>JAPZIH010000704.1:509564-620179 GCA_027410445.1 Discoglossus pictus
GCCCGCTGAATACCGCTAACCAGGCCCAGTCTTGGAGGAGACCCACCAGCGGAAACCAGCGCAACCCTCTGCCTGCTGCCCACTGCGTAGAGGAGGAGGAATGTTGGGGCGTCCTGCACGAGGCAGACCCTGTCCAAGCTGCCCACCGGGATACCCCAGAGAGATACAGGAGGGAACCGGACCGAGGAGGGTGGAGCTCGTGGATGGGAGTGGGAGGAGCCAAAGAGGCTGATACAGCAGGAGCGACCATACCAACAAGAACACGAAGGGCCGATCGAGCGCGAGACCGCAGGATGAGCACCAAGCACGTGACCTGCAGGTATTTTATGCATGGAGTTTGCAGAGAAGGAAGTAGATGTATGTTCTCACATGACTTGGCGACAAGTAAACCATCAACAATCTGTCGGTTTTATCAGAAAGGACAGTGTGCTTATGGCACCCGTTGCAGGTATGACCATGTGAAACCCTGCGGTGGTGGGGCTGTTTACTACTCTCAAGAACCTCCATCACCATCCGAGAGAAGGTTCGGGATCTTATCCAACTGCAATCACACATACTGTTCAATGTGCACCGGACAATGGTAGACTGCTGCGGTGGAGTTTAGCCCTACAACCTTATAACTTCACCATCAGCTACCGACCCGGTAAGGAGAACGGGAATGCTGATGGATTGTCCCGGCAAACTGACATCCCTACCACCTCCTAGTCCGGTCATCCCCAAGTTGACCCGCCAAAGGGTCAAGCCGGGTCTGCCGGAGTGTCCCACATGGAGGGAGCCGTGTGACAGATCCATCTATATGGACTGATATTGCTGGTTCGTCTGTTTTGCCTCCGTCCATGGAATAATATATATGGATGTATATAATAGTATGGGGTAGTCCTGTTGTACATATTGCAACATACATATTGCAATATGAGAAGGGCACCCAGCTGGACACAAAGGCTAATCACTTAAGTACACACACTTAAGTGATAGCAGCCAGGAACAATAAGGTCCTAACAGACAGAGAGACGCCTTAACTCTGTCTGATGGGCCAGAGGTAATCAGGGGTTGACCAAAGGTTGTCACTGCCCCTATTGTGTATGTGAATGGTTTAAAAATGTGTGTTGTTTCAATAAAAGAGAGTTCACTTTTGACCCTCAACACGGAGCGTGGTCTCGTTCTTGGGGGTGTCGTAAAAGAGGTACCGGGAGGAGCTCCTATAAGAACCCTCCGGGTCATTATCTCCAGTGGGGAAGTAGAGGTTCCCGGGAGGAGCTCCTATAAGAACCCTCCGGGTCATTATCTCCAGTGGGGAAGTAGAGGTACCGGGAGGACCTCCTATAAGAACCCTCCGGGTCATTATCTCCAGTGGGGAAGTAGAGGTACCGGGAGGACCTCCTATAAGAACCCTCCGGGTCATTATCTCCAGTGGGGAAGTAGAGGTACCGGGAGGACCTCCTATAAGAACCCTCCGGGTCATTATCTCCAGTGGGGAAGTAGAGGTACCGGGAGGAGCTCCTATAAGAACCCTCCGGGTCATTATCTCCAGTGGGGAAGTAGAGGTACCGGGAGGTGCTCCTATAAGAACCGTCCGGATCATTATCTCAGGTGGGGAAGTAGAGGTACCGGGAGGAGCTCCGATAAGAACCCTCCGGGTCATTATCTCCAGTGGGGAAGTAGAGGTACCGGGAGGAGCTCCGATAAGAACCCTCCGGGTCATTATCTCAGGTGGGGAAGTAGAGGTACTGGGAGGAGCTCCTATAAGAACCCTCCGGGTCATTATCTCAGGTGGGGAAGTAGAGGTACTGGGAGGAGCTCCTATAAGAACCCTCTGGGTCATTATCTCAGGTGGGGAAGTAGAGGTACTGGGAGGAGCTCCGATAAGAACCCTCCGGGTCATTATCTCCAGTGAGGAAGAAGAGGTAGTGGGAGGAGCTCCTATAAGAACCCTCCGGGTCATTATCTCCAGTGGGGAAGTAGAGGTACTGGGAGGAGCTCCTATAAGAACCCTCTGGGTCATTATCTCAGGTGGGGAAGTAGAGGTACTGGGAGGAGCTCAGATAAGAGCCCTCCGGGTCATTATCTCCAGTGAGGAAGAAGAGGTAGTGGGAGGAGCTCCTATAAGAACCCTCCGGGTCATTATCTCCAGTGGGGAAGTAGAGGTACTGGGAGGAGCTCCTATAAGAACCGTCCGGGTCATTATCTCAGGTGGGGAAGTAGAGGTACCGGGAGGAGCTCCTATAAGAACCGTCCGGGTCATTATCTCCAGTGGGGAAGTAGAGGTACTGGGAGGAGCTCCTATAAGAACCGTCCGGGTCATTATCTCCAGTGGGGAAGTAGAGGTACTGGGAGGAGCTCTGATAAGAACCATCCAGGTCATATGTTGGGAAATAGAGGGACAGAGAAAGCTTCTGTGAGAACCATTCAAATCATTCTCTCCAATGGTAAAGTGGAGAGACTGGGGGAAGCTCCCGTAAACTCTAAAAACCAAATTAATTTAACAAAAATAACACACACATCCCAGGGGTGCACCAGGAAGCCTGCGAAGGAGGTTGCAAGCGAATTTGAGCCATATTTGGGGTTTTTCTTCAATCCAAAATCGGGTTAGGCGGTCGTAAAATATAAAAATTCTGAAACTGGATGAAAACAAGGCTGAGCAAAACCAGGCACGCGAGACTTAGAAAATACACAACGGCAAAGACAGCAACACTTACACCAACAACACCAGGCACGCGGGACTAAGAGAATACACAACGCAAAGACAGTAACACTTACACCAACAACGCCAGGCACGCGGGACTAAGAGAATACACAACGCAAAGACAGTAACACTTACACCAACAACGCCAGGCACGCGGGACTAAGAGAATACACAACGCAAAGACAGTAACACACCAACAACGCCAGGCACGTGGGACTAAGAGAATACACAACGCAAAGACAGTAACACACCAACAACGCCAGGCACGCGGGACTAAGAGAATACACATCGCAAAGACAGTAACACACCAACAACGCCAGGCACGCGGGACTTAGAGAATACACAACGGCAAATACAGTAATGTCATGAATCAGCCAGTGGCCATATTGGGTTTGGACAAAGTGCATGGCTCCTGCTGTGGAAGAAAAGGTTTGGGGCCCACTTGTTATGGATATATTGTTATGTTGTGGTCTAGGGGATAAAGTATTATAAGTTTATCCCTTAGCATATTCCCATCCCTTCCATGTTTAGGCTCATTGTAATGGGTGTCATGTGAGGGAGCTGGTGGGATGTGTTGGTTGTATGTGTGTGAAACATTGGGTGTTATATTTGTAAATATGAATGTATGTTATTCTATTAGTATGTTATTATATTGTAGAGGGGAAGCCCATTGAATACAGCCAAGCCTCCTTTGTTCCCAAAGGCCTGTTAATCCCATTAGCTAAGTGACCAGCAGAGAACTAACAATGGGGAGCTCACAGCTGGAGAGTAGACAGGCAGGCACCCAGAAACAATGGGATGGCCTGAAGGCTTCTCAGCCTTCATAGCATGGGCACAGGAGAACCAAGGTGCTTTCCCCTGGAGATTCAGAGCCCAAATGAATTAGTTGGCCCCGCCTAGTGGGTGGACCTGGGGAGGAGTCTCATGGTTCCCACGTAGGGACCCTGCCTGATTGGCCAGAGGCAGTTAGGGGCTGACTAAAGGTTGCCCCTTCCTGGTAATTATGTATGCCTGTTTAAAAGATGTTGTTTTCCAAATAAAGTGGTTCATAATTTTCATCAAGACTTTGTGTGCAGGTGTATTATTGACCCAGGGGCATATGCTGGTAGAGGAGATCGTTTCTGACTCCCTGCCAGGTTTTTCCAGGCACACTACCTTAAGCTGGGACTTATGCTCTTGCATCCGCAAAGAAGGTCCATTGGTCTGAGTCACCCAAATCTTAGGTCTAAAACCTACAGGAGATAAGAGGACTAGGATCCTCTATACTCCATCATCATTGTAGGTTGTGACAAGTAACACTTACACCAACAACGCCAGGGACGCAGGACTTAGAAAATACACAGCGGCAAAGACAGTAACACTTACACCAACAACGCCAGGGACACGGGACTTAGAGAATACACAACGGCAAAGACAGTAACACACCAACAACGGCAGGCGCGCGGGACTTAGAGAATACACGACGGCAAAGACAGTAACACACCAACAACGGCAGGCGCGCCAGACTTAGAGAATACACAGCGCAACGACAGTAACACTTACACCAACAACGCCAGGCGCGCCAGACTTAGAAAATACACAGCGGCAAAGACAGTAACACTTACACCACCAACGCCAGGGACGCGGGACTGGGAAAATACACAGCGGCAAAGACAGTAACACTTACACCACCAACGCCAGGCACGCCGGACTTTAATTAATTAGGCTGCAGTTAGTATATGAAATATCAAATATTTGGATAAAATCTTTGTTTCAAAAGTGCAAAAGAACATTTTTGGGTAGTAACTGTATTTGTTGACCAAGACATAGAGCTAAGACTGCATCCAACTGTCTCTGGCTTTAGGAAACTCCCATTAGACATCTACCAAGTAGCGCAACTCCCCACATGCTCTAAACAGTCTCATGTTGAATGCAATATATTGCCTCGCTGGACCAGATTATCCTCCTGCCTCAAAACATTTAAAACCTCACTTAAAACGCATCTCTTTAAAGAAGCGCATCACCTTCCTCCCTAACACGCTTATCACCTTCCACCCTAACACACGTATCACCTTCCACCCTAACACGCTTATCACCTTCCACCCTAACACGCGTATCACCTTCCTCCCTAACACGCGTATATCCTTCCACTCTAACACACGTATCACCTTCCACCATAACACGCTTATCACCTTCCACCCTAACACGCGTATCACCTTCCACCATAACACGCTTATCACCTTCCACTCTAACACGCGTATCACCTTCCACCATAACACACTTATCACCTTCCACCCTAACACACGTATCACCTTCCTCCCTAACACGCTTATCACCTCTCTCTCCCTCTTTTACCACTCACTATCCCTTAGATTGTAAGTCTGTGAGTTTCTATCCTAAGTACTTTGGGCGTGCGCCATGGACATTGGATCCGAGGCTCAGACAGGGCCCACCTGGCTTTGCTATATCTTAATCTGAATTTATCTTTGTCTGAACTTAATTTATGTACAGCGCTACGTAATATGTCGGCGCATTATAAATAAACTATAATAATAATATTATTGAGGGAATATAATACAAGCTTCACATTATCTTCATGATGGTAACCCATTGGGACGATCTATGCACGCTGTCCCAAACTTTTCTCCAGGTACTTGCATCAAATAGATAAGCCTCCCTCCCTATTCCACTATTTTATGATTAAGCTGGGGCAGCTGCGAAACGACGGCAGGGAGTTAGGGAACCTAGTGATGACATAGATAGCTTGGGGCGCGGCCGAAATGAATTCAGCAGCGATTGTAGTACGAGCCGACACAGAAGCTCTAGATATTGCTGTAATACGTATAAATCACAGAAAAGCTTAAACAATGCTATTTTTTGCAAAAAGACAGAGATAAGTAAAAAATACTATGGAATCGCAGTCTCCGATAGTGTTGACATAACACAATGCCATAACTCTGTACAGATGGCCTACTATTCAGTGCCCTACTATTCAGTGCCCTACTACTCAGTGCCCTACTACTCACTGCCATACTACTCAGTGCCCTACTATTCAGTGCCTGTGATGAAGTGCCCTTCGCCACTTTGTCTTGGAGAGGACTGTTTGCCAGCCTCCTGCCCTGCGACTATGGCCCTGGGACATATTGCCCTTTAAACACAGTATTCGGCCATACCAGAGTGTATGTCCCTCATTCTGGCCCTTTACATACAGGGGGGTCATTCGGTACTTGCCCTGTGTGAACCATGATACTACAGATAGCTATGCCATGGAGCCCATTCATATGATGAAAGACTATGGGAAAGACTTTAGCTACATTGCAATTGAACTGTGTGAAGAGGATCTGAGCGCTATTCGGTATTTTTGTGCGCTCAGATCCCAGCTACCTGGGGATATGTGAAATGTCTGTGTGTTATGTGTAAAAGATACTTTTACTAACTTTTGAACCCCTGGTCTGATTCATGCCATTTTTTAATATGTTGTTCCCCTGGGTGAGAGATATTGAACGGTGCTGGACTTAAAGGTGTACCCCCTGTTATTGGGGTACATCCAGAATGTGGTTAAAATTGTGTCTGTTTTAATTGTGTTACCTGTTATCTGAGGGGAGGAGACGTGGGGGTTGAACCATGTATATAATTGGCTGTTGTGATAATTATGTGGGTGTAGCCCTTCAGAGGGCACCATTGCATAAAAGGAGATCCCTTGTAATTAAAGAAGAGAGTTCTTTGACCCTTCAAAACGTAGCCTTGTCTCGTTCTTGGAGGGGATTGCCATATCATACTGGGGATTGCTATGCGCTGCATACTCCCTGGGAGCTTTAAGCTACGGCGATTGTGGAGTCTGTGGTAGTGTGGTGTCCGGTGCGGTGCTTGTAGACCTCGACGCAAACTAGGACGCGTCCATCAACGGAGGTACCCGGTCGGGGTGCCAGTAGATCCGTTACAGTGCCCTACTATTCAGTGCCCTACTACTCAATGCCCTACTACTCAATGCCCTACTACTCACTGCCCTACTACTCACTGCCCTACTATTCAGCCCTCTTCTGTATATGTAACTCCAAGAGAATGAATTCGGAAACTCTTGGAGGATTTCTATATATGAGCAGATCTGGTTACAAACAATTAGAGCATTTCTTGATAAACAGCCATCATAGCAAAGTACTATAGACCAGTAGGAGTATAATGTCCGGTCTTCTACAAGTAGCCATTACAGCATAGTACTATAGACCAGTAGAAGTACAATGTCCAGTCTTCTACAAGTAGCCATGAGTAAGGCTATGTGCTAACTACAACAGCGAGTCATTCATTCTATATTGGTAATGGAAGCTGATCCATTTACATATAAAAAATATCCATATTCTAGATTATTAGATCATTACTAGAAAACAAATGTTTGGACAAATTTGTATCAGTTAATTTCCTGAAGAATGGTGCAATATATCTATCACTGTTAAAGCAGTTAAACAAGACACCTAAGAGCTAGCAAGTCATCAATGTTTTTAGTAATAGGCTTTTTACTAATAGGCTGTAATAAAGATTGATTATTCAATTCCTAACTTTAGTCTCCATTTGGAAAAATGTAGTGTTAAGCACTGAGGTAAACGATTCGTACATATCCTGGTGCATCAAATAGGTAAGCCTCTTTTCCAGGTGTCATGACCCAGAGACAAGGGCCTCAGTACACCCCTAATTCTCCTACTGTAGCTTATAGGAGCAATCTGCAGATTGTGACTTTATATTCATCTCAGCACCCAGCAATTCAGATCAGAACATCATTCATGGAGAAGCAGAGAAATCAGATGAACAACACCATTTCTGACCACTTTTTTATTCTTACAGAGAATTTTAAAACACAAAAAGATTTCATCCCCCCATCCCAACATTCCTTCCTTGATGTTAGCAATGAGATGTGTAAGAGTCCCAGATAACAAAGTTACTTGTGGGGTTTAGGGGAGCCCCAAAATCAGTCATTTTCGCTAGTTACCCCTTCCTAGTGTGGCCTAGGAATTTATCCTGTTGCTAGAATTTCTAGCCACACTGATCTCATGAAACATGGACTGGTCACTGTATTCCACTTTCCCCTGGACCGAGACTGGGCACGTACCCCCTCTCACCCGGAACAATTGTCTGGGCATGGAACTCCATTTCTCCCTTTCCTTCAACCATGGTCAGTGCACTGTGCTCCTTGTTTGGGCACACCATATTGAGTGCTGTCCCAGTTTAGCTTACTGGCTTAGTCTCTGTCTGGCAGGATCTCAGGGTTTACCCCCCCCCCCCCTCACCTGCCTTCTGGTCTGTTGCTAGCTCCCTGATCATTTTTATCAGCTGGAGCTCCTTCAATGGTTCACAGCCCATTACAGCCTTCTCTAAGGGCCAGAGGGCATAGCTGCTCCCATCCAGACTGTCTGCTGGGCCTGGGTTCTGCCAACATTCCTTTGCACCAGGGTTATCAATGCAATCAAAGGGTGCCATCGCATCTCACCCCCCAATAACCAGGGCCAATGCCCCTTTCTTCCCCACCTAATGGGTAATATACTTTCCTTGGGAGCCAAGAAAAATAGCAATTCCAAGGAGGAATGTACCGGCCAGCTCTGGAAGCCAACCCCTTAATATAGTGGTCTGGTTTGGAGGCTCCAATCCTCTAGGATGTACTTGGATCAGCATATCAACCCCCCCCCCTTCATCTGGAAACACTCCTGGGCATAGCACTCACCTCCTACCATGGTCACAGTGTTCACTGGCAGGACATCACTGCTCTCATCCAGACTTCCCCTTGGGCCATCAATTTGACAGACTTTTGTCTGACTTCCCAACTGCCTTGTAATTAGCAATCTTGTTATGGCTGGCCTCCTTGGTCTGGCACAGTACCAAGGTTATTCTCTGTCCTTGCCCCGGGATCCATGGCTGGCTCCTGGACCATATTAATCCACGGGAACCTCACGCTAAGTTCACAATCCATCTCTGGTTTCTTCCAGAACCCGGGAGCATGGTGGCTCCCTTCCAGGCCCTCAACCTGGCTTGATATCACAATGTGAGTCTTGTATTCCATTTCTTCTTGTATGTACCCACACTATATAGTACAGTCCTCATCTGGCCGAAGCTACAGAAAAAATGTGCTTGGCCTGGCCCATTTGTACATCCATATTGACACAGTCCTGGTCAGAACCCATAACATTCTCTCCCCAGACCCCTTGAGCATAATTACTCTTATCCATACCTCCTGGTTGGTAGGGGTCTGGTAACCAGTCCACTTCACCCCTGTCCGCCTGACAGGGTTCCTCCCAACAGGATGGCCAAAACCCTCCATGGATGCCTCATCCAGCAAATCAACATACTCAGCTAACCCCAGCCCATGACAATGTTTAAGAAACAAGTTATTCTGCCTCTTCACTGTCCCCATGACACACTCACGATCAACATACACAATCTCCCAGAGCCCGTCCATTAGCTCCAATCGAAAATAGGGATCCTCTCCAAGGACATCAACAGACCCTATCTCATCCAGCAAATCAACATACTCAGCTAACCCCAGCCCATGACAATGTTTAAGAAACAAGTTATTCTGCCTCTTCACTGTCCCCATGACACACTCACGATCAACATACACAATCTCCCAGAGCCCGTCCATTAGCTCCATTCGAAAATAGGGATCCTCTCCAAGGACATCAACAGACCCTATCTAAGCATCATATTGCTTCTCCAAGAAAATCTCCTTAAATACCAGTTTCTCCAGCCAGCTTAACAGCTCATGGCCCTGCCACAACCCAAGGGAACGCCATCCATTGCTTTAGAAGGGCCATTCCCTGTCAGTCCTTTGCCTCCCTTGTCACCTGGCTTTCCTCCTCTTGGTCTCTTGCCAGCCTGCAGGAGATTTCTGCCTCCACTGGGGATACGAGTTCCACAGGAAAGAAAGAAGGGCATTTAAGTACCCTTCTCTTCTCCTACAGGATCTCCTGCACTATTTGTGATCTGAGGGTCACCAGCTGATCCGTGGTTAGCTCTGGCAGAACAGCCCTCCACACCTGGAACCTCCCGGACACCTTGTCCTCCTCAGTGGCAGATAACCTGGGGCCAGGGACTGGGGCTGGGGTGACGTGCACAACATTATCACCTGCCTCCAGTTCATCCTCCCCTCTGCAGAGCTCATTCTCTGGCCTTAGTTCCTTATAGATGGAATGTGCAGGTTGTGACTTTATACTCATCTCAGCACCCAGCAATTGAGATCAGAACATCATTCAAGGAGAAGCAGGAAAATCAGATGAGCAACACCATTTCTTAGTTCAGAGGCAGACTGACCCCTTTTTTATTCTAACAGAGATATTTCAAACACAAAAAGATCTCTCCCACCCCCTTCCCAACATTTCTTCCTCTCAGATATATCTGATCTGGTTTGTTTCTCCTGTCCATAGGCTGTGGGGGTTATATGCCTCTTGGTCCCCAAACCTGATCTGCTTTACAACCCCAAAAAGCAATAAACTAACTTCAACTTTAATTTTTATCTGAGGCCACATAAAGCATCTGCCCAAAATAACTTGGGAGCGGAGGGCACTCATTCCTAGGTCAGAGGCCAGACGTCTGGCAAATTGCTCTTTCTGGTTTTCTCCTGTCCATAGGCTGTGGGGGTTATATGCCTCTTGGTCCCCAAACCTGATCTGCTTTACAACCCCAAAAAGCAATAAACTAACTTCAACTTAAATTTTTATCTAAGGCCATATAAAACATCTGCCCAAACTAACTTGGGAGCGGAGGGCACTCTTATTCCTAGGTCAGAGGCCAGACGTCTGGCAAATTGCTCTTTCTGGTTTTACAATATTATTTATTTGTTTATATGAGCCATTGTGGAAGGAAACATCCAACATACCTCACACTACAATAATAGAAAATAAATGCACCAATTAAACAAGCAACAATATATTCAAATTAGTTGCTATTAACATAACATTGAATGTCGATTTTGATAGCCTTGATGTTAGCAATGAGATGTGTAAGAATGCCAAAAATCGTTATCCAAGAATGACAAATTAAGCCATGTACTTTGACAATACCGCTTGATAGCCACCACAAAAACCCTTCCGACAACCTCTAGGACAAAATCCGGATTAAAGAACAATTCACTTAATAAAAATATATCATTTTCATTTTGTATCTATCCCAGATCTGAAGTGTTAATGCCCCATTTAACCAATAAAGCCAAGCCAATCTAAAGGGGCTGAGATCCATCTCCTCCATATGCACCAGTACTGGTGATTATCTCCACTATTCTGCCAACTCAGTAACTGGTCTGTTAGCAGTAAGATAACATTTGTGAGATAGAAGCTTTTGTGTATTTATTCTAATTATCGTTATTATTATCTTTATTTGTAACGCGCCATCATATTCCGTAGCGCTCAGTCGTTTATGCGCATTTCCCTGGATACCCAGCTCTAATGTCCCTCTGACTCACAGAATTACATATTTCACTCTCGCTTGCAAGTTTTCGACATACCACTTCCTGGACACAATGCTTCCGGCAACTAGCCTTATGGACCACCCAAAGAGGAACGTCAGGAGAGGCTGATGGGGAACTGAGATCAAGATATATCCTTAGTTCCTCGTCCATTCTCTCACAGAATGCTTTAGATATGAGGAGAGAATATTTTGGTTCCATTGCGCCAAGTAAAGACCAGTATTAAGAGCTTGGTCTGACCAAACCACGATCATACAGTATAATTGAACGTATATTAGGAAAAATGATTAACAAAAATGAAGCCAAGAGATGGAGAAACTTCACCAAGCAGCTCCTAAACCAACAGCCTTCAACTAGGTCCCCGATGATATTAATAGGACACGGGCAGGTCTCATTTTACCCTCAACCTTCTGCTTTTCACCTCAACATGTCGGTGGGGATATAACCAAAGGGAAACTCCTTCCTAATATGATAATTCATTCCACTATTGCCTGGATTATAATAATCAATTTCTTAAAGAATTCAGCGTGACCCTGACTGGAGCAAATACAGTAACAAAGGCGTAGATCATGCCCACCAAAATCAGCCATTGCCCCTCTAATTCAGCTTTCTGAAAAGGAATGGTAATGAAATAGTACATTTTTATACACATTTGAACATTATAATGAGTAAAAAACATTTAGACATACAGCTATAGCATTGCACTTTGGGAATCTGGGTGGGGACATGGAAATGAGCCCACAATTCGTGCTCCCTATTTAATCCAATGCCACTTTATACATGGCTCCTTTTAGGCATACGCTTACTCTATTACACAGCTAAAAGCATAACATAGGATGGATTATGCACAGGCAACTAGACCTACCCACAGACAGCTGTTTCGATCTTAAATGATCTCATCAGCATGGGGGTGGTTCTTGGCTTGTGTGAAGGCGATTTAGCGTGACATGGTGGGCAAGAGAGTTATAGGAGCCTCCACCATAAAGACTACAGTAAATAAATAGGACATTTGTGTTTACATTTGAACGTCTGAAAATAAGTTTAAAAAAAAAAAACAGTTATTGCACTGCATTCTGGGAACCGAGGCAGAAACATGCAAATAAGCCCACTAAGGTTTCACTCTTTTACCCACGAACAGCAATAACTACTTCTTAGTAGAAGCACTCGCAAAATACACTTCCTGGAACCCACCGCTTGGTGGGGCATGAAAACCCTGTGCATTATGGGACCCAATGGAGAGCAATGGGGGGCATGGAGAGGAGTGGTCCAAGAAGAAGAGCCAAATCAATACTGTATACAACTCACTAGTCTTCAATACAGTTCTAGACAATGAGGCTCCAACGTCGAAATCTCATTGCAGGCCGCAAATGCGGACCCTAGCGAAGCGAAGGGCTGCATTTGCGGAGTTGGAGGCAAATAAACCACCAAAAAGCGCAATTTTGCACAAAAAAAAACACGCTGCAAGACTTAGAAAAAAATAATACGACCCGCAGGACATAGAAAAAAAACACTAACGCGTAAAGAAGAAATATGGACTTACACAAAAGAAAATACGACCCACGGGACTTACAAAAACAACACTACGAGGTCACAAAAATATGAACTTAACTGCCGAAACGCGTCCCACAAAAACCACCAAAAACAATGAAAATGATAAAAAAAAATACAAAAACATCACACACAGCACGGGGGACAGCCAGGACCTCTGGGGGTTAGGTTGCACGCAAATTGCACGTGTTTCGACTCTTGAAAATCGGCTAAGCGCGAAAAAATATGTCGGTGGAAAAAAATGAAAACGAGGCTCAACTACCCCAAACCACAGAAAACACTGACAAGGACGTACGACCTTTAATTACGACCCGCGGAACTTTAAAGAAAAATACGAGGCCGTAAAAGTACAAGATTAACGGAGGAAATGCGTGCATTCAAAAACAACACAAAACAATACAATATACAGAAAAAACTAAAAAACACACAGAGCATGGGGGGACAGCCATGACATGTGCCACAAAGGTTGCACTCTAATTAAAGTCCAATTTAACGAGTTTAGAAAATGTAAAATCGCCTAAGCGAGGAAAAAAATGGTGGACGAAAAAAAATGAAAACGAGGCTACACAACCCCGAAATGCGCAACACATCGCTAGCCACGTACAACTTTTGCCAGGGATGTACGAGGTACTAAAATACACACTTAGGCTGCACGGAAAATGCTCGCAACCCGAATAGCACATACACAAACAACGCCATTTTATAACACTAACACTACGAATCTAAAATTACCAACGGTTTGCTTCACACACGCAATATATTTGTAACGCACAGCTGGGACATTGATGACACTTTCTCCTCACAGCACCAACAGGACAAATGTACATTGTATGCGGCAGGAAAATAGAAATAGATAGTGAGCTCTTCAGGCTACTCATTGCTGGATATATCAATTACAAATAGGTAAAGTATATTCATTTATTAAATAAATAATTAATGAATAATTATAGAAAAAAATAGACATATATATCTGTCTTTGTCATGAGAGCCGAAGGCGCTCATAGGAACAAAAGTAAACGAAAGGAGCGGATCACTATGAGCCAAAGGGGCTCAGCACGAGGCTCACAATGAACGCCGAAAGTCCTCAGAGTATAAAAAGATTTACATTGTATATCAAACAGCATTGCCATGGCTTAAAATTGAGCGGCTCGCTATGAATGCCGAAGGTCCTCAGAGTAGAAAAAGCTTTATATTGTGTGTCAAACACCATTGCCATGGCTTAAAATGTTATTGCCCCATCATTTTTGACGGGCAAGTCGCTAGTATTCATAATAATAATAATAATAATAATAATAATTTTTCTCAATGTTGAAACTGTGAGGTTAGTCATCTTCCAAAGAAATCATCTACACAACCGGATGTACACAGCTCAGGTGGGTATATATTCCATAACTTACGTCACTTGAAAGTCCAACAACAACTATCAGTCTCACCCTTATCGGGCTACAGTCATTACTCTCATCTCTTGTCTCTACAGGGAGGTCTTTGCACACTAAGCTACTGGACATTCTGAGTTGGACCTCTGTGGAGAAGACTCTTCCCTAGTCGGAGAATACCTGGCAGAGTTTGGTGGTGATCCTTGGCGCATCTCTAAGGTGACACCAATAAGCCAAGTGGTTCAATGGCAGTATGGACATCATCTGGATCAATTGCGGAGTATGTTTTCCTTTGGTGGAGGAAAATCAATTTAAAGGTGAAACACCATTAGCAGTGAATATTTCTGTTCCATGGAATATCAGTTTGAGGTTTCCTTTGATGTCTCTCAAAAAGGGCCATGGTGGGGTGCGGATCAAAATTGCGCCTCACAAATTGTCCTAAAGGGGTAAGATCCCCGCAATATGTCTAGGGGAATAGCAGGAGGTGGTCCTCGACCCCCGAGGATCCCGTTTAATGGTTCCTACCTTGCTCCAGAGAAAGTTCTGGAATCCCTTACTTCAGTTTGTATTCTCTATTGCAACCCTGTGAGACGGGTTATATTAGTATTGAATCCATAACTGGAGCCTGCTTAAACTGGCCTGTCCATCTGCAGATGACCGGTAGGTATGGTCACAGCAACTCATAGGTGGCAGAGGGAGATGCCTCTAGTACCCATTCCTCTTCCATGGAGCATTTCTTTCTCATAGAATCGATGGGTGAAACGTGTGTAGTAGAGGAAGAGTATGGATTTAGAAGGAGTAGAAGGCTCTCAATGTTTGACCAATTTACAACAAAGAATTGACTTAACCCCAATATACTACATTCTCAAATGAACACTTCAGGAATTCTTATTTGCAATTTGATTTAATTGTTTAACTTTAATTTGTTTTTAACAGACATATAAAAATGTGAAAAATGTATACAATCTGAGCACGGAAACTCACAAACTGTGACTGCTCTGTGTCTACAATAATCCCATCTTGTTCTCCAATACAATATTATAGAATAAAGTGGAAATTCTTGAGAATATGTTTAAATATGAATTAAACCCAACACCGGTAAGCCCCGATATATCTTTTCCATACCTCTTTTCCACCCCCCACGATGCCTCTGCCTTTTACATTGGTCCCAACAGATCACAATGTTTCTTGCCACCATGTGTCCCCTCTATCTTTTACTGCTCCCCTTCATGATCTCTTTTATCCCCACCCCATGATCCCCTTTCCTTCTCATGCTCCCCATCCCCCGTGTCTATATACATATAGGATATCCTGATCTTTCCCAATTGTAGATATACCAGTCAGCATTGTCTCTGTATTTTGGCAGTTCGTTGTCTCCAGCGCTCTCTCCCGGACACTTGCTCTCGTGCAAGTGTCTGTTGTATTGATAGGTGTTCTCGATCTCCTTGGTCTATCTCAGTCTCTCTTGCTGCTCTTTGTTCAAGTCCCAAGTAACTCTCCAGTCATCAGAGTCCAGCAAATTTCGATCAGTAACCCAACCTGAGACAGTAAGACCTGCAAAGGAGACAGTCCAAATTTGAGCAAGGTAGCCTGAAACTTAGAGACAGATCATTTTGAGAAAAGAGACAGCCAGACATGGGAAGGCCAAGGGCACCCGGCTTCCTACTTCTTTGCTCCTCCATGAACTTTGACACCCAACCACCAGTAATAGCTCCTCCATCTCCTCATCATGGCTAGTGACCACACATACCCCCTACACTCTGATCCTCCTTACCATATAGGAAGTCTGGAAACATTTGATTCACCGCTCTGTGTGTCTCTGCAAGAACGCTGTAACGAGAAGGGTCTGAGAGAAGGAAAAGAAGAAAGATATGCGTGAGGTTTGTGTGGGTAGCCAGGTCTAGGGGGTGGAGCAGAAGGACTTGTGATCTCCTAGACTCAGTATCTGAATGAGAGAAAGGGTGGTGGGTATGTTACATGGGTGGATGATGTAGGTCTATGAGGAATAATAATAATAATGGTGGATCGGAGGTGTGGTATGTGGACGTGTGACCTGTACTTATGGAAATGGGTATGATGGATGGGGTAGATCTTCTGGTGCAGTTAGGATGGTGTGTATACTGGATGGATGGTGTGTATACTGGATGGATGGGGTGTATACTGGATGGAAGGGGTGTATACTGGATGGAAGGGGTGTATACTGGATGGAAGGGGTGTATACTGGACGGATGGTGTGTATACTGGATGGATGGGGTGTATACTGGATGGAAGGTGTGTATACTGGACGGATGGTGTGTATAATGGATGGAAGGTGTGTATACTGGACGGATGGTGTGTATAATGGATGGATGGTGTGTATACTGGATGGATGGTGTGTATACTGGATGGATGGGGTGTATAGTGGATGGATGGGGAGTATACTGGATGGATGGTGTGTATACTGGATGGATGGTGTGTATAGTGGATGGATGGTGTGTATAGTGGATGGATGGTGTGTATAGTGGATTGATGGGGTGTATAGTGGATGGATGGTGGGTATACTGGATGGATGGGGTGTATACTGGATGGATGGGGTGTATAGTGGATGGATGGTGTGTATACTGGATGGATGGGGTGTATACTGGATGGATGGGGTGTATACTGGATGGATGGTGTGTATAGTGGATGGATGGTGTGTATACTGGATGGATGGTGTGTATACTGGATGGATGGTGTGTATACTGGATGGATGGGGTGTATAGTGGATGGATGGTGTGTATACTGGATGGATGGGGTGTATAGTGGATGGATGGGGTGTATAGTGGATGGATGGGGTGTATAGTGGATGGATGGTGTCATGATTCCCCTGAACCCCCTTTGGGGTCAGTAAAAGTTTAGTTGTTTAATATGCTTTAATGTTAATTTGATTATTCTATATGTGTTATGTCATGTTAAGAAATATGTAAAATGTTATGCTATGTTATGTTATGTTGATGACTATATGATTAATTGTGTCCAGTGTGTAAGGAGTTAAATGGTTTAGAATGTTGTGTGGTTGGTGGTAACTGTCAGAGAAGGGAGAGAGCAGTTGGCAGTTGAGTTTTTTCTGACAGAGAGAGAGATGTATTGGTGTCTCTGAGGGCAGTTGAGATAATGCTGGGTTTAATGTCTTAAAGTATATATATATATATATGTTCCTAAGCCAAGGGAAGAAGACATATATTGAAGACAGATATGCTCCTATCTAAAAAGGGAGGTAAGAAGATAACCGCAATGACTGTATGAATGAAGTGGCTGTTATGATGCCTTATAGATGAGCCCTTGTCCACAGAAATAAAAACAGTTTCTGATTTCTTATAATGCTGAGCCTGCATTCATATTCTTAAAGACTACATCTAGAGATCAGCTGTCTTAGTGAAGAGATCAAAAGAATCTGGTAGATCTGCTGGGTAGGTCTGGCAATAACATCCTTATCAAGCCCGACTGAGAAGCAGTAGATCATGACAGTGGTGTGTATGGTGCATGGACGCTGAGTCGTGTGGGCCTATGGCCTGTACTCGAGGGCTCCTGGTGCAGGATCTCTGCAGTATGGTTAGGGTGGTGTGTATGGTGGATGAGCGCTGAGTCGTGTGGGCCTATGACCTGTACTTGAGGGCTCCTGGTGCAGGATCTCTGCAGTATGGTTAGGGTGGTGTGTATGGTGCATGGACGCTGAGTCGAGTGGGCCTATGACCTGTACTTGAGGGCTCCTGGTGCAGGATGTCTGCAGTATGGTTAGGGTGGTGTGTATGGTGGATGGGCGGTGAGTCGTGTGGGCCTATGACCTGTACTCGAGGGCTCCTGGTGCAGGATGTCTGCAGTATGGTTAGGGTGGTGTGTATGGTGGATGGGCGCTGAGTCGTGAGGGCCTATGACCTGTACTTGAGGACTCCTGGTGCAGGATCTCTGCAGTATGGTTAGGGTGGTGTGTATGGTGGATGGGCGCTGAGTCGTGTGGGCCTATGACCTGTACTTGAGGGCTCCTGGTGCAGGATCTCTGCAGTATGGTTAGGGTGGTGTGTATGGTGGATGGGCGCTGAGTTGTGTGGGCCTATGACCTGTACTTGAGGGCTCGTGGTGCAGGATCTCTGCAGTATGGTTAGGGTGGTGTGTATGGTGGATGAGCGCTGAGTCGTGTGGGCCTATGGCCTGTACTTGAGGGCTCCTGGTGCAGGATCTCTGCAGTATGGTTAGGTAGGTGTGTATGGTGGATGGGCGCTGAGTCGTGTGGGCCTATGTCCTGTACTTGAGGGCTCCTGGTGCAGGATCTCTGCAGTATGGTTAGGGTGGTGTGTATGGTGGATGGGCGCTGAGTCGTGTGGGCCTATGTCCTGTACTTGAGGGCTCCTGGTGCAGGATCTCTGCAGTATGGTTAGGGTGGTGTGTATGGTGGATGGTCGGGGAGTCGTGTGGGCCTATGACCTGTACTTGAGGGCTCCTGGTGCAGGATCTCTGCAGTATGGTTAGGGTGGTGTGTATGGTGGATGGGCGCTGAGTCGTGTGGGCCTATGACCTGTACTTGAGGGCTCCTGGTGCAGGATCTCTGCAGTATGGTTAGGGTGGTGTGTATGGTGGATGGGCGCTGAGTCGTGTGGGCCTATGACCTGTACTTGAGGGCTCCTGGTGCAGGATCTCTGCAGTATGGTTAGGTAGGTGTGTATGGTGGATGAGCGCTGAGTCGTGTGGGCCTATGACCTGTACTTGAGGACTCCTGGTGCAGGATCTCTGCAGTATGGTTAGGTAGGTGTGTATGGTGGGTGAGCGCTGAGTCGTGTGGGCCTATGACCTGTACTTGAGGACTCCTGGTGCAGGATCTCTGCAGTATGGTTAGGTAGGTGTGTATGGTGGATGAGCGCTGAGTCGTGTGGGCCTATGACCTGTACTTGAGGGCTCCCGGTGCAGGATCTCTGCAGTATGGTTAGGGTGGTGTGTATGGTGGATGGGAGGGGAGTCGTGTGGGCCTATGACCTGTACTTGAGGGCTCCTGGTGCAGGATCTCTGCAGTATGGTTAGGGTGGTGTGTATTGTGGATGGGCGCTGAGTCATGTGGGCCTATGACCTGTACTCGAGGGCTCCTGGTGCAGGATCTCTGCAGTATGGTTAGGGTGGTGTGTATGGTGGATGGGCGCTGAGTCGTGTGGGCCTATGTCCTGTACTTGAGGGCTCCTGGTGCAGGATCTCTGCAGTATGGTTAGGGTGGTGTGTATGGTGGATGGGCGCTGAGTCGTGTGGGCCTATGTCCTGTACTTGAGGGCTCCTGGTGCAGGATCTCTGCAGTATGGTTAGGGTGGTGTGTATGGTGGATGGGCGGGGAGTCGTGTGGGCCTATGACCTGTACTTGAGGGCTCCTGGTGCAGGATCTCTGCAGTATGGTTAGGGTGGTGTGTATGGTGGATGGGCGCTGAGTCGTGTGGGCCTATGACCTGTACTTGAGGGCTCCTGGTGCAGGATCTCTGCAGTATGGTTAGGGTGGTGTGTATGGTGGATGGGCGCTGAGTCGTGTGGGCCTATGACCTGTACTTGAGGGCTCCTGGTGCAGGATCTCTGCAGTATGGTTAGGGTGGTGTGTATGGTGGATGGGCCGGGAGTCGTGTGGGCCTATGACCTGTACTTGAGGGCTCCTGGTGCAGGATCTCTGCAGTATGGCTAGGGTGGTGTGTATAGTGGATGGGTGCTGAGACGTGTGGGCCTATGACCTGTACTTGAGGGCTCCTGGTGCAGGATCTCTGCAGTATGGTTAGGGTGGTGTGTATGGTGGATGGGCCGGGAGTCGTGTGGGCCTATGACCTGTACTTGAGGGCTCCTGGTGCAGGATCTCTGCAGTATGGCAAGGGTGGTGTGTATGGTGGATGGCTGCTGAGACGTGTGGGCCTATGACCTGTACTTGAGGGCTCCTGGTGCAGGATCTCTGCAGTATGGTTAGGGTGGTGTGTATGGTGGATGGGTGCTGAGACGTGTGGGCCCATGACCTGTACTTGAGGGCTCCTGGTGCAGGATCTCTGCAGTATGGTTAGGGTGGTGTGTATGGTGGATGGGCGGGGAGTCCTGTGGGCCTATGTCCTGTACTTGAGGGCTCCTGGTGCAGGATCTCTGCAGTATGGCTAGGGTGGTGTGGATGGTAGATGGGCGCTGAGTCGTGTCGGCCTATGGCCTGTACTCGAGGGCTCCTGGTGGAGGATGTCTGCAGTATGGTTAGGGTGGTGTGTATGGTGGATGGGCGCTGAGTCGTGTGGGCCTATGACCTGTACTCGAGGGCTCCTGGTGCAGGATCTCTGCAGTATGGTTAGGGTGGTGTGTATGGTGGATGGGCGCTGAGTCGTGTGGGCCTATGGCCTGTACTTGAGGGCTCCTGGTGCAGGATCTCTGCAGTATGGTTAGGGTGGTGTGTGTGGTGGATGGGTGCTGAGTCGTGTGGGCCTATGACCTGTACTTGAGGGCTCCTGGTGCAGGATCTCTGCAGTATAGTTAGGGTGGTGTGTATGGTGGATGAGCGCTGAGTCGTGTGGGCCTATGACCTGTACTTGAGGGCTCCTGGTGCAGGATCTCTGCAGTATGGCTAGGGTGGTG
Organism: Discoglossus pictus; assembly: GCA_027410445.1. Taxonomy (NCBI): domain Eukaryota; kingdom Metazoa; phylum Chordata; class Amphibia; order Anura; family Alytidae; genus Discoglossus; species Discoglossus pictus. The sequence continues at coordinate 530,179 of JAPZIH010000704.1, forward strand.
TGTATGGTGGATGGGCGCTGAGTCGTGTGGGCCTATGACCTGTACTTGAGGGCTCCTGGTGCAGGATCTCTGCAGTATGGTTAGGGTGGTGTGTATGGTGGATGGGTGCTGAGACGTGTGGGCCTATGACCTGTACTTGAGGGCTCCTGGTGCAGGATCTCTGCAGTATGGTTAGGGTGGTGTGTATGGTGGATGGGCGGGGAGTCGTGTGGGCCTATGACCTGTACTTGAGGGCTCCTGGTGCAGGATCTCTGCAGTATGGTTAGGGTGGTGTGTATGGTGGATGGGTGCTGAGTCGTGTGGGCCTATGACCTGTACTTGAGGGCTCCTGGTGCAGGATCTCTGCAGTATGGTTAGGGTGGTGTGTATGGTGGATGGGCGGGGAGTCCTGTGGGCCTATGGCCTGTACTTGAGGGCTCCTGGTGCAGGATCTCTGCAGTATGGCTAGGGTGGTGTGTATGGTGGATGGGCGCTGAGTCGTGTGGGCCTATGGCCTGTACTTGAGGGCTCCTGGTGCAGGATCTCTGCAGTATAGTTAGGGTGGTGTGGATGGTGGATGGGCGCTGAGTCGTGTCGGCCTATGGCCTGTACTCGAGGGCTCCTGGTGGAGGATGTCTGCAGTATGGTTAGGGTGGTGTGTATGGTGGATGAGCGCTGAGTCGTGTGGGCCTATGACCTGTACTTGAGGGCTCCTGGTGCAGGATCTCTGCAGTATGGCTAGGGTGGTGTGTATGGTGGATGGGTGCTGAGACGTGTGGGCCTATGACCTGTACTTGAGGGCTCCTGGTGCAGGATCTCTGCAGTATGGTTAGGGTGGTGTGTATGGTGGATGGGCGGTGAGTCGTGTGGGCCTATGACCTGTACTTGAGGGCTCCTGGTGCAGGATCTCTGCAGTATGGTTAGACTGGTGTGTATGGTGGATGGGCGCTGAGTCGTGAGGGCCTATGACCTGTACTTGAGGACTCCTGGTGCAGGATCTCTGCAGTATGGTTAGGGTGGTGTGTATGGTGGATGGGCGCTGAGTCGTGTGGGCCTATGACCTGTACTTGAGGGCTCCTGGTGCAGGATCTCTGCAGTATGGTTAGGGTGGTGTGTATGGTGGATGGGCGCTGAGTCGTGTGGGCCTATGTCCTGTACTTGAGGGCTCCTGGTGCAGGATCTCTGCAGTATGGTTAGGGTGGTGTGTATGGTGGATGGTCGGGGAGTCGTGTGGGCCTATGACCTGTACTTGAGGGCTCCTGGTGCAGGATCTCTGCAGTATGGTTAGGGTGGTGTGTATGGTGGATGGGCGCTGAGTCGTGTGGGCCTATGACCTGTACTTGAGGGCTCCTGGTGCAGGATCTCTGCAGTATGGTTAGGGTGGTGTGTATGGTGGATGGGCGCTGAGTCGTGTGGGCCTATGACCTGTACTTGAGGGCTCCTGGTGCAGGATCTCTGCAGCATGGTTAGGGTGGTGTGTATGGTGGATGAGCGCTGAGTCGTGTGGGCCTATGACCTGTACTTGAGGACTCCTGGTGCAGGATCTCTGCAGTATGGTTAGGGTGGTGTGTATGGTGGATGGGCGCTGAGTCGTGTGGGCCTATGACCTGTACTTGAGGACTCCTGGTGCAGGATCTCTGCAGTATGGTTAGGGTGGTGTGTATGGTGGATGGGTGCTGAGTCGTGTGGGCCTATGACCTGTACTTGAGGACTCCTGGTGCAGGATCTCTGCAGTATGGTTAGGGTGGTGTGTATGGTGGATGGGCGCTGAGTCGTGTGGGCCTATGACCTGTACTCGAGGGCTCCTGGTGGAGGATGTCTGCAGTATGGTTAGGGTGGTGTGTATGGTGGATGGGAGGGGAGTTGTGTGGGCCTATGACCTGTACTTGAGGGCTCCTGGTGCAGGATCTCTGCAGTATGGTTAGGGTGGTGTGTATGGTGGATGGGCGCTGAGTCATGTGGGCCTATGACCTGTACTCGAGGGCTCCTGGTGCAGGATCTCTGCAGTATGGTTAGGGTGGTGTGTATGGTGGATGGGCGCTGAGTCGTGTGGGCCTATGTCCTGTACTTGAGGGCTCCTGGTGCAGGATCTCTGCAGTATGGTTAGGGTGGTGTGTATGGTGGATGGGCGCTGAGTCGTGTGGGCCTATGTCCTGTACTTGAGGGCTCCTTGTGCAGGATCTCTGCAGTATGGTTAGGGTGGTGTGTATGGTGGATGGGCGCTGAGTCGTGTGGGCCTATGACCTGTACTTGAGGGCTCCTGGTGCAGGATCTCTGCAGTATGGTTAGGGTGGTGTGTATGGTGGATGGGCGCTGAGTCGTGTGGGCCTATGACCTGTACTCGAGGGCTCCTGGTGCAGGATCTCTGCAGTATGGTTAGGGTGGTGTGTATGGTGGATGGGCGCTGAGTCGTGTGGGCCTATGACCTGTACTTGAGGGCTCCTGGTGCAGGATCTCTGCAGTATGGTTAGGGTGGTGTGTATGGTGGACGGGCGCTGAGTCGTGTGGGCCTATGACCTGTACTTGAGGGCTCCTGGTGCAGGATCTCTGCAGTATGGTTAGGGTGGTGTGTATGGTGGATGGGCCGGGAGTCGTGTGGGCCTATGACCTGTACTTGAGGGCTCCTGGTGCAGGATCTCTGCAGTATGGCTAGGGTGGTGTGTATGGTGGATGGGTGCTGAGACGTGTGGGCCTATGACCTGTACTTGAGGGCTCCTGGTGCAGGATCTCTGCAGTATGGTTAGGGTGGTGTGTATGGTGGATGGGTGCTGAGACGTGTGGGCCCATGACCTGTACTTGAGGGCTCCTGGTGCAGGATCTCTGCAGTATGGTTAGGGTGGTGTGTATGGTGGATGGGCGGGGAGTCCTGTGGGCCTATGTCCTGTACTTGAAGGCTCCTGGTGCAGGATCTCTGCAGTATGGTTAGGGTGGTGTGGATGGTGGATGGGCGCTGAGTCGTGTCGGCCTATGGCCTGTACTCGAGGGCTCCTGGTGGAGGATGTCTGCAGTATGGTTAGGGTGGTGTGTATGGTGGATGGGCGCTGAGTCGTGTGGGCCTATGACCTGTACTCGAGGGCTCCTGGTGCAGGATCTCTGCAGTATGGTTAGGGTGGTGTGTATGGTGGATGGGCGCTGAGTCGTGTGGGCCTATGGCCTGTACTTGAGGGCTCCTGGTGCAGGATCTCTGCAGTATGGTTAGGGTGGTGTGTGTGGTGGATGGGTGCTGAGTCGTGTGGGCCTATGACCTGTACTTGAGGGCTCCTGGTGCAGGATCTCTGCAGTATAGTTAGGGTGGTGTGTATGGTGGATGAGCGCTGAGTCGTGTGGGCCTATGACCTGTACTTGAGGGCTCCTGGTGCAGGATCTCTGCAGTATGGCTAGGGTGGTGTGTATGGTGGATGGGCGCTGAGTCGTGTGGGCCTATGACCTGTACTTTAGGGCTCCTGGTGCAGGATCTCTGCAGTATGGTTAGGGTGGTGTGTATGGTGGATGGGTGCTGAGACGTGTGGGCCTATGACCTGTACTTGAGGGCTCCTGGTGCAGGATCTCTGCAGTATGGTTAGGGTGGTGTGTATGGTGGATGGGCGGGGAGTCGTGTGGGCCTATGACCTGTACTTGAGGGCTCCTGGTGCAGGATCTCTGCAGTATGGTTAGGGTGGTGTGTATGGTGGATGGGCGGGGAGTCCTGTGGGCCTATGGCCTGTACTTGAGGGCTCCTGGTGCAGGATCTCTGCAGTATGGCTAGGGTGGTGTGTATGGTGGATGGGCGCTGAGTCGTGTGGGCCTATGGCCTGTACTTGAGGGCTCCTGGTGCAGGATCTCTGCAGTATAGTTAGGGTGGTGTGGATGGTGGATGGGCGCTAAGTCGTGTCGGCCTATGGCCTGTACTCGAGGGCTCCTGGTGGAGGATGTCTGCAGTATGGTTAGGGTGGTGTGTATGGTGGATGGGCGCTGAGTCGTGTGGGCCAATGACCTGTACTCGAGGGCTCCTGGTGCAGGATCTCTGCAGTATGGTTAGGGTGGTGTGTATGGTGGATGGGCGCTGAGTCGTGTGGGCCTATGACCTGTACTTGAGGGCTCCTGGTGCAGGATCTCTGCAGTATGGTTAGGGTGGTGTGTATGGTGGATGGGCGCTGAGTCGTGTGGGCCTATGGCCTGTACTTGAGGGCTCCTGGTGCAGGATCTCTGCAGTATGGTTAGGGTGGTGTGTATGGTGGATGGGCGGGGAGTCCTGTGGGCCTATGGCCTGTACTTGAGGGCTCCTGGTGCAGGATCTCTGCAGTATGGTTAGGGTGGTGTGTATGGTGGATGGGCGCTGAGTCGTGTGGGCCTATGTCCTGTACTTGAGGGCTCCTGGTGCAGGATCTCTGCAGTATGGCTAGGGTGGTGTGTATGGTGGATGGGCGGGGAGTCGTGTGGGCCTATGACCTGTACTTGAGGGCTCGTGGTGCAGGATCTCTGCAGTATGGTTAGGGTGGTGTGTATGGTGGATGAGCGCTAAGTCGTGTGGGCCTATGACCTGTACTTGAGGGCTCCTGGTGCAGGATCTCTGCAGTATGGTTAGGGTGGTGTGTATGGTGGATGGGCGCTGAGTCGTGTGGGCCTATGACCTGTACTCGAGGGCTCCTGGTGCAGGATCTCTGCAGTATGGTTAGGGTGGTGTGTATGGTGGATGGGCGCTGAGTCGTGTGGGCCTATGACCTGTACTTGAGGGCTCCTGGTGCAGGATCTCTGCAGTATGGCTAGGGTGGTGTGTAAGGTGGATGGGCGCTGAGTCGTGTGGGCCTATGGCCTGTACTTGAGGGCTCCTGGTGCAGGATCTCTGCAGTATAGTTAGGGTGGTGTGTATGGTGGATGGGCGCTGAGTCGTGTGGGCCTATGACCTGTACTTGAGGGCTCCTGGTGCAGGATCTCTGCAGTATGGTTAGGGTGGTGTGTATGGTGGATGGGCGCTGAGTCGTGTGGGCCTATGGCCTGTACTTGAGGGCTCCTGGTGCAGGATCTCTGCAGTATGGTTAGGGTGGTGTGTATGGTGGATGGGCGGGGAGTCGTGTGGGCCTATGACCTGTACTTGAGGGCTCCTGGTGCAGGATCTCTGCAGTATGGCTAGGGTGGTGTGTATGGTGGATGGGCGGGGAGTCGTGTGGGCCTATGACCTGTACTTGAGGGCTCCTGGTGCAGGATCTCTGCAGTATGGCTAGGGTGGTGTGTATGGTGGATGGGCGCTGAGTCGTGTGGGCCCATGACCTGTACTTGAGGGCTCCTGGTGCAGGATCTCTGCAGTATGGTTAGGGTGGTGTGTATGGTGGATGAGCGCTGAGTCGTGTGGGCCTATGACCTGTACTTGAGGGCTCCTGGTGCAGGATCTCTGCAGTATGGTTAGGGTGGTGTGTATGGTGGATGGGCGCTGAGTCGTGTGGGCCTATGGCCTGTACTTGAGGGCTCCTGGTGCAGGATCTCTGCAGTATGGTTAGGGTGGTGTGTATGGTGGATGGGCGGGGAGTCCTGTGGGCCTATGGCCTGTACTTGAGGGCTCCTGGTGCAGGATCTCTGCAGTATGGTTAGGGTGGTGTGTATGGTGGATGGGCGCTGAGTCGTGTGGGCCTATGTCCTGTACTTGAGGGCTCCTGGTGCAGGATCTCTGCAGTATGGCTAGGGTGGTGTGTATGGTGGATGGGCGGGGAGTCGTGTGGGCCTATGACCTGTACTTGAGGGCTCGTGGTGCAGGATCTCTGCAGTATGGTTAGGGTGGTGTGTATGGTGGATGAGCGCTGAGTCGTGTGGGCCTATGACCTGTACTTGAGGGCTTCTGGTGCAGGATCTCTGCAGTATGGTTAGGGTGGTGTGTATGGTGGATGGGTGCTGAGTCGTGTGGGCCTATGACCTGTACTTGAGGGCTCCTGGTGCAGGATCTCTGCAGTATGGTTAGGGTGGTGTGTATGGTGGATGGGCGGGGAGTCGTGTGGGCCTATGACCTGTACTTGAGGGCTCCTGGTGCAGGATCTCTGCAGTATGGTTAGGGTGGTGTGTATGGTGGATGGGCGGGGAGTCGTGTGGGCCTATGACCTGTACTTGAGGGCTCCTGGTGCAGGATCTCTGCAGTATGGTTAGGTAGGTGTGTATGGTGGATGGGCGCTGAGTCGTGTGGGCCTATGACCTGTACTTGAGGGCTCCTGGTGCAGGATCTCTGCAGTATGGTTAGGGTGGTGTGTATGGTGGATGGGCGCTGAGTCGTGTGGGCCTATGACCTGTACTTGAGGGCTCCTGGTGCAGGATCTCTGCAGTATGGTTAGGGTGGTGTGTATGGTGGATGGGCGCTGAGTCGTGTGGGCCTATGGCCTGTACTTGAGGGCTCCTGGTGCAGGATCTCTGCAGTATGGTTAGGGTGGTGTGTATGGTGGATGGGCGCTGAGTCGTGTGGGCCTATGACCTGTACTTGAGGGCTTCTGGTGCAGGATCTCTGCAGTATGGTTAGGGTGGTGTGTATGGTGGATGGGTGCTGAGTCGTGTGGGCCTATGACCTGTACTTGAGGGATCCTGGTGCAGGATCTCTGCAGTATGGTTAGGGTGGTGTGTATGGTGGATGGGCGGGGAGTCCTGTGGGCCTATGGCCTGTACTTGAGGGCTCCTGGTGCAGGATCTCTGCAGTATGGCTAGGGTGGTGTGTATGGTGGATGGGCGCTGAGTCGTGTGGGCCTATGGCCTGTACTTGAGGGCTCCTGGTGCAGGATCTCTGCAGTATAGTTAGGGTGGTGTGTATGGTGGATGGGCGCTGAGTCGTGTGGGCCTATGGCCTGTACTTGAGGACTCCTGGTGCAGGATCTCTGCAGTATGGTTAGGGTGGTGTGGATGGTGGATGGGCGCTGAGTCGTGTCGGCCTATGGCCTGTACTCGAGGGCTCCTGGTGGAGGATGTCTGCAGTATGGTTAGGGTGGTGTGTATGGTGGATGGGCGCTGAGTCGTGTGGGCCTATGACCTGTACTCGAGGGCTCCTGGTGCAGGATCTCTGCAGTATGGTTAGGGTGGTGTGTATGGTGGATGGGCGCTGAGTCGTGTGGGCCTATGACCTGTACTTGAGGGCTCCTGGTGCAGGATCTCTGCAGTATGGTTAGGGTGGTGTGTATGGTGGATGGGCCGGGAGTCGTGTGGGCCTATGGCCTGTACTTGAGGGCTCCTGGTGCAGGATCTCTGCAGTATGGTTAGGGTGGTGTGTATGGTGGATGAGCGCTGAGTCGTGTGGGCCTATGTCCTGTACTTGAGGGCTCCTGGTGCAGGATCTCTGCAGTATGGCTAGGGTGGTGTGTATGGTGGATGGGCGGGGAGTCGTGTGGGCCTATGACCTGTACTTGAGGGCTCCTGGTGCAGGATCTCTGCAGTATGGTTAGGGTGGTGTGTATGGTGGATGGGCGGGGAGTCGTGTGGGCCTATGACCTGTACTTGAGGGCTCCTGGTGCAGGATCTCTGCAGTATGGCTAGGGTGGTGTGTATGGTGGATGGGCGGGGAGTCGTGTGGGCCTATGACCTGTACTTGAGGGCTCCTGGTGCAGGATCTCTGCAGTATGGTTAGGGTGGTGTGTATGGTGGATGGGAGGGGAGTCCTGTGGGCCTATGGCCTGTACTTGAGGGCTCCTGGTGCAGGATCTCTGCAGTATGGTTAGGGTGGTGTGTATGGTGGATGGGCGCTGAGTCGTGTGGGCCTATGTCCTGTACTTGAGGGCTCCTGGTGCAGGATCTCTGCAGTATGGCTAGGGTGGTGTGTATGGTGGATGGGCGGGGAGTCGTGTGGGCCTATGACCTGTACTTGAGGGCTCCTGGTGCAGGATCTCTGCAGTATGGTTAGGGTGGTGTGTATGGTGGATGGGCGGGGAGTCGTGTGGGCCTATGACCTATACTTGAGGGCTCGCGGTGTAGGATCTCTGCTGTATGGTTAGGGTGGTGTGTATGGTGGATGAGCGCTAAGTCGTGTGGGCCTATGACCTGTACTTGAGGGCTCCTGGTGCAGGATCTCTGCAGTATGGTTAGGGTGGTGTGTATGGTGGATGGGCGCTGAGTCGTGTGGGCCTATGACCTGTACTTGAGGGCTCCTGGTGCAGGATCTCTGCAGTATGGTTAGGGTGGTGTGTATGGTGGATGGGCGCTGAGTCATGTGGGCCTATGACCTGTACTCGAGGGCTCCTGGTGCAGGATCTCTGCAGTATGGTTAGGGTGGTGTGTATGGTGGATGGGCGCTGAGTCCTGTGGGCCTATGACCTGTACTTGAGGGCTCCTGGTGCAGGATCTCTGCAGTATGGTTAGGGTGGTGTGTATGGTGGATGGGCGCTGAGTCGTGTGGGCCTATGGCCTGTACTTGAGGGCTCCTGGTGCAGGATCTCTGCAGTATGGTTAGGGTGGTGTGTATGGTGGATGGGCGCTGAGTCGTGTGGGCCTATGGCCTGTACTTGAGGGCTCCTGGTGCAGGATCTCTGCAGTATGGTTAGGGTGGTGTGTATGGTGGATGAGCGCTGAGTCGTGTGGGCCTATGACCTGTACTTGAGGGCTTCTGGTGCAGGATCTCTGCAGTATGGTTAGGGTGGTGTGTATGGTGGATGGGTGCTGAGTCGTGTGGGCCTATGACCTGTACTTGAGGGCTCCTGGTGCAGGATCTCTGCAGTATGGCTAGGGTGGTGTGTATGGTGGATGGGCGGGGAGTCCTGTGGGCCTATGGCCTGTACTTGAGGGCTCCTGGTGCAGGATCTCTGCAGTATGGCTAGGGTGGTGTGTATGGTGGATGGGCGCTGAGTCGTGTGGGCCTATGGCCTGTACTTGAGGGCTCCTGGTGCAGGATCTCTGCAGTATAGTTAGGGTGGTGTGGATGGTGGATGGGCGCTGAGTCGTGTCGGCCTATGGCCTGTACTCGAGGGCTCCTGGTGGAGGATGTCTGCAGTATGGTTAGGGTGGTGTGTATGGTGGATGGGCGCTGAGTCGTGTGGGCCTATGACCTGTACTCGAGGGCTCCTGGTGCAGGATCTCTGCAGTATGGTTAGGGTGGTGTGTATGGTGGATGGGCGCTGAGTCGTGTGGGCCTATGACCTGTACTTGAGGGCTCCTGGTGCAGGATCTCTGCAGTATGGTTAGGGTGGTGTGTATGGTGGATGGGCGCTGAGTCGTGTGGGCCTATGACCTGTACTTGAGGGCTCCTGGTGCAGGATCTCTGCAGTATGGTTAGGGTGGTGTGTATGGTGGATGGGCGCTGAGTCATGTGGGCCTATGACCTGTACTCGAGGGCTCCTGGTGCAGGATCTCTGCAGTATGGTTAGGGTGGTGTGTATGGTGGATGGGCGCTGAGTCGTGTGGGCCTATGACCTGTACTTGAGGGCTCCTGGTGCAGGATCTCTGCAGTATGGTTAGGGTGGTGTGTATGGTGGATGGGCGCTGAGTCGTGTGGGCCTATGGCCTGTACTTGAGGGCTCCTGGTGCAGGATCTCTGCAGTATGGTTAGGGTGGTGTGTATGGTGGATGGGCGCTGAGTCGTGTGGGCCTATGGCCTGTACTTGAGGGCTCCTGGTGCAGGATCTCTGCAGTATGGTTAGGGTGGTGTGTATGGTGGATGAGCGCTGAGTCGTGTGGGCCTATGACCTGTACTTGAGGGCTTCTGGTGCAGGATCTCTGCAGTATGGTTAGGGTGGTGTGTATGGTGGATGGGTGCTGAGTCGTGTGGGCCTATGACCTGTACTTGAGGGCTCCTGGTGCAGGATCTCTGCAGTATGGCTAGGGTGGTGTGTATGGTGGATGGGCGGGGAGTCCTGTGGGCCTATGGCCTGTACTTGAGGGCTCCTGGTGCAGGATCTCTGCAGTATGGCTAGGGTGGTGTGTATGGTGGATGGGCGCTGAGTCGTGTGGGCCTATGGCCTGTACTTGAGGGCTCCTGGTGCAGGATCTCTGCAGTATAGTTAGGGTGGTGTGGATGGTGGATGGGCGCTGAGTCGTGTCGGCCTATGGCCTGTACTCGAGGGCTCCTGGTGGAGGATGTCTGCAGTATGGTTAGGGTGGTGTGTATGGTGGATGGGCGCTGAGTCGTGTGGGCCTATGACCTGTACTCGAGGGCTCCTGGTGCAGGATCTCTGCAGTATGGTTAGGGTGGTGTGTATGGTGGATGGGCGCTGAGTCGTGTGGGCCTATGACCTGTACTTGAGGGCTCCTGGTGCAGGATCTCTGCAGTATGGTTAGGGTGGTGTGTATGGTGGATGGGCGCTGAGTCGTGTGGGCCTATGGCCTGTACTTGAGGGCTCCTGGTGCAGGATCTCTGCAGTATGGTTAGGGTGGTGTGTATGGTGGATGGGCGCTGAGTCGTGTGGGCCTATGACCTGTACTTGAGGGCTCCTGGTGCAGGATCTCTGCAGTATGGCTAGGGTGGTGTGTATGGTGGATGGGCGGGGAGTCGTGTGGGCCTATGACCTGTACTTGAGGGCTCCTGGTGCAGGATCTCTGCAGTATGGTTAGGGTGGTGTGTATGGTGGATGGGCGGGGAGTCGTGTGGGCCTATGACCTATACTTGAGGGCTCGCGGTGTAGGATCTCTGCTGTATGGTTAGGGTGGTGTGTATGGTGGATGAGCGCTAAGTCGTGTGGGCCTATGACCTGTACTTGAGGGCTCCTGGTGCAGGATCTCTGCAGTATGGTTAGGGTGGTGTGTATGGTGGATGGGCGCTGAGTCGTGTGGGCCTATGACCTGTACTTGAGGGCTCCTGGTGCAGGATCTCTGCAGTATGGTTAGGGTGGTGTGTATGGTGGATGGGCGCTGAGTCATGTGGGCCTATGACCTGTACTCGAGGGCTCCTGGTGCAGGATCTCTGCAGTATGGTTAGGGTGGTGTGTATGGTGGATGGGCGCTGAGTCGTGTGGGCCTATGACCTGTACTTGAGGGCTCCTGGTGCAGGATCTCTGCAGTATGGTTAGGGTGGTGTGTATGGTGGATGGGCGCTGAGTCGTGTGGGCCTATGGCCTGTACTTGAGGGCTCCTGGTGCAGGATCTCTGCAGTATGGTTAGGGTGGTGTGTATGGTGGATGGGCGGGGAGTCGTGTGGGCCTATGACCTGTACTTGAGGGCTCCTGGTGCAGGATCTCTGCAGTATGGCTAGGGTGGTGTGTATGGTGGATGGGCGCTGAGTCGTGTGGGCCTATGACCTGTACTTGAGGGCTCCTGGTGCAGGATCTCTGCAGTATGGTTAGGGTGGTGTGTATGGTGGATGAGCGCTGAGTCGTGTGGGCCTATGACCTGTACTTGAGGGCTTCTGGTGCAGGATCTCTGCAGTATGGTTAGGGTGGTGTGTATGGTGGATGAGCGCTGAGTCGTGTGGGCCTATGACCTGTACTTGAGGGCTCCTGGTGCAGGATCTCTGCAGTATGGTTAGACTGGTGTGTATGGTGGATGGGCGCTGAGTCGTGTGGGCCTATGACCTGTACTTGAGGGCTCCTGGTGCAGGATCTCTGCAGTATGGTTAGGGTGGTGTGTATGGTGGATGGGCGCTGAGTCGTGTGGGCCTATGACCTGTACTTGAGGGCTCCTGGTGCAGGATCTCTGCAGTATGGTTAGGGTGGTGTGTATGGTGGATGGGCGCTGAGTCGTGTGGGCCTATGGCCTGTACTTGAGGGCTCCTGGTGCAGGATCTCTGCAGTATGGTTAGGGTGGTGTGGATGAGCGCTGAGTTGTGTGGGCCTATGACCTGTACTTGAGGGCTCCTGGTGCAGGATCTCTGCAGTATGGTTAGGGTGGTGTGTATGGTGGATGAGCGCTGAGTCGTGTGAGCGTATGACCTGTACTTGAGGTCTCCCGGGTCAGGATCTCCGCATGGACACTCGCTTTTATCATGTCCGCACTTCCTGCTTTCTCGTGTAAGACCACGGCCAGGCGCCCTGCGGGTAAATGTGACACGAGATTACGAGATGCACCGACTGTCAGGCAGAACATTAACCAATAACACGCCAGACGCGTCTTCCAAAGTCCCCTTACCTAAAGCTCTGTCCTGAAAAAGAGATGATGTCACTAGATGGGGCCATGCAGTTTATGATGTCACTAGATGGGGCCATGCAGTTTATGATGTCACTAAATGGGGACATGCAGTTTATGATGTCACTAGATGGGGCCATACAGTTTATGATGTCACTAGATGGGGCCATGCAGTTTATGATGTCACTAGATGGGGCCATGCAGTTTATGATGTCACTAGATGGGGCCATGCAGTTTATGATGTCACTAGATGGGGACATGCAGTTTATGATGTCACTAGATGGGGACATGCAGTTTATGATGTCACTAGATGGGTCCATGCAGTTTATGATGTCACTAGATGTGTTGCACTGTGTGATGGCACTAGTCACGGATGATGCCGATATACACAAGATCACACGCACTGCATGATGTCACTAACTAAATCATATGTATGACATCACTAATGTGTCACATGGCCTGTATGATGTCATGATGTATATATAAGTGTCTTGCTGTAATCACCTGTATCTGTGTCCCACCCCAGGAGGTAAAGAGACTCGTTCTGCTGATGTAACATCTGGAACTCAGAGACACTGCAAGGAAGAGACAGTCAGATAGAGACCGCAAGAAAAATAATGAGACTCTGAAATGAGACATTGAAGGGGTTAAAGAGAAGAATGAAGAGAGAGAAAAGATAATGATGCACTAATGGAGTGGGATAGAGAGTGCACACAAATAAAGGGAAAGAGAGAGAGACAAGAGAGAGAGAGACAAGCGAGAGAGACAGAGAGAGAGAGAGAGACGAGAGAGAGAGATGACATGAGACTTACCTAGACACCAGAGAGTGTAGAGGAACCCCGATACTGACAGCAACCTGCGCCCCAAGACCTGCCGGATAACACATGACTTCCTGTCACTCAGATCCACAGATCATCCCCTGCAGTCACATGACTTCCCAGAATGCCCCCTCCAGCTGCTCAGCTCCCCATAGTCCCCCTCCTGTCACTCCACTCTCCATAGTGCCCCTCCTGTCACTCCACTCCCCATAGTGCCCCTCCTGTCACTCCACTCCCCATAGTGCCCCTCCTGTCACTCCACTCTCCATAGTGCCCCTCCTGTCACTCCGCTCCCCATAGTGCCCCTCCTGTCACTCCGCTCCCCATAGTGCCCCTCCTGTCACTCCGCTCCCCATAGTGCCCCTCCTGTCACTCCGCTCCCCATAGTGCCCCTCCTGTCACTCCACTCCCCATAGTGCCCCTCCTGTCACTCCACTCCCCATAGTGCCCCTCCTGTCACTCCACTCCCCATAGTGCCCCTCCTGTCACTCCACTCCCCATAGTGCCCCCCATGTCACTCCACTCCCCATAGTGCCCCTACTGTCACTCCACTCCTTATAGTGCCCCTCATTTAATTCCCCAGAGCGTCCCCCTCCTGTCACTCCACTCCCCATAGTGCCCCTCCTGTCACTCCACTCCCCATAGTGCCCCCCATGTCACTCCGCTCCCCACAGTTCCCCTCCAGCTGCTCAGCTCCCCATAGTGCCCCCTCCTGTCGCTCAGCTCCCCATAGTGCCCCCTCCTGTCACTCCACTCCCCATAGTGCCCCTCCTGTCACTCCACTCCCCATAGTGCCCCTCCTGTCACTCCACTCCCCATAGTGCCCCCCATGTCACTCCGCTCCCCATAGTCCCCCTCCTGTCACTCCGCTCCCCATAGTGCCCCTCCTGTCACTCCGCTCCCCATAGTGCCCCTCCTGTCACTCCGCTCCCCATAGTGCCCCTCCAGCTGCTCAGCTCCCCATAGTGCCCCTCCAGCTGCTCAGCTCCCCATAGTGCCCCTCCAGCTGCTCAGCTCCCCATAGTGCCCCTCCAGCTGCTCAGCTCCCCATAGTGCCCCTCCTGTCCCTCCACTCCCCATAGTGCCCCTCCAGCTACTCAGCTCCCCATAGTGCCCCTCCTGTCCCTCCACTCCCCATAGTGCCCCTCCTGTCACTCCACTCCCCATAGAGCCCCTCCTGTCACTCCACTCCCCATAGTGCCCCTCCTGTCACTCCACTCCCCATAGTGCCCCTCCTGTCACTCCACTCCCCATAGTGCCCCTCCTGTCACTTCACTCCCCATAGTGCCCCCCATGTCACTCCGCTCCCCATAGTGCCCCTCCTGTCACTCCGCTCCCCATAGTGCCGCTCCTGTCACTCCGCTCCCCATAGTGCCCCTCCTGTCACTCCGCTCCCCATAGTGCCCCTCCTGTCACTCCGCTCCCCATAGTCCCCCTCCAGCTGCTCAGCTCCCCATAGTGCCCCTCCAGCTGCTCAGCTCCCCATAGTGCCCCTCCAGCTGCTCAGCTCCCCATAGTGCCCCTCCTGTCCCTCCACTCCCCATAGTGCCCCTCCTGTCACTCCGCTCCCCATAGTGCCCCTCCTGTCCCTCCACTCCCCATAGTGCCCCTCCTGTCACTCCACTCCCCATAGTGCCCCTCCTGTCACTCCACTCCCCATAGTGCCCCTCCTGTCACTCCACTCCCCATAGTGCCCCTCCTGTCACTCCACTCCCCATAGTGCCCCTCCTGTCACTCCGCTCCCCATAGTGTCCCTCCTGTCACTCCGCTCCCCATAGTGCCCCTCCTGTCACTCCGCTCCCCATAGTGCCCCTCCTGTCACTCCGCTCCCCATAGTGCCCCTCCTGTCACTCCGCTCCCCATAGTGCCCCTCCAGCTGCTCAGCTCCCCATAGTGCCCCTCCTGTCACTCCACTCCCCATAGTGCCCCTCCTGTCACTCCTCTCCCCATAGTGCCCCTCCTGTCACTCCACTCCCCATAGTGTCCCTCCTGTCACTCCACTCCCCATAGTGCCCCTCCTGTCACTCCACTCCCCATAGTGCCCCTCCTGTCACTCCACTCCCCATAGTGCCCCTCCTGTCACTCCGCTCCCCATAGTGCCCCTCCTGTCACTCCGCTCCCCATAGTGCCCCTCCTGTCACTCCACTCCCCATAGTGCCCCTCCTGTCACTCCACTCCCCATAGTGCCCCTCCTGTCACTCCACTCCCCATAGTGCCCCCTCCAGTCACTCCACTCCCCATAGTGCCCCTCCTTTCAATCCCCAGAGCGTCCCCCTCCTGTCACTCCACTCCCCATAGTGCCCCTCCTGTCACTCCACTCCCCATAGTGCCCCTCCGTTCAATCCCCAGAGCGTCCCCTCCTGTCACTCCACTCCCCATAGTGCCCCTCATGTCACTCCACTCCCCATAGTGCCCCTCCTGTCACTCCACGTCCCACAGTGCCCCTCCTGTCACTCCACTCCCCATAGTGCCCCTCCAGTCACTCAGCTCCCCATAGTGCCCCTCCAGCTGCTCAGCTCCCCATAGTGCCCCTCCTGTCACTCCACTCCCCATAGTTCCCCTCCAGCTGCTCAGCTCCCCATAGTGCCCCCTCCTGTCACTCCACTCCTTATAGTGCCCCTCATTTAATTCCCCAGAGCGTCCCCCTCATGTCACTCCACTCCCCATAGTGCCCCTCATGTCACTCCACTCCCCATAGTGCCCCTCATGTCACTCCACTCCCCATAGTGCCCCTCATGTCACTCCACTCCCCATAGTGCCCCTCCTGTCACTCCACTCCCCATAGTGCCCCTCCTGTCACTCCAATCCCCATAGTGCCCCTCCTGTCACTCCAATCCCCATAGTGCCCCTCCTGTCACTCCACTCCCCATAGTGCCCCTCCTGTCACTCCACTCCTCATAGTGCCCCCCATGTCACTCCACTCCCCATAGTGCCCCTCCTGTCACTCCACTCCCCATAGTGCCCCTCCTGTCACTCCACTCCCCATAGTGCCCCTCCTGTCACTCCAATCCCCATAGTGCCCCTCCTGTCACTCCAATCCCCATAGTGCCCCTCCTGTCACTCCAATCCCCATAGTGCCCCTCCTGTCACTTCAATCCCCATAGTGCCCCTCCTGTCACTCCACTCCCCATAGTGCCCCTCCTGTCACTCCACTCCCCATAGTGCCCCTCCTGTCACTCCACTCCCCATAGTGCCCCTCCTGTCACTCCACTCCCCATAGTGCCCCTCCTGTCACTCCACTCCCCATAGTGCCCCTTCTGTCACTCCACTCCCCATAGTGCCCCTCCTGTCACTCCACTCCCCATAGTGCCCCTCCTGTCACTCCACTCCCCATAGTGCCCCTCCTGTCACTCCACTCCCCATAGTGCCCCCTCCAGTCACTCCACTCCCCATAGTGCCCCTCCTTTTAATCCCCAGAGCGTCCCCCTCCTGTCACTCCACTCCCCATAGTGCCCCTCCTGTCACTCCACTCCCCATAGTGCCCCTCTGTTCAATCCCCAGAGCGTCCCCTCCTGTCACTCCACTCCCCATAGTGCCCCTACTGTCACTCCATGTCCCACAGTGCCCCTCCTGTCACTCCACTCCCCACAGTGCCCCTCCAGTCACTCCACTCCCCATAGTGCCCCTCATGTCACTCCACTCCCCATAGTGCCCCTCCTGTCACTCCACGTCCCACAGTGCCCCTCCTGTCACTCCACTCCTTATAGTGCCCCTCATTTAATTCCCCAGAGCGTCCCCCTCATGTCACTCCACTCCCCATAGTGCCCCTCATGTCACTCCACTCCCCATAGTGCCCCTCATGTCACTCCACTCCCCATAGTGCCCCTCCAGCTGCTCAGCTCCCCATAGTGCCCCTCCAGCTGCTCAGCTCCCCATAGTGCCCCTCCTGTCACTCCACTCCCCATAGTTCCCCTCCAGCTGCTCAGCTCCCCATAGTGCCCCCTCCTGTCACTCCACTCCCCATAGTGCCCCTCCTGTCACTCCACTCCCCATAGTGCCCCTCCTGTCACTCCACTCCCCATAGTGCCCCTCCTGTCACTCAGCTCCCCATTGTGCCCCTCCAGCTGCTCAGCTCCCCATAGTGCCCCTCCTGTCACTCCACTCCCCATAGTTCCCCTCCAGCTGCTCAGCTCCCCATAGTTCCCCTCCAGCTGCTCAGCTCCCCATAGTGCCCCCTCCAGTCACTCCACTCCCCATAGTGCCCCTCCTTTTAATCCCCAGAGCGTCCCCCTCCTGTCACTCCACTCCCCATAGTGCCCCTCCTGTCACTCCACTCCCCATAGTGCCCCTCCGTTCAATCCCCAGAGCGTCCCCTCCTGTCACTCCACTCCCCATAGTGCCCCTCATGTCACTCCACTCCCCATAGTGCCCCTCCTGTCACTCCATGTCCCACAGTGCCCCTCCTGTCACTCCACTCCCCACAGTGCCCCTCCAGTCACTCCACTCCCCATAGTGCCCCTCATGTCACTCCACTCCCCATAGTGCCCCTCCTGTCACTCCACGTCCCACAGTGCCCCTCCTGTCACTCCACTCCTTATAGTGCCCCTCATTTAATTCCCCAGAGCGTCCCCCTCATGTCACTCCACTCCCCATAGTGCCCCTCATGTCACTCCACTCCCCATAGTGCCCCTCATGTCACTCCACTCCCCATAGTGCCCCTCCAGCTGCTCAGCTCCCCATAGTGCCCCTCCAGCTGCTCAGCTCCCCATAGTGCCCCTCCAGCTGCTCAGCTCCCCATAGTTCCCCTCCAGCTGCTCAGCTCCCCATAGTGCCCCCTCCTGTCACTCCACTCCCCATAGTGCCCCTCCTGTCACTCCACTCCCCATAGTGCCCCTCCTGTCACTCCACTCCCCATAGTGCCCCTCCTGTCACTCCACTCCCCATAGTGCCCCTCCTGTCACTCAGCTCCCCATAGTGCCCCTCCAGCTGCTCAGCTCCCCATAGTGCCCCTCCTGTCACTCCACTCCCCATAGTTCCCCTCCAGCTGCTCAGCTCCCCATAGTGCCCCCTCCTGTCACTCCACTCCCCATAGTGCCCCTTCTGTCACTCCACTCCCCATAGTGCCCCTCCTGTCACTCTACTCCCCATAGTGCCCCTCCTGTCACTCTACTCCCCATAGTGCCCCTCATGTCACTCCACTCCCCATAGTGCCCCTCCTGTCACTCCACTCCCCATAGTGCCCCTCCTGTCACTCCACTCCCCATAGTGCCCCCTCCAGTCACTCCACTCCCCATAGTGCCCCCTCCAGTCACTCCACTCCCCATAGTGCCCCTCCTGTCACTCCACTCCCCATAGTGCCCCTCCTGTCACTCAACTCCCCATAGTGCCCCTCCTGTCACTCCACTCCCCATAGTGCCCCTCCTGTCACTCCACTCCCCATAGTGCCCCTCCTGTCACTCCACTCCCCATAGTGCCCCTCCTGTCACTCCACTCCCCATAGTGCCCCCCCTGTCACTCCACTCCCCATAGTGCCCCTCCTGTCACTCCACTCCCCATAGTGCCCCTCCAGCTGCTCAGCTCCCCATAGTGCCCCTCCTGTCACTCCACTCCCCATAGTTCCCCTCCAGCTGCTCAGCTCCCCATAGTGCCCCCTCCTGTCACTCCACTCCCCATAGTGCCCCTCCTGTCACTCCACTCCCCATAGTGCCCCTCCTGTCACTCTACTCCTCATAGTGCCCCTCCTGTCACTCTACTCCCCATAGTGCCCCTCCTGTCACTCCACTCCCCATAGTGCCCCTCCTGTCACTCCACTCCCCATAGTGCCCCTAATGTCACTCCACTCCCCATAGTGCCCCTCATGTCACTCCACTCCCCATAGTGCCCCTCATGTCACTCCACTCCCCATAGTGCCCCTCATGTCACTCCACTCACCATAGTGCCCCTCCTGTCACTCCACACCTTATAGTGCCACTCATTTAATTCCCCAGAGCGTCCCCCTCCTGTCACTCCACTCCCCATAGTGCCAATCCTGTCACTCCACTTCCCACAGTGCCCCTCCTGTCACTCCACTCCCCATAGTGCCCCTCTTGTCACTTCACTCCCCATAGTGCCCCTCATGTCACTCCACTCCCCATAGTGCCCCTCATGTCACTCCACTCCCCATAGTGCCCCTCCTGTCACTCCACTCCCCATAGTGCCCCTCCTGTCACTCCACTCCCCATAGTGCCCCTCCAGCTGTTCAGCTCCCCATAGTGCCCCTCCTGTCACTCCACTCCCCATAGTTCCCCTCCAGCTGCTCAGCTCCCCATAGTGCCCCCACCTGTCACTCCACTCCCCATAGTGCCCCTCCTGTCACTCCACTCCCCATAGTGCCCCTCCTGTCACTCCACTCCCCATAGTGCCCCTCATGTCACTTCACTCCCCATAGTGCCCCTCCTGTCACTCCACTCCTTATAGTGCCCCTCATTTAATTCCCCAGAGCGTCCCCCTCCTGTCACTCCATTCCCCATAGTGCCCCTCCTTTCAATCCCCAGAGCGTCCCCGTCCTGTCACTCACCAGATTGCTCCTCCAGTTGCTCAGCTCATCAGTGTCCCCCCCGTCCCCCACTCCCCAGAGTGCCCAGCCCTGTAGTTCAGTTCCCCAGATTTCCCCTCATGTCACTTCCCAGACTGCTCCTACAGTTGCTCAGCTCCTCAGTGTTTCCGGTCACCCACACTCCACGATGCTCCCTCCAGTCACCCGCACTCCACGATGCCCCCTTCTGTCACCCGTACTCCATGATGTAACCTCCGGTCACCCGCACTCCACGATGCTCCCTCCGATCACACGCTCTCCACGATACTCCCTCCGGTCACCCACACTCCACGATGCTGCCTCCAGTCATCCACACTCCACAATGCTCCCTCCGGTCACCCACACTCCACGATGCTCCCTCCGGTCACCTACTCCCCAGAGCACCCCTATTGTCAGTTTCCCCTCTGGTCACCCACTCCCTAGTGTGCGCCCTCATTTCACCCCTCAGAGCCCCCGTTCATGTCACTTTGTTCCCCAGACAGACCCTCCTGTCACTGAACTCCACCACAACCTGTAAGATTGGTCACCTGGTAGCAGGGGCTCCTTGCTATTGGCTGCCGCTGGGCTCAGGATTCTTCCCGCTTTCAGATAATGCCCAAGCACAATGCTAAGCCGTGATTGGTTGAGTGTTTCCATAATAATGGAGCGGACAGCTCGGTAATTTGCATAAAGGTGAAGTGAGGTCAGGAGGAAAAACAGGAGGTAGGTGACCCTGCAAGAGAGAGTGTAAGCATCAGAGAGGATGTTTGAGAGTGTCCATAAGTGACATACATAGAGCGTGTGCTTGAGTGACATAAATAGTATCACAGAGCGTAAGAAAATACTATAGAGAGCGTTGGAAACTGGAGCGTCAAACATTGGACAATCAGATAACATCAGATGAGGCATATTGATGGTGCCGCTCAGTGCCAAGTACCAGCCTGGTATAGAAGGAGTTAACAAATAAAATAACTTTATATGCCAGTATCCAGTGGAGATATAAGAGAACAAGGCTCGGTCATGTGCCCCACCTGGCGAACCAACAGCAAAGCGTAGGAGTAATGATGGGGTAGTCACTTCAGCCACTTCACATCGTCATTGTGTGGCTCAAGACAAGAAGCTAAGGGGAGAGTCCCTGGAGTAAAGTAACGATGGGGCAGTCACTTCAGCCACTTCACATCGTCATTGTGTGGCTCAAGACAAGAAGCTAAGGGGAGAGTCCCTGGAGTAAAGTAACGATGGGGCAGTCACTTCAGCCACTTCACATCGTCATTGTGTGGCTCAAGACAAGAAGCTAAGGGGAGAGTCCCTGGAGTATAGTAACGATGGGGCAGTCACTTCAGCCACTTCACATCGTCATTGTGTGGCTCAAGACAAGAAGCTAAGGAGAGAGTCCCTGGAGTAAAGTAACGATGGGGTAGTCACTTCAGCCACTTCACATCGTCATTGTGTGGCTCAAGACAAGAAGCTAAGGGGAGAGTCCCTGGAGTAAAGTAACAATGGGGTAGTCACTTCAGCCACTTCACATCGTCATTGTGTGGCTCAAGACAAGAAGCTAAGGGGAGAGTCCCTGGAGTAAAGTAACAATGGGGTAGTCACTTCAGCCACTTCCCATCGTCATTGTGTGGCTCAAGACAAGAAGCTAAGGGGAGAGTCCCTGGAGTATAGTAACGATGGGGCAGTCAATTCAGCCACTTCACATCGTCATTGTGTGGCTCAAGATAAGAAGCTAAGGGGAGAGTCCCTGGAGTAAAGTAACAATGGGGTAGTCACTTCAGCCACTTCACATCGTCATTGTGTGGCTCAAGACAAGAAGCTAAGGGGAGAGTCCCTGGAGTAAAGTAACGATGGGGCAGTCACTTCAGCCACTTCACATCGTCATTGTGTGGCTCAAGACAAGAAGCTAAGGGGAGAGTCCCTGGAGTATAGTAACGATGGGGCAGTCACTTCAGCCACTTCACATCGTCATTGTGTGGCTCAAGACAAGAAGCTAAGGGGAGAGTCCCTGGAGTAAAGTAACAATGGGGTAGTCACTTCAGCCACTTCCCATCGTCATTGTGTGGCTCAAGACAAGAAGCTAAGGGGAGAGTCCCTGGAGTATAGTAACGATGGGGCAGTCAATTCAGCCACTTCACATCGTCATTGTGTGGCTCAAGACAAGAAGCTAAGGGGAGAGTCCCTGGAGTAAAGTAACAATGGGGTAGTCACTTCAGCCACTTCACATCGTCATTGTGTGGCTCAAGACAAGAAGCTAAGGGGAGAGTCCCTGGAGTAAAGTAACAATGGGGCAGTCACTTCAGCCACTTCACATCGTCATTGTGTGGCTCAAGACAAGAAGCTAAGGGGAGAGTCCCTGGAGTATAGTAACGATGGGGCAGTCACTTCAGCCACTTCACATCGTCATTGTGTGGCTCAAGACAAGAAGCTAAGGGGAGAGTCCCTGGAGTAAAGTAACAATGGGGTAGTCACTTCAGCCACTTCACATCGTCATTGTGTGGCTCAAGACAAGAAGCTAAGGGGAGAGTCCCTGGAGTATAGTAACGATGGGGTAGTCACTTCAGCCACTTCACATCGTCATTGAGGGGCTCAAGACAAGAAGCTAAGGGGCTCAAGACAAGAAGCTAAGGTGAAGTGGCTGAAGTGGCTGCCCCATCGTTACTTTACTTTGGAGTAAAGTAACGATGGGGCAGCCACTTCAGCCACTTCACATAGTCATTGTGTGGCTCAAGACAAGAAGCTAAGGGGAGAGTCCCTGGAGTATAGTAACGATGGGGTAGTCACTTCAGCCACTTCACATCGTCATTGAGGGGCTCAAGACAAGAAGCTAAGGAGAGAGTCCCTGGAGTAAAGTAACAATGGGGTAGTCACTTCAGCCACTTAAAATTGTCGTTATGTGGTGACCTTGGACTTGGAGCCTTTTCGGCCAGAGCTGCTGCTTGTGGTGTTGTTACCTTGGACCATCTACTCCATGTCCAGGTCCAAGAGTAGGGCAGCTGACTGTGTACAATCGTGTAGCACAGACTGCCGGCATACCGGGAGACAGTGGACACCAGAGGAGTGTGTCTGAAGGCAATTTCAATTGCACCCTTGATGCTGTGCACAGAAACGGGTCACAGCCTCACCCCCTTCCTCATCAGTCACATGGGAGCTCATCACGCACGTCTCCCTAGATAAAGTCTAGTGGAACAGAACGCAATGGCATCAGATGTATTGACCTACGTCAGGGTTTCCTACGCCCACTACATGTTGTGAGCACATTCCTGTGCCATCAGGCTGACACCATTTGCAGACCACAACTGTGTGTCTGTGATAGTTTAGCACACTCCAACAGTGCCACAAGCCGCCCATGGGCTTTGGATGGACTGGATGGGTTGTAAGAGTGACTTCACGACATTGAAGCAGTGGTGGGATGTGGACATGGTGCACTTGTGTCAGGAGAATACCAAGTGTGACGCGGAGCTGGGGTCGCTTCCGCGGTAGGTGGTCTCAAGCAGAGGGTGGGTACTCTGTCCCTTGTGTCCTGCAATGGCACCAGGCCCATGGGGGCATAGATATAGTAAGCGTATCCCGGTCTCCTAGATGAACATGGTGCCCTTTTACAGATTCACAGAGCGTCTGGGACAGGACACGTCTCGGGCTCCCCACAGTCATGGAGCGAGCTGAAGACCCAATAACATACCAAGAATAACACTCTCATGGACTGCATGGTCCTTCTCTCTCTCTCAGGTGCTCTCTCGCTGCCTGTATCATACTACTGTACTATTGCTGCCATTTTAGGTCTCTCAGAGTCTTTGCGATACGGTCTCGGACGCCCTGCTCTCTTCTCACACTTTGTGATGATCATTGTGACTCTCAGATGTCCGGCACGCTCGGTTTCCTAGTCCCAGATACAGTATAATGCTATCTCGGACACTCTTATGTCGTCTGACTCTCTTGGAGGAACACTGGAATACGGTTACACTCTCTTGCAGTCTCTCTGACCCTCTCCTAAATACATTACATCATTTTGTTCGAATTTCTGACACTCTTAGACATATTGCACCTTGTTTTTATACTCTCCGACACTCTCATAACCAAAGTTCTGTTTGCTCACTCTTTAAGAGCCTTAGATGCTGGTCTGGTGCGCTCTCTAACACTCCTGTATGTGCTCTCTAACATTCAGCAGGCCCAATATGGCATGGTTCTGGCCATGGTAACCCAATTCTACCAGCACATACTTGAGCCTCTGTGAGGTCACGATGTCTATGATCTTCTAGTCGGAGTTGAGCAATGAGATTGGTCACCAGATCTTAATAAGGTAGAGAGCAAGGTAACAAGGTAAGAGACCCATCAGTTGTATGATACAGGGAGCGAGAGAGCACCTGAACGAGAGAACACCTGGGCGAGAGAGCACCTGAGCCAGAGAGCACCTGAGCCA
Organism: Discoglossus pictus; assembly: GCA_027410445.1. NCBI lineage: Eukaryota > Metazoa > Chordata > Amphibia > Anura > Alytidae > Discoglossus > Discoglossus pictus. The sequence continues at coordinate 553,871 of JAPZIH010000704.1, forward strand.
GAGAGCACCTGAGCCAGAGAGCACATGAGCCAGAGGGCACCTGAGCCAGAGAGCACCCGGGCGAGACAGCACCCGGGCGAGACAGCACCCGGGCGAGACAGCACCTGAGCCAGAGGGCACCCGGGCGAGACAGCACCTGGGCGAGACAGCACCCGAGCCAGAGAGCACCCGAGCCAGAGAGCACCCGAGCCAGAGGGCACCTGAGCCAGAGGGCACCTGAGCCAGAGGGCACCTGAGCCAGAGAGCACCCGGGCGAGACAGCACCCGGGTGAGAGAGCACCTGGGCGAGACAGCACCTGAGCCAGAGGGCACCCAGGCGAGACAGCACCCGAGCAAGAGAGCACCCGAGCAAGAGAGCACCTGAGCCAGAGGGCACCTGAGCCAGAGAGCACCCGGGCGAGACAACACCCGGGCGAGACAGCACCCGGGCGAGACAGCACCCGGGTGAGAGAGCACCTGAGCCAGAGAGCACCTGGGCGAGAGAGCACCTGAGCCAGAGGGCACCTGAGCCAGAGAGCACCCGGGCGAGACAGCACCCGGGCGAGACAGCACTCGGGCGAGAGAGCACCTGAGCCAGAGAGCACCTGAGCGAGAGAGAGCACCTGAGCGAGAGAGAGCACCTGAGCCAGAGAGCACCTGAGCCAGAGAGCACCTGAGCCAGAGAGCACCTGGGCGAGAGAGCACCTGAGCCAGAGAGCACCCGGGCGAGAGAGCACCTGAGCCAGAGAGCACCCGGGCGAGACAGCACCTGGGCGAGACAGCACTCGGGCGAGAGAGCACCTGAGCCAGAGAGCACCTGAGCGAGAGAGAGCACCTGAGCCAGAGAGCACCTGAGCCAGAGAGCACCTGAGCCAGAGAGCACCTGAACCAGAGAGCACCTGAACCAGAGAGCATCAGATACTGCGAGAGCACCTGAGCCAGAGAGCACCTGAGCCAGAGAGCACCTGGGCGAGAGAGCACCTGGGCGAGAGAGCACCTGAGCCAGAGAGCACCTGGGCGAGAGAGCACCCGAGCCAGAGAGCACCCGGGCGAGACAGCACCCGGGCGAGACAGCACCCGGGCGAGACAGCACCTGAGCGAGAGAGAGCACCTGAGCGAGAGAGAGCACCTGAGCCAGAGAGCACCTGAGCCAGAGAGCACCTGGGCGAGAGAGCACCTGAGCGAGAGAGAGCACCTGAGCGAGAGAGAGAGCACCTGAGCCAGAGAGCACCTGAGCGAGAGAGAGCACCTGAGCGAGAGAGAGCACCTGAGCGAGAGAGAGCACCTGAGTGAGAGAGAGCACCTGAGCCAGAGAGCACCTGAGCCAGAGAGCTCCTGGGCGAGAGAGCACCTGAGCCAGAGAGCACCTGAGCCAGAGAGCACCTGATCCAGAGAGCACCTGAACCAGAGAGCACCTGAGCGAGAGAGCATCAGATACTGCGAGAGCACCTGAGCCAGAGACTACCTGAGCCAGAGAGCACCTGAGCCAGAGAGCACCTGAGCCAGAGGGCACCTGAGCCAGAGGGCACCTGAGCCAGAGGGCACCCAGGCGAGACAGCACCCGGGCGAGACAGCACCCGGGCGAGACAGCACCCGGGCGAGACAGCACCCGGGCGAGAGAGCACCTGAGCCAGAGAGCACCTGAGCGGGAGAGCACCTGAGCGGGAGAGCACCTGAGCGGGAGAGCACCTGAGCGAGAGATCATCAGATACTGCGAGAGCACCTGAGCGAGAGAGCACTTGAGCCAGAGAGCACCTGAGCCAGAGACCACCTGAGACAGAGAGACCACCTGAGCCAGAGAGACCACCTGAGCCAGAGAGCACCTGAGCCAGAGAGCACCTGAGCCAGAGAGCACCCGGGCCAGAGAGCACCCGGGCCAGAGAGCACCCGAGCCAGAGGGCACCCGAGCCAGAGGGCACCTGAGCCAGAGAGCACCTGAGCCAGAGAGCACCTGAGCCAGAGGGCACCTGAGCCAGAGGGCACCTGAGCCAGAGAGCACCTGAGCCAGAGAGCACCTGAGCCAGAGAGCACCTGAGCCGGAGGGCACCTGAGCCAGAGAGCACCTGAGCCAGAGGGCACCTGAGCAAGAGAGCACCTGAGCCGGAGAGCACCTGGGCCAGAGAGAGCACCTGGGCCAGAGAGCACCTGATCCAGAGAGCACCTGAGCCAGTGAGCACCTGAGCCAGAGAGAGCACCTGGGCCAGAGAGCACCTGAGCCAGTGAGCACCTGAGCCAGTGAGCACCTGAGCCAGAGAGCACCTGAGCCAGAGAGCACCTGAGCCAGTGAGCACCTGAGCCAGAGAGCACCTGAGCCAGAGAGCACCTGAGCCAGTGAGCACCTGAGCCAGTGAGCACCTGAGCCAGAGAGCACCTGAGCCAGTGAGCACCTGAGCCAGAGAGCACCTGAGCCAGAGAGCACCTGAGCCAGAGGGCACCTGAGTGAGAGAGCATCAGATACTGCGAGAGATTAAACCTAAGTGTAAATGAGACAGTCAGCCTTGCTCCCATAGTTCTCTCATACTCACCCCAAGTTATCTGACACCAGAGGGACAAGAAAGAGACTGACCAGCAGACCAGCCAAATTCACCAGTGTCTCCTGTGAGAGAGTACAAGACAGCATATTATCAGACAGACAACTAAAAAGAGACAGAGTGAGAGAAAGAGGAGAGACATAGACACTTAGAGAGACACTTAGATAAAGACAGAGACGGCAAGACTCACAAAGAGACCGTCAAAGAGACTAAGTGACAGAGAGGGGAGGTGAGAGGAAGACAAGAGAGAAACAGACTGAAAGAGTGAGGCGACACTCGGCAAACTCCTGACCTGGCTGCCGTCCTTGGCGCACACGTCGGCCATGTTGTCACGCCTGGCTTGGTGCACAGTAAGAGCAGCTCGTGTGGCTCCTCCCGCCACACCCACAATGCACTGCAGGACATAGAGAACATATTGGGTTGCCTCTTGTAAACACTGTTTTGTTACCCTGCACTCATCATTGTGTCACCTTGAACGCATCGACCTTGCACGCATCCTTGTGTTACCGTGCGCACAGTGTTGTGTTACCGTGCGCACAGTGTTGTTTTTGTGTTACCTTGCACACATTGTCGCGTTACCTTGCACCCATTGTCGCGTTACCTTGCACCCACTGTCGCGTTACCTTGCACCCACTGTCGCGTTACCTTGCACCCACTGTCGCGTTACTTTGCACACACTGTCGCGTTACCTTGCACCCATTGTCGCGTTACCTTGCACCCATTGTCGCGTTACGTTGCACACACTGTTGCGTTATCTTGCACACACTGTCGCGTTACCTTGCACACACTGTCGCGTTACCTTGCACACACTGTTGCGTTATCTTGCACACACTGTTGCGTTACCTTGCACACACAGTTGCGTTACCTTGCACACTGTTGCGTTACCTTGCACACTGTTGCGTTACCTTGCACACACTGTTGCGTTACCTTGCACACACTGTTGCGTTACCTTGCACACACTGTTGCGTTACCTTGCACACACTGTTGCGTTACCTTGCACACACTGTTGCGTTATCTTGCACACACTGTTGCGTTACCTTGCACACACTGTTGCGTTACCTTGCACACACTGTTACGTTACCTTGCAAACTCCTGCTGCACAAACTGTAAAAGTGAAGCATGATGGGAAAACTGGAGCTACAATCTCCATGAAAATAGCGATATCATTTAGTAGGTCAGCAAAGAGCCTAAAACACAGGAAGAAAGGTCAGAGGTTAGAATTAGTCTAAGGTCACACCAGAGAGATCAGAGCATTGGTCTGAGGCCATAGAAGACAGTTCAGGGCGCTGCTCTGGGGTCACAGGAGAAAGGTCAGGGCATCAGTCTGAGGTTACAGAGGAGAGGTCAGGGCATTAGGCTGAGGTCACAGGAGAGAGGTCAGGGCATTAGTCTGAGGTTACAGGAGAGAGGTCAGGGCATTAGTCTGAGGCTACAGAGGAGAGGTCAAGGCATCAGTCTGAGGTTACAGAGGAGTGGTCAGGGCATTAGGCTGAGGTTACAGAGGAGAGGTCAGGGCATTAGTCTGAGGCTACAGAGGAGAGGTCAAGGCATCAGTCTGAGGTTACAGAGGAGAGGTCAAGACATTAGTCTGAGGTTACAGAGGAGAGGTCAAGACATTCGTCTGAGGTTACAGAGGAGAGGTCAGGGCATTAGTCTGAGGTCACAGGAGAGAGGTCAGGGCATTAGGCTGAGGTCACAGGAGAGAGGTCAGGACATTACTCTGAGGTTACAGAGGAGACGTCAGGGCATCAGTTTGAGGTTGAGTTGAAGACATACGCACACACAATATTTTACCTCCATCTTTTAGCATCACAATCAAGTCGGCTCCTACAAAGGAAAAGAGTCATGAGAGATGGCGACAGAGAGTTATCAGGACACGTCTGCCCCACTGGTGTTATGATAAACAAACACCCACAATAGACCCAGAGATGTGAGACGCCAAGGGCCAGAGACACCGAGGGCCAGAGACACCCGAGGGCCAGGGACACCCGAGGGCCAGGGCCCCCCAGGGCCAGAGACACCCGAGGGCCAGGGACACCCGAGGGCCAGGGACACCCGAGGGCCAGAGACACCCGAGGGCCAGAGATGCCAGAGGGCCAGAGACGCCAGAGGGCCAGGGACGCCAGAGGGCCAGGGACGCCAGAGGGCCAGGGACGCCAGAGGGCCAGACATGCCAGAGGGCCAGACATGCCAGAGGGCCAGAGACGCCAGAGGGCCAGAGACGCTAGAGGGCCAGAGACGCCAGAGGGCAAGAGACGCCAGAGGGCAAGAGACGCCAGAGGGCCAGAGACGCCAGAGGGCCAGAGACGCCAGAGGGCAAGAGACGCCAGAGGGCAAGAGACGCCAGAGGGCAAGAGACGCCAGAGGGCCAGAGACGCCAGAGGGCCAGAGACGCCAGAGGGCCAGAGACGCCAGAGGGCAAGAGACGCCAGAGGGCAAGAGACGCCAGAGGGCCAGAGACGCCAGAGGGCCAGAGACGCCAGTCTCTATGGGGGCTGTACATACTGGGCTCTAGTTGGGTCGCCCCACTGGTACTTCTCTGTGTGTGACTCCTGAGGTCTTGCTGTCTCTAGTTTCATACAGTTTTGTCCACTCCATGTTGCCCGCACAGCATTCACCACCTCCATGCCCATCACCCATGTATGACATGTATTTATATATGTCCATATCCAGTGTGCACTTCCAGTCAGAGTGCTCGGTGCGGTCTCTCTATCCGTCTAGGTCTTACTGACCGCTCCAGTTATTGTGGGACACACAGCTCATACCTACCCCTTCATCCAAGCAAAGATTATCCGGCCAACCATGCCAGTGCCATCTGTAAAGACAGGACAAGAGACTGTGAGAGGGGCCGGGAAGGAGATAGAGAGAGACCGGGCAGAGATAGAGAGGGGAAGATAGGGAGAGTATGAGAGGGCAGATAAAAGAGACTGTGAGAGGGACCGGGAAGGAGATAGAGAGAGACCGGGCAGAGATAGAGAGGGGAAGATAGGGAGAGTATGAGAGGGCAGATAAAAGAGACTGTGAGAGGGGCCGGGAAGGAGATAGAGAGAGACCGGGCAGAGATAGAGAGGGGAAGATAGGGAGAGTATGAGAGGGCAGATAAAAGAGACTGTGAGAGGGGCAGGGAAGGAGATAGAGAGAGACCGGGCAGAGATAGAGAGGGGAAGATAGGGAGAGTATGAGAGGGCAGATAAAAGAGACTGTGAGAGGGGCCGGGAAGGAGATAGAGAGAGACAGGGCAGAGATAGAGAGGGGAAGATAGGGAGAGTATGAGAGGGCAGATAAAAGAGACTGTGAGAGGGGCAGGGAAGGAGATAGAGAGAGACTGGGCAGAGAGAGAGGGGAAGATAGGGAGAGTATGAGAGGGCAGATAAAAGAGACTGTGAGAGGGGCCGGGAAGGAGATAGAGAGAGACCGGGCAGAGATAGAGAGGGGAAGATAGGGAGAGTATGAGAGGGCAGATAAAAGAGACTGTGAGAGGGACAGGGAAGGAGATAGAGAGAGACCGGGCAGAGATAGAGAGGGGAAGATAGGGAGAGTATGAGAGGGCAGATAAAAGAGACTGTGAGAGGGGCCGGGAAGGAGATAGAGAGAGACCGGGCAGAGATAGAGAGGGGAAGATAGGGAGAGTATGAGAGGGCAGATAAAAGAGACTGTGAGAGGGACAGGGAAGGAGATAGAGAGAGACCGGGCAGAGATAGAAAGGGGAAGATAGGGAGAGTATGAGAGGGCAGATAAAAGAGACTGTGAGAGGGGCCGGGAAGGAGATAGAGAGAGACCGGGCAGAGATAGAGAGGGGAAGATAGGGAGAGTATGAGAGGGCAGATAAAAGAGACTGTAAGAGGGGCAGGGAAGGAGATAGAGAGAGACCGGGCAGAGATAGAGTATGAGAGGGGCAGAAAGTGAAACATGAGAGGGCAGGTAAAAGAGACTGTGAGAGGGACTTAAAGGGTGAAGAAGACAGGGGTGTGACAACAATGGGGAGAAAGAGAGAGGGGAGGCAGAGAGAGAGGGGAGGCAGAGAGAGAGGGGAGGCAGAGAGAGAGGGGGAGGCAGAGAGAGAGGGGGAGGCAAAGAGAGGGGGGGAGTCAGAGAGAGAGGGAGGCAGAAAAAGGGGAGGCAGAGAGGGGAAGCAGAGAAGGGATGCAGAAATAAGAGATAGAGAGGGGAGGCAGAGAGAGGGGAGGCAGAGAGAGGGGAGGCAGAGAGAGGGGAGGCAGAGAGAGGGGAGGCAGAGAGGGGAGACAGAGAGAGGGATGCAGAAATAAGAGATAGAGAGGGGAGGCAGAGAGAGGGGAGGCAGAGAAAGGGGAGGCAGAGAAAGGGGAGGCAGAGAGAGGGGAGGCAGAGAGAGGGGAGGCAGAGAGGGGGAGGCAGAGAAAGGGGAGGCAGAGAAAGGGGAGGCAGAGAGAGGGAGGCAGAGAGAGGGGAGGCAGAGAGAGGGGAGGCAGAGAGAGGGGAGGCAGAGAGAGGGGAGGCAGAGAAAGGGGAGGCAGAGAGAGGGGAGGCAGAGAGAGGGGAGGCAGAGAGAGAGGGGGAGGCAGAGAGAGAGGGGGAGGCAAAGAGAGGGGGGGAGTCAGAGAGAGAGGGAGGCAGAAAAAGGGGAGGCAGAGAGGGGAAGCAGAGAAGGGATGCAGAAATAAGAGATAGAGAGGGGAGGCAGAGAGAGGGGAGGCAGAGAGAGGGGAGGCAGAGAGAGGGGAGGCAGAGAGGGGGAGGCAGAGAAAGGGGAGGCAGAGAAAGGGGAGGCAGAGAGAGGGAGGCAGAGAGAGGGGAGGCAGAGAGAGGGGAGGCAGAGAGAGGGGAGGCAGAGAAAGGGGAGGCAGAGAAAGGGGAGGCAGAGAGAGGGGAGGCAGAGAGAGGGGAGGCAGAGAGGGGGAGGCAGAGAAAGGGGAGGCAGAGAAAGGGGAGGCAGAGAGAGGGAGGCAGAGAGAGGGGAGGCAGAGAGAGGGGAGGCAGAGAGAGGGGAGGCAGAGAGAGGGGAGGCAGAGAAAGGGGAGGCAGAGAGAGGGGAGGCAGAGAGAGGGGAGGCAGAGAGAGAGGGGGAGGCAGAGAGAGAGGGGGAGGCAAAGAGAGGGGGGGAGTCAGAGAGAGAGGGAGGCAGAAAAAGGGGAGGCAGAGAGGGGAAGCAGAGAAGGGATGCAGAAATAAGAGATAGAGAGGGGAGGCAGAGAGAGGGGAGGCAGAGAGAGGGGAGGCAGAGAGAGGGGAGGCAGAGAGGGGAGACAGAGAGAGGGATGCAGAAATAAGAGATAGAGAGGGGAGGCAGAGAGAGGGGAGGCAGAGAAAGGGGAGGCAGAGAAAGGGGAGGCAGAGAGAGGGGAGGCAGAGAGAGGGGAGGCAGAGAGGGGGAGGCAGAGAAAGGGGAGGCAGAGAAAGGGGAGGCAGAGAGAGGGAGGCAGAGAGAGGGGAGGCAGAGAGAGGGGAGGCAGAGAGAGGGGAGGCAGAGAAAGGGGAGGCAGAGAGAGGGGAGGCAGAGAGAGGGGAGGCAGAGAGAGGGGAGGCAGAGAGGGGAGGCAGAGAAAGGGGAGGCAGAGAAAGGGGAGGCAGAGAGAGGGGAGGCAGAGAGAGGGGAGGCAGAGAGAGGGGAGGCAGAGAAAGGGGAGGCAGAGAGAGGGGAGGCAGAGAGAGGGGAGGCAGAGAGAGGGGAGGCAGAGAGAGGGGAGGTAGAGAAAGGGGAGGCAGAGAGAGGGGAGGCAGAGAGAGGGGAGGCAGAGAGAGGGGAGGCAGAGAGAGGGGAGGCAGAGAGGGGAGGCAGAGAGAGGGGAGGCAGAGAGAGGGGAGGCAGAGAGAGGGGAGGCAGAGAGAGGGGAGGCAGAGAGAGGGGAGGCAGAGAGAGGGGAGGCAGAGAGAGGGGAGGCAGAGAGGGGAGGCAGAGAAAGGGGAGGCAGAGAAAGGGGAGGCAGAGAGAGGGGAGGCAGAGAGAGGGGAGGCAGAGAAAGGGGAGGCAGAGAGAGGGGAGGCAGAGAGAGGGGAGGCAGAGAGAGGGGAGGCAGAGAGAGGGGAGGCAGAGAAAGGGGAGGCAGAGAGAGGGGAGGCAGAGAGAGGGGAGGCAGAGAGAGGGGAGGCAGAGAGAGGGGAGGTAGAGAAAGGGGAGGCAGAGAGAGGGGAGGCAGAGAGAGGGGAGGCAGAGAGAGGGGAGGCAGAGAGAGGGGAGGCAGAGAGAGGGGAGGCAGAGAGAGGGGAGGCAGAGAGAGGGGAGGCAGAGAGAGGGGAGGCAGAGAGAGGGGAAGCAGAGAGAGGGGAGGCAGAGAGAGGGGAGGCAGAGAAAGGGGAGGCAGAGAGAGGGGAGGCAGAGAGAGGGGAGGCAGAGAGAGGGGAGGCAGAGAGAGGGGAGGCAGAGAGAGGGGAGGTAGAGAAAGGGGAGGCAGAGAGAGGGGAGGCAGAGAGAGGGGAGGCAGAGAGAGGGGAGGCAGAGAGAGGGGAGGCAGAGAGGGGAGGCAGAGAGAGGGGAGGCAGAGAGAGGGGAGGCAGAGAGAGGGGAGGCAGAGAGAGGGGAGGCAGAGAGAGGGGAGGCAGAGAAAGGGGAGGCAGAGAAAGGGGAGGCAGAGAGAGGGGAGGCAGAGAGGGGAGGCAGAGAGAGGGGAGGCAGAGAGAGGGGAGGCAGAGAGGGGAGGCAGAGAGAGGGGAGGCAGAGAGAGGGGAGGCAGAGAGAGGGGAGGCAGAGAGAGGGGAGGCAGAGAGAGGGGAGGCAGAGAGAGGGGAGGCAGAGAGAGGGGAGGCAGAGAGAGGGGAGGCAGAGAGAGGGGAGGCAGAGAGAGGGGAGGCAGAGAGAGGGGAGGCAGAGAGGGGAGGCAGAGAGGGGAGGCAGAGAGGGGAGGAAGAGAGAGGGAGGCAGAGAGAGGGAGGCAGAGAGAGGGAGGCAGAGAGAGGGGAGGCAGAGAGAGGGGAGGCAGAGAGAGGGGAGACAGAGAGAGGGGAGACAGAGAGGGGAGGCAGAGAGGGGAGGCAAAGAGGGGGGAGGCAGAGAGGGGGAGGCAGAAAGAAGAGATAGAGAGGGGAGGCGAGGCAGAGAGAGGGGAGGCAGAAAGAAGAGATAGAGAGGGGAGGCAGAGAGAGAGAGAGGGGAGGCAGAGAGAGAGGGGAGGCAGAAAGAAGAGATAGAGAGGGGAGGCAGAGAGAGAGGGGAGGCAGAGAGAGGGGGGAGGCAGAGAGAGGGGGGAGGCAGAGAGAGGGGGAGGCAGAGAGAGAGGTCAGGCAGAGAGAGAGGGGAGGCAGAGAGAGAGGGGAGGCAGAGAGAAGGGGGAGGCAGAGAGAAGGGGGAGGCAGAGAGAGGGGGAGGCAGAGAGAGGGGGAGGCAGAGAGAGAGGGGGAGGCAGAGAGAGAGGGGGAGGCAGAGAGAGAGAGGGGAGGCAGAGAGAGAGGGGAGACAGAGAGAGAGAGGGGAGACAGAGAGAGAGAGGGGAGACAGAGAGAGGGGAGGCAGAGAGAGGGGAGGCAGAGAGAGAGAGGGGAGGCAGAGAGAGAGAGGGGAGGCAGAGAGAGAGAGGGGAGGCAGAGAGAGAGAGAGGGGAGGCAGAGAGAGAGAGGGGAGGCAGAGAGAGAGGGGGGAGGCAGAGAGAGAGGGAGGAGGCAGAGAGAGGGGAGGCAGAGAGAGGGGAGGCAGAGAGAGGGGAGGCAGAGAGGGGAGGCAGAGAGGGGAGGCAGAGAGGGGAGGAAGAGAGAGGGAGGCAGAGAGAGGGAGGCAGAGAGAGGGAGGCAGAGAGAGGGGAGGCAGAGAGATGGGAGGCAGAGAGAGGGGAGACAGAGAGAGGGGAGACAGAGAGGGGAGGCAGAGAGGGGAGGCAAAGAGGGGGGAGGCAGAGAGGGGGAGGCAGAAAGAAGAGATAGAGAGGGGAGGCGAGGCAGAGAGAGGGGAGGCAGAAAGAAGAGATAGAGAGGGGAGGCAGAGAGAGAGAGAGGGGAGGCAGAGAGAGAGGGGAGGCAGAAAGAAGAGATAGAGAGGGGAGGCAGAGAGAGAGGGGAGGCAGAGAGAGGGGGGAGGCAGAGAGAGGGGGGAGGCAGAGAGAGGGGGAGGCAGAGAGAGAGGTCAGGCAGAGAGAGAGGGGAGGCAGAGAGAGAGGGGAGGCAGAGAGAAGGGGGAGGCAGAGAGAAGGGGGAGGCAGAGAGAGGGGGAGGCAGAGAGAGGGGGAGGCAGAGAGAGAGGGGGAGGCAGAGAGAGAGGGGGAGGCAGAGAGAGAGAGGGGAGGCAGAGAGAGAGGGGAGACAGAGAGAGAGAGGGGAGACAGAGAGAGAGAGGGGAGACAGAGAGAGGGGAGGCAGAGAGAGGGGAGGCAGAGAGAGAGAGGGGAGGCAGAGAGAGAGAGGGGAGGCAGAGAGAGAGAGGGGAGGCAGAGAGAGAGAGAGGGGAGGCAGAGAGAGAGAGGGGAGGCAGAGAGAGAGGGGGGAGGCAGAGAGAGAGGGAGGAGGCAGAGAGAGAGGGGAGGCAGAGAGAAGGGAGGCAGAGAGAAGGGAGGCAGAGAGAAGGGAGGCAGAGAGAAGGGAGGCAGAGAGAGGGGAGGCAGAGAGAGGGGAGGCAGATAGAGGGGAGGCAGATAGAGGGGAGGCAGATAGAGGGGAGGCAGATAGAGGGGAGACAGATAGAGGGGAGACAGATAGAGGGGAGGCAGAGAGAGAGGGGAGGCAGAAAGAAGAGATAGAGAGGGGAGGCAGAGAGAGGGGAGGCAGAGAGAGGGGAGGCAGATAGAGGGGAGGCAGATAGAGGGGAGGCAGATAGAGGGGAGGCAGATAGAGGGGAGGCAGATAGAGGGGAGGCAGATAGAGGGGAGACAGATAGAGGGGAGGCAGAGAGAGGGGAGGCAGAGAGAGGGGAGGCAGAGAGAGGGGAGGCAGAGAGGGGAGGCAAAGAGGGGAGGCAAAGAGGGGAGGCAAAGAGGGGAGGCAAAGAGGGGGGAGGCAGAGAGGGGGGAGGCAGAGAGGGGGAGGCAGAGAGGAGGGAGGCAGAGAGGGGGGAGGCAGAAAGAAGAGATAGAGAGGGGAGGCAGATAGAGGGGAGGCAGAGAGAGGGGAGGCAGAAAGAAGAGATAGAGAGGGGAGGCAGATAGAGGGGAGGCAGAGAGAGGGGAGGCAGAAAGAAGAGATAGAGAGGGGAGGCGAGGCAGAGAGAGGGGAGGCAGAAAGAAGAGATAGAGAGGGGAGGCAGAGAGAGGGGAGGCAGAGAGAGAGAGGAGGCAGAAAGAAGAGATAGAGAGGGGAGGCAGAGAGAGGGGAGGCAGAGAGAGGGGGGAGGCAGAGAGAGGGGGAGGCAGAGAGAGGGGGAGGCAGAGAGAGGGGGAGGCAGAGAGAGAGGGGAGGCAGAGAGAGAGGGGAGGCAGAGAGAGAGGGGAGGCAGAGAGAAGGGGGAGGCAGAGAGAGGGGGAGGCAGAGAGAGAGGGGGAGGCAGAGAGAGAGGGGAGGCAGAGAGAGAGAGGGGAGGCAGAGAGAGAGGGGAGACAGAGAGAGAGGGGGAGGCAGAGAGAGAGGGGAGGCAGAGAGAGAGAGGGGAGGCAGAGAGAGAGGGGAGACAGAGAGAGAGAGGGGAGACAGAGAGAGGGGAGGCAGAGAGAGGGGAGGCAGAGAGAGAGAGGGGAGGCAGAGAGAGAGAGGGGAGGCAGAGAGAGAGAGGGGAGGCAGAGAGAGAGAGGGGGAGGCAGAGAGAGAGGGGGGAGGCAGAGAGAGAGGGAGGAGGCAGAGAGAGAGGGGAGGCAGAGAGAAGGGAGGCAGAGAGAAGGGAGGCAGAGAGAGGGGAGGCAGAGAGAGGGGAGGCAGAGAGAGGGGAGGCAGATAGAGGGGAGGCAGATAGAGGGGAGGCAGATAGAGGGGAGGCAGATAGAGGGGAGACAGATAGAGGGGAGGCAGAGAGAGAGGGGAGGCAGAAAGAAGAGATAGAGAGGGGAGGCAGAGAGAGGGGAGGCAGATAGAGGGGAGGCAGATAGAGGGGAGGCAGATAGAGGGGAGGCAGATAGAGGGGAGACAGATAGAGGGGAGACAGATAGAGGGGAGACAGATAGAGGGGAGGCAGAGAGAGGGGAGGCAGAGAGAGGGGAGGCAGAGAGGGGAGGCAAAGAGGGGGGAGGCAGAGAGGGGGGAGGCAGAGAGGGGGAGGCAGAGAGGGGGGGAGGCAGAGAGGGGGGAGGCAGAAAGAAGAGATAGAGAGGGGAGGCAGATAGAGGGGAGGCAGAGAGAGGGGAGGCAGAAAGAAGAGATAGAGAGGGGAGGCAGATAGAGGGGAGGCAGAGAGAGGGGAGGCAGAGAGAGGGGAGGCAGAGAGGGGGGAGGCAGAGAGGGGGGAGGCAGAGAGGGGGAGGCAGAGATGGGAGGCAGAAAGAAGAGATAGAGAGGGGAGGCAGAGAGAAGGGAGGCAGAGAGAAGGGAGGCAGAGAGAGGGGAGGCAGATAGAGGGGAGGCAGAGAGAGGGGAGGCAGAGAGAGAGGGGAGGCAGAGAGAGGGGAGGCAGAGAGAGGGGAGGCAGAGAGAGGGGAGGCAGAGATAGAGGGGAGGCAGAGATAGAGGGGAGGCAGAGAAAGAGGGGAGGCAGAGAGAGAGGAGGCAGAGAGGGGGGAGGCAGAGAGGGGGAGGCAGAGAGGGGGGAGGCAGAGAGGGGGAGGCAGAGAGGGGGGAGGCAGAGAGGGGGGAGGCAGAGAGAGGGGAGGCAGAGAGGGGGGAGGCAGAGAGAGGGGAGGCAGAGAGGGGGGAGGCAGAGAGGGGGGAGGCAGAGAAGGGATGCAGAAAGAAGAGATAGAGAGGGGAGGCAGAGAGAGGGGAGGCAGAGAGAGGGGAGGCAGAGAGAGGGGAGGCAGAGAGAGGGGAGGCAGAGAGAGGGGAGGCAGAGAGAGGGGAGGCAGAGAAGGGGAGGCAGAGAGGGGGAGGCAGAGAGGGGGGAGGCAGAGAGGGGAGGCAGAGAGGGGGGAGGCAGAGAGGGGTGGCAGAGATGGGAGGCAGAGAAGGGAGGCAGAAAGAAGAGATAGAGGGGGGAGGCAGAGAGGTGGGAGGCAGAGAGGGGTGAGGCAGAGAGGGGTGAGGCAGAGAGGGGTGAGGCAGAGAGGGGGGAGGCAGAGATGGGAGGCAGAGATGGGAGGCAGAGAAGGGATGCAGAAAGAAGAGATAGAGAGGGGAGGCAGAGAGAGAGGGGAGGCAGAGAGAGAGGGGAGGAAGAGAGGGGAGGCAGAGAGGGGAGGCAGAGAGGGGAGGCAGAGAGGTGAGGCAGAGAGTGGGAGGCAGAGAGGGGGGAGGCAGAGAGGGGGGAGGCAGAGAGGGGGGAGGCAGAGATGGGAGGCAGAAAGAAGAGATAGAGAGGGGAGGCAGAGAGAGAGGGGAGGCAGAGAGGGAGGGGAGGCAGAGAGAGAGGGGAGGCAGAGAGAGAGGGGAGGCAGAGAGAGAGGGGAGGCAGAGAGAGGGGAGGCAGAGAGAGGGGAGGCAGAGAGGGGAGGCAGAGAGAGGGGAGGCAGAGAGAGGGGAGGCAGAGAGGGGAGGCAGAGAGGGGGAGGCAGAGAGGGGGAGGCAGAGAGGGGGAGGCAGAGAGGGGGAGGCAGAGAGGGGGGAGGCAGAGAGGGGAGGCAGAGAGGGGAGGCAGAGAGGGGAGGCAAAGAGGGGAGGCAAAGAGGGGAGGCAGAGAGAGGGGAGGCAGAAAGAAGAGATAGAGAGGGGAGGCAGAGAGAGAGGGGAGGCAGAGAGAGAGGGGGAGGCAGAGAGAGAGGGGGAGGCAGAAAGAAGAGAGAGAGAGGAGAGGCAGAGAGAGGGGGAGGCAGAGAGAGAGGGGAGGCAGAGAGAGAGGGGAGGCAAAGAGAGGGGGGAGGCAGAGAGAGGGGGAGGCAGAGAGAGGGGAGGCAGAGAGAGAGGGGAGGCAGAGAGAGAGGGGAGGCAGAGAGAGAGGGGAGGCAGAGAGAGACGGGAGGCAGAGAGAGAGGGGAGGCAGAGAGAGAGGGGAGGCAGAGAGAGAGGGGAGGCAGAGAGAGAGGGGAGGCAGAGAGAGGGGAGGCAGAGAGAGGGGAGGCAGAGAGAGAGGGGAGGCAGAGAGAGAGGGGAGGCAGAGAGAGAGGGGAGGCAGAGAGAGAGGGGAGGCAGAGAGAGAGGGGAGGCAGAGAGAGGGGAGGCAGAGAGAGAGGGGAGGCAGAGAGAGAGGGGAGGCAGAGAGAGGGGAGGCAGAGAGAGGGGAGGCAGAGAGAGGGGAGGCAGAGAGAGGGGAGGCAGAGAGAGAGGGGAGGCAGTGGAATTGCGTGATGAGATGCAGGTAGAACAAAAACACGACCTTCTATTGCACGTTTCGCATAACACTAAACGAGTATACAAGGCATAGTCATAAATGAGATAGAAGGGCGCTAGGCGAACAGCGGCGGATAAAAGGCACTCTAAACATATTACCCACCAGTATATATAACATATCCAATAGATATAATATCTAGAAATGTAAACCAATGAGTGGGATAAGGGCAAAATAAATGTGGTTCAAGACCCCCACACCTGTGTTAGAAAAGATGGAGCCGTATGATCTCGGTGGGTGGCTCCTACCCAATGTAGGAAGACCCTCGGACTAGAGCCCTCACACTCAATAGGATAACGATAAGGTACCACTTATCCCTTGTACTTTGGTGTATATTGGGGCCTCGGCCTATTGACACACATGGGATTCTCCCATATATATATATATACGGGTGGGAAAAACAGTGTAAAGACAATAAAAAAACTGACCAAACTCAAAAATTTAGCAAAAAATAGTAAATGGCAATGAAGCTAATACAGATTCCTTCAGTTATGGACAAGTAGCTTAGACAAGCGAGATATCTATAGTTATACCGAAGATAATGACATCTAATCGCAGACATACGGCATCATTTCATGTATAAGGACATAGACATAACGCAAAGCTTCTACCTCGTTGGGCGCACCACAATATAATCCCCAAATAATGATTAGATATTTATCTTTCATTAAAGGAAAAAACAAACACGTGAGTGTAACTCCACTCCGATACAATGCCGCACTCCAAAGATACATGTGTTGGGTTGGTGTTAAACGTACATTGGCGTATAGACGATGGGATCCAGGGTTCAAGTCCCACAGGAGTTCTGACAGGTTCCTATATATACATCTGAGTCTGTGCACTGACCTAATTCTGGTCCAATCCTAGCGTGTATCAAGTCGCTCTCATCTGGCTCTGCGCAATGACCAAAGTCTGGTCCAACCCTAGCTCCTATCAAGTCTCTCTCATCTGGGTGAAGCACTGATCCAAGTCTGGTCCAACCCTAGCTCCTATCAAGTCTCTCTCTTCTGGGTGAAGCACTGATCCAAGTCTGGTCCAACCCTAGCTCCTATCAAGTCTCTCTCGTCTGGGTGAAGCACTGACCCAAGTCTGGTCCAACCCTAACTCCTATCAAGTCTCTCTCGTCTGGGTGAAGCACTGATCCAAGTCTGGTCCAACCCTAGCTCCTATGTAGTCGCTCTCACCTGGCTCTGTGCACTGACCCAAGTCTGGTCCAATCCTAGCGTGTATCAAGTCGCTCTCATCTGGTTCTATGCACTGACCCAAGTCTGGTCCAACCCCAGATCCTATCAAGTCCCTCTCATCTGGCTCTGTGCACTGATCCAAGTCTGGTCCAACCCTAGCTCCTATCAAGTCGCTCTCATCTGGTTCTATGCACTGACCCAAGTCTGGTCCAATCCTAGCTCGTATCAAGTCCCTCTAGTCTGGATTGGGGCACTGATCCAAGTCTGGACTGTTAGAGCTTTTGCGCATTTGTTCTCCTGAAGACTTGTGGCACAAATACACAAACCTTGTCCAGTATGACATTGGTGTGAGGGAAGGAAGAGGAGCGCACGGAAGATGACTCACCTCTCAAAATCCAAGTGACTGTAGCAGCTGCGACTGTGGCGGTACTATCACCAACACCAGAACCACGCAGGAGAGACTGAGTGGCAAGCGAACCCGTGACACTGCTGGCGAAGGCCTACAACATGGAGTGAGTTAGGCAGTAGATAAAGACGGAGAAAGAAGAGGATGAGGGGAGAGACACAAATGAGGGGGAGGGAGTGGTGCGGATTAAGATTAAGAGTGTGGTGAGAGTCTCTGAGGAAATGAGAGCGATGGGAGGAAATAGTGAGGAAGGGAAAGACAGAGCGGGGAAGACATATAGAGGGATAAAAACGTGACAAAGACAATCATGACCAACGCAAAGAAAGCGTGCTACCTGCAGAGTGTCCCAGCATTGGTACGCCAGGTAGTCCTCACTAACACTGTGTGGGAATCCATGAGGTAGGAGGACAGCCTGAAAAAGGGAGAGGATAGTGAGCAAGAGATGTGAGAGAGAGGCAATCTCTAGGCACGGATTCCTTGATACCCCCTTACTGCCGACTCCATTTCAATCTTGTAATTACTCACCAGTTACAGAACTCACTATCCTATCCTGTCCAAGCTCAGACCTATCTCTCCTGTACTCCATCATCAGCCTCACCCTATCAACCTCAGACCTATCTCTCCTGTACTCCTCCATCAGCCTCATCCTATCCAAGCTCAGACCTATCTCTTCTGTACTCCTCCATCAACCTCATCCTATCCAAGCTCAGACCTATCTCTCCTGTACTCCATCATCAGCCTCATCCTGTCCAAGCTCAGACCTATCTCTCCTGTACTCCATCATCAGCCTCATCCTGTCCAAGCTCAGACCTATCTCTTCTGTACTCCATCATCAGCCTCATCCTGTCCAAGCTCAGACCTATCTCTTCTGTACTCCTCCATCAACCTCATCCTATCCAAGCTCAGACCTATCTCTCCTGTACTCCATCATCAGCCTCATCCTATCCAAGCTCAGACCTATCTCTCCTGTACTCCTCCATCAGCCTCATCCTGTCCAAGCTCAGACCTATCTCTCCTGTACTCCTCCATCAGCCTCATCCTGTCCAAGCTCAGACCTATCTCTCCTGTACTCCATCATCAGCCTCATCCTGTCCAAGCTCAGACCTATCTCTTCTGTACTCCTCCATCAACCTCATCCTATCCAAGCTCAGATCTATCTCTCCTGTACTCCATCATCAGCCTCATCCTATCCAAGCTCAGACCTATCTCTCCTGTACTCCTCCATCAGCCTCATCCTGTCCAAGCTAAGACCTATCGCTCCTGTACTCCATCATCAGCCTCATCCTATCCAAGCTCAGACCTATCTCTCCTGTACTCCTCCATCAGCCTCATCCTGTCCAAGCTCAGACCTATCTCTCCTGTACTCCATCATCAGCCTCATCCTATCCAAGCTCAGACCTATCTCTCCTGTACTCCTCCATCAGCCTCATTCTATCCAAGCTCAGACCTATCTCTCCTGTACTCCTCCACCAGCCTCATCCTGTCCAAGCTCAGACCTATCTCTACTGTACTCCATCATGAGCCTCATCCTGTCCAAGCTCAGACCTATCTCTCCTGTACTCCATCATCAGCCTCATCCTATCCAAGCTCAGACCTATCTCTACTGTACTCCATCATGAGCCTCATCCTATCCAAGCTCAGACCTATCTCTCCTGTACTCCTCCATCAGCCTCATCCTATCCAAGCTCAGACCTATCTCTCCTGTACTCCATCAGCCTCATTATATCCAAGCTCAGACCTATCTCTCCTGTACTCCTCCATCAGCCACATCCTATCCAAGCTCAGACCTATCTCTCCTGTACTCCATCATCAGCCTCATCCTATCCAAGCTCAGACCTATCTCTTCTGTACTCCTCCATCAACCTCATCCTATCCAAGCTCAGACCTAAATCTCCTGTACTCCATCATCAGCCTCATCCTATCCAAGCTCAGACCTATCTCTCCTGTACTCCTCCATCAGCCTCATCCTATCCAAGCTCAGACCTATCTCTACTGTACTCCATCAGCCTCATCCTATCCAAGCTCAGACATATCTCTCCTGTACTCCTCCATCAGCCTCATCATATCCAAGCTCAGACCCATCTCTCCTTTACTCCATCAGCCTCATCCTATCCAAGCTCAGACCTATCTCTCCTGTACTCCATCAGCCTCACCATATCCAAGCTCAGACCTATCTCTCCTGTACTCCTCCATCAGCCTCATCCTATCCAAGCTCAGACCTATCTCTCCTGTACTCCTCCATCAGCCTCATCCTGTCCAAGCTAAGACCTATCTCGTCTGTACTCCTCCATCAACCTCATCCTATCCAAGCTCAGACCTATCTCTCCTGTACTCCATCATCAGCCTCATCCTATCCAAGCTCAGACGTATCTCTCCTGTACTCCTCCATCAGCCTCATCCTATCCAAGCTCAGACCTATCTCTCCTGTACTCCTCCATCAGCCTCATCCTATCCTAGCTCAGACCTATCTCTCCTGTACTCCATCATCAGCCTCATCCTATCCAAGCTCAGACCTATCTCTTCTGTACTCCATCATCAGCCTCATCCTATCCAAGCTCAGACCTATCTCTAATGTACTCCATCATCAGCCTCATCCTATCCAAGCTCAGATCTATCTCTCCTGTACTCCTCCATCAGCCTCATCCTATCCAAGCTCAGACCTATCTCTCCTGTACTCCTCCATCAGCCTCATCCTGTCCAAGCTCAGCCCTATCTCTCCTGTACTCCATCATCAGCCTCATCCTATCCAAGCTCAGACCTATCTCTCCTGTACTCCTCCACCAGCCTCATCCTGTCCAAGCTCAGACCTATCTCTACTGTACTCCATCATGAGCCTCATCCTGTCCAAGCTCAGACCTATCTCTCCTGTACTCCTCCATCAGCCTCATCCTATCCAAGCTCAGACCTATCTCTCCTGTACTCCATCAGCCTCATTATATCCAAGCTCAGACCTATCTCTCCTGTACTCCTCCATCAGCCACATCCTATCCAAGCTCAGACCTATCTCTCCTGTACTCCATCATCAGCCTCATCCTATCCAAGCTCAGACCTATCTCTTCTGTACTCCTCCATCAACCTCATCCTATCCAAGCTCAGACCTATATCTCCTGTACTCCATCATCAGCCTCATCCTATCCAAGCTCAGACCTATCTCTCCTGTACTCCTCCATCAGCCTCATCCTATCCAAGCTCAGACCTATCTCTACTGTACTCCATCAGCCTCATCCTATCCAAGCTCAGACATATCTCTCCTGTACTCCTCCATCAGCCTCATCATATCCAAGCTCAGACCCATCTCTCCTTTACTCCATCAGCCTCATCCTATCCAAGCTCAGACGTATCTCTCCTGTACTCCATCAGCCTCATCATATCCAAGCTCAGACCTATCTCTCCTGTACTCCTCCATCAGCCTCATCCTATCCAAGCTCAGACCTATCTCTCCTGTACTCCTCCATCAGCCTCATCCTGTCCAAGCTAAGACTTATCTCGTCTGTACTCCTCCATCAACCTCATCCTATCCAAGCTCAGACCTATCTCTCCTGTACTCCATCATCAGCCTCATCCTATCCAAGCTCAGACGTATCTCTCCTGTACTCCTCCATCAGCCTCATCCTATCCAAGCTCAGACCTATCTCTCCTGTACTCCATCATCAGCCTCATCCTATCCAAGCTCAGACCTATCTCTCCTGTACTCCTCCATCAGCCTCATCCTATCCTAGCTCAGACCTATCTCTCCTGTACTCCATCATCAGCCTCATCCTATCCAAGCTCAGACCTATCTCTTCTGTACTCCATCATCAGCCTCATCCTATCCAAGCTCAGACCTATCTCTAATGTACTCCATCATCAGCCTCATCCTATCCAAGCTCAGATCTATCTCTCCTGTACTCCTCCATCAGCCTCATCCTATCCAAGCTCAGACCTATCTCTCCTGTACTCCTCCATCAGCCTCATCCTGTCCAAGCTCAGACCTATCTCTCCTGTACTCCATCATCAGCCTCATCCTATCCAAGCTCAGACCTATCTCTCCTGTACTCCATCATCAGCCTCATCCTATCCAAGCTCAGACGTATCTCTCCTGTACTCCTCCATCAGCCTCATCCTATACAAGCTCAGACATATCTCTTCTGTACTCCATCATCAGCCTCATCCTATCCAAGCTCAGACCTATCTCTCCTGTACTCCATCATCAGCCTCATCCTATCCAAGCTCAGACATATCTCTCCTGTACTCCATCATCAGCCTCATCCTATCCAAGCTCAGACCTATCTCTTCTGTACTCCATCATCAGCCTCATCCTATCCAAGCTCAGACCTATCTCTCCTGTACTCCATCATCAGCCTCATCCTATCCAAGCTCAGACCTATCTCTCCTGTACTCCATCATCAGCCTCATCCTATCCAAGCTCAGACCTATCTCTTCTGTACTCCATCATCAGCCTCATCCTATCCAAGCTCAGACCTATCTCTTCTGTACTCCATCATCAGCCTCATCCTATCCAAGCTCAGACCTATCTCTCCTGTACTCCATCATCAGCCTCATCCTATCCAAGCTCAGACCTATATCTCCTGTACTCCATCATCAGCCTCATCCTATCCAAGCTCAGACCTATCTCTCCTGTACTCCTCCATCAGCCTCATCCTATCCAAGCTCAGACCTATCTCTCCTGTACTCCATCATGAGACTCATCCTATCCAAGCTCAGACCTATCTCTCCTGTACTCCTCCATCAGCCTCATCCTATCCAAGCTCAGACCCTATCTCTCCTGTACTCCTCCATCAGCCTCATCCTATCCAAGCTCAGACCTATCTCTTCTGTACTCCATCATCAGCCTCATCCTATCCAAGCTCAGACCTATCTCTCCTGTACTCCATCATCAGCCTCATCCTATCCAAGCTCAGACCTATCTCTTCTGTACTCCTCCATCAGCCTCATCATATCCAAGTTCAGACCTATCTCTCCTGTACTCCATCATCAGCCTCATCCTATCCAAGCTCAGACCTAGCTCTCCTGTACTCCATCATCAGCCTCATCCTATCCAAGCTCAGACTTATCTCTACTGTACTCCTCCATCAGCCTCATCCTATCCAAGCTCAGACATATCTCTCTTGTACTCCATCATCAGCCTCATCCTATCCAAGCTCAGACCTATCTGTCCTGTACTCCTCCATCAGCCTCATCCTATCCAAGCTCAGACCTATCTCTCCTGTACTCCATCATCAGCCTCATCCTATCCAAGCTCAGACCTATCTCTCCTGTACTCCTCCACCAGCCTCATCCTGTCCAAGCTCAGACATATCTCTCCTGTACTCCATCATCAGCCTCATCCTATCCAAGCTCAGACCTAGCTCTCCTGTACTCCATCATCAGCCTCATCCTATCCAAGCTCAGACCTATCTCTCCTGTACTCCATCATCAGCTTCATCCTATCCAAGCAGCGTGACTGGGGTGTACTAAGGTCTCAGGGCAGCGTGACTGGGGTGTACTGAGGTCTCAGCGCAGCGTGACTGGGGTGTACTGAGGTCTCAGCGCAGCGTGACTGGGGTGTACTGAGGTCTCAGGGCAGCGTGACTGGGGTGTACTAAGGTCTCAGGGCAGCGTGACTGTGGTGTACTGAGGTCTCAGCGCAGCGTGACTGGGGTGTACTGAGGTCTCAGGGCAGCGTGACTGTGGTGTACTGAGGTCTCAGCGCAGCGTGACTGGGGTGTACTGAGGTCTCAGCGCAGCGTGACTGGGGTGTACTGAGGTCTCAGCGCAGCGTGACTGGGGTGTACTGAGGTCTCAGGGCAGCGTGACTGGGGTGTACTGAGGTCTCAGCTCAGCGTGACTGGGGTGTACTGAGGTCTCAGCGCAGCGTGACTGGGGTGTACTGAGGTCTCAGCGCAGCGTGACTGGGGTGTACTGAGGTCTCAGGGCAGCGTGACTGGGGTGTACTGATCTCAGGGCAGCGTGACTGGGGTGTACTGATCTCAGCGCAGCGTGACTGGGGTGTACTGAGGTCTCAGCGCAGCGTGACTGGGGTGTACTGAGGTCTCAGCGCAGCGTGACTGGGGTGTACTGAGGTCTCAGCGCAGCGTGACTGGGGTGTACTGAGGTCTCAGCGCAGCGTGACTGGGGTGTACTGAGGTCTCAGCGCAGCGTGACCGGGGTGTACTGAGGTCTCAGCGCAGCGTGACTGGGGTATACTGATCTCATCGCAGCGTGACTGGGGTGTACTGAGGTCTCAGCGCAGCGTGACCGGGGTGTACTGAGGTCTCAGTGCAGCGTGATTGGGGTGTACTGAGGTCTCAGCGCAGCGTGACTGGGGTATACTGATCTCAGCGCAGCGTGACTGGGGTGTACTGAGGTCTCAGCGCAGCGTGACTGGGGTGTACTGAGGTCTCAGCGCAGCGTGACTGGGGTGTACTGAGGTCTCAGGGCAGCGTGACTGGGGTGTACTGATCTCAGGGCAGAGTGACTGGGGTGTACTGATCTCAGGGCAGCGTGACTGGGGTGTACTGAGGTCTCAGCGCAGCGTGACTGGGGTGTACTGAGGTCTCAGGGCAGCGTGACTGGGGTGTACTGAGGTCTCAGCGCAGCATGACTGGGGTGTACTGAGGTCTCAGCGCAGCGTGACTGGGGTGTACTGAGGTCTCAGCGCAGCGTGACTGGGGTGTACTGAGGTCTCAGCGCAGCGTGACTGGGGTGTACTGAGGTCTCAGCGCAGCGTGACTGGGGTGTACTGATCTCAGCGCAGCGTGACTGGGGTGTACTGAGGTCTCAGGGCAGCGTGACTGGGGTGTACTGAGGTCTCAGCGCAGCGTGACTGGGGTGTACTGAGGTCTCAGCGCAGCATGACTGGGGTGTACTGAGGTCTCAGCGCAGCGTGACTGGGGTGTACTGAGGTCTCAGCGCAGCGTGACTGGGGTGTACTGAGGTCTCAGCGCAGCGTGACTGGGGTGTACTGAGGTCTCAGCGCAGCTTGACTGGGGTGTACTGATCTCAGGGCAGCGTGACTGGGGTGTACTGATCTCAGCGCAGCGTGACTGGGGTGTACTGAGGTCTCAGGGCAGCGTGACTGGGGTGTACTGATCTCAGCGCAGCGTGACTGGGGTGTACTGAGGTCTCAGCGCAGCGTGACTGGGGTGTACTGATCTCAGCGCAGCGTGACTGGGGTGTACTGAGGTCTCAGCGCAGCGTGACTGGGGTGTACTGAGGTCTCAGCGCAGCGTGACTGGGGTGTACTGAGGTCTCAGGGCAGCGTGACTGGGGTGTACTGAGGTCTCAGGGCAGCGTGACTGGGGTGTACTGAGGTCTCAGGGCAGCGTGACTGGGGTGTACTGATCTCAGCGCAGCGTGACTGGGGTGTACTGAGGTCTCAGGGCAGCGTGACTGGGGTGTACTGAGGTCTCAGCGCAGCGTGACTGGGGTGTACTGAGGTCTCAGCGCAGCGTGACTGGGGTGTACTGAGGTCTCAGGGCAGCATGACTGGGGTGTACTGAGGGCTCAGCGCAGCGTGACTGGGGTGTACTGAGGTCTCAGGGCAGCGTGACTGGGGTGTACTGATCTCAGGGCAGCGTGACTGGGGTGTACTGATCTCAGGGCAGCGTGACTGGGGTGTACTGATCTCAGGGCAGCGTGACTGGGGTGTACTGAGGTCTCAGCGCAGCGTGACTGGGGTATACTGATCTCAGCGCAGCGTGACTGGGGTGTACTGATCTCAGCGCAGCGTGACTGGGGTGTACTGATCTCAGGGCAGCGTGACTGGGGTGTACTGAGGTCTCAGCGCAGCGTGACTGGGGTATACTGATCTCAGCGCAGCGTGACTGGGGTGTACTGATCTCAGGGCAGCGTGACTGGGGTGTACTGATCTCAGGGCAGCGTGACTGGGGTGTACTGAGGTCTCAGCGCAGCGTGACTGGGGTGTACTGATCTCAGGGCAGCGTGACTGGGGTGTACTGATCTCAGGGCAGCGTGACTGGGGTGTACTGAGGTCTCAGCGCAGCGTGACTGGGGTATACTGATCTCAGCGCAGCGTGACCGGGGTGTACTGAGGTCTCAGCGCAGCGTGACCGGGGTGTACTGAGGTCTCAGCGCAGCGTGACTGGGGTGTACTGAGGTCTCACCGCAGCGTGACTGGGGTGTACTGATCTCAGGGCAGCGTGACTGGGGTGTACTGATCTCAGGGCAGCGTGACTGGGGTGTACTGATCTAGGCGCAGCGTGACCGGGGTGTACTGAGGTCTCAGCGCAGCGTGACTGGGGTGTACTGAGGTCTCAGCGCAGCGTGACCGGGGTGTACTGAGGTCTCAGGGCAGCGTGACTGGGGTGTACTGAGGTCTCAGCGCAGCGTGACTGGGGTGTACTGAGGTCTCAGCGCAGCGTGACTGGGGTGTACTGAGGTCTCAGCGCAGCGTGACTGGGGTGTACTGAGGTCTCAGCGCAGCGTGACCGGGGTGTACTGAGGTCTCAGGGCAGCGTGACCGGGGTGTACTGAGGTCTCAGCGCAGCGTGACTGGGGTGTACTGAGGTCTCAGCGCAGCGTGACTGGGGTGTACTGAGGTCTCAGGGCAGCGTGACTGGGGTGTACTGAGGTCTCAGCGCAGCGTGACTGGGGTGTACTGAGGTCTCAGCGCAGCGTGACTGGGGTGTACTGAGGTCTCAGCGCAGCGTGACTGGGGTGTACTGAGGTCTCAGGGCAGCGTGACTGGGGTGTACTGAGGTCTCAGGGCAGCGTGACTGGGGTGTACTGAGGTCTCAGCGCAGCGTGACTGGGGTGTACTGAGGTCTCAGCGCAGCGTGACTGGGGCACTGGGAAACATGTTGATTTAAAGGGCCACTGCAGCATTTACAAGTAGGGCCATATCTTTATTTTTAGGGCACATTCTCACATTGGCCAGTGTGCTTCTCTCCACCTCCCGGTGCCTTATAAGGGGACGTGGCCAGCTCTGCCTGGAAGGGCGGGACTATGATGGGGTACGTACCGCCATTGGCCATGTACTGTGACATCACTGGGCAAGGCCAATGGGGCAGTTGTTACCTTCAATACCTGTGTATGCAGTCGGGTTGGGCATAATGATGTCACTGGGCTGGCCCAATGACATCATAGCCCTCCCCTTGCTGGTCACTCCCCTTGACAAGGCACCAGGAGGTGGAGAGAAGCATCTTAAAGGGAAAACGACATTTTATAAAGCAATACCCAGTATTAACTTGTACATGAGCTTTACTTTTAAAGGCATGACCGTGGCCCTTTAAGGTTACTTGGTATTTGGAGGTGTCTCACCACGAAGCAGTCTCTCGCGGACTTGTAGCGCTGCTCTGCAGACTGTCTCTCAGGCAAGAGGGTCCCATTCTTCCCCTGAAGGTATAGATGGGAGCGGCCAGACCCGTATCTCTCAATGCAGACAGGGGGGTCTCCAGGCCTCGTTAGGGGGGTCTCTGACATCACAGAACCGCGATATGACATCACTGAACAGGCACTCTCTCTACACCAGCTCTCTGTATCTCTCTGAGTGTCTCTTTCTAGCTGGCTGTCTCAGTCAGGCGCTCTCTGTTCCTTGGTTTCTCTCCCTCCTCAGTCTCTCTGTGACCCTGTCTCTTGTCGTTCTCTCTATCTATGTCAGACCCAGTATAGCAGTCTCTCGCTGTGTATCTCTTATTCCTTTACGGTCTCACTCTCTCTCTCCTGTCTCAGTAAGTTTGATGCTCTCTCACACTCTGTGCCGTATCTCTCTTGATGTATTACTCACACTCCTAGGCTGTGTCTCCAGGTCACACACTGTGTCTCGCTCTATTGGGCTCTGTCTCCTCTCTCCCCTCTCTATGACACTACTCTCTTTTACCCACTCTCACTATGATGCTCTTTGTCTGTCTCTTTCTCCCACTCTCAGCACTCCCTCTGACAGTCTCTTTTTCCCCTCTCAGTCCCTCTCTTTATGACACTCCCTGTCAGTCTCTTTTCCCCTCTCTGTCCCACTCTCTCTCTCTCTGTCCCACTCTCTCTCTGTCCCACTCGGTCTCTCTCTCTGTCCCACTCGGTCTCTCTCTCTGTCCCTCTCTCTCTCTCTGTCACACTCTCTCGCTCTCTGTCCCACTCTCTCTCTCTCTCCCACTCACTCTGTCCCTCTCTCTCTCTCCCTCTGTCTCACTCTCTCTCCCTCTGTCCCACTCTCTCTCTCTCTGTCCCACTCTCTCTGTCCCTTTCTCTCTCTCTCTCTGTCCCACTCTCTCTCTATGTCCCTTTCTCTCTCTCTCCCACTCACTCTGTCCCTCTCTCTCTCTGTCACACTCTCTCTCTCCCTCTGTCTCACTCTCTCTGTCCCACTCTCTGTCCCACTCTCTCTCCCTCTGTCTCACTCTCTCTCTCTCTGTCCCACTCTCTCTCTCTCTCTCCCACTCACTCTGTCCCCCTCTCTCTCTCACTGTCCCTCTCTCTGTCTCTCCCTCTGTCTCACTCTCTCTCCCTCTGTCTCACTCTCTGTCCCTCTCTCTCTCTCTCTTCCTCTGTCTCACTCTCTGTCCCTCTCTCTCTCTCTCTGTCCCACTCTCTCTCTCTCTGTCCCACTCTCTCTCTCTCTCTCCCACTCACTCTGTCCCCCTCTCTCTCTCACTGTCCCTCTCTCTGTCTCTCCCTCTGTCTCACTCTCTCTCCCTCTGTCTCACTCTCTGTCCCTCTCTCTCTCTCTCTTCCTCTGTCTCACTCTCTGTCCCTCTCTCTCTCTCTCTGTCCCACTCTCTCTCTCTCTGTCCCACTCTCTCTCTCTGTCCCACTCTCTCCCTCTGTCTCTGTTAGTCTCTCTAGTGTGTGTTTCCTCTCTCTGTCCCACTCTCTCTCTCTGTCCCAATTTCTCTCTCTGTTAGTCTCTCTAGTGTGCGTTCCCCTCTCTCTGTCCCACTCTGTCCCACTCTGTCTCTCCCTCTGTCCCACTCTGTCTCACTCTCTGTCCCACTCTCTGTCTCTCTGTCCCACTCTGTCTCTCCCTCTGTCCCACTCTGTCTCTCCCTCTGTCCCACTCTCGCTCTCTGTCACACTCTCTCTGTCTGTCTCTCTCTCTCCCTCTGTCCCACTCTCTCTCTCCCTCTGTCCCACTCTGTCTCTCCCTCTGTCCCACTCTCTCTCTCCCTCTGTCCCACTCTGTCTCTCCCTCTGTCCCACTCTCGCTCTCTGTCACACTCTCTCTGTCCCACTCTCTCTCTCCCTCTGTCCCACTCTCTCTCTCCCTCTGTCCCACTCTCTCTCTCCCTCTGTCCCACTCTGTCTCTCCCTCTGTCCCACTCTCTCTCTCCCTCTGTCCCACTCTCTCTCTCCCTCTGTCCCACTCTCTCTCTCCCTCTGTCCCACTCTCTCTCTCCCTCTGTCCCACTCTCTATCTGTCCCACTCTCTCACTCTCTGTCCCTCTCTCTCCCTCTGTCCCACTCTCTCTCTCCCTCTGTCCCACTCTCTCTCTCCCTCTGTCCCACTCTCTCTCTCCCTCTGTCCCACTCTCTCTCTCCCTCTGTCCCACTCTGTCTCTCCCTCTGTCCCACTCTCTCTCTCCCACTGTCCCACTCTCTCTCTCCCACTGTCCCACTCTGTCTCTCCCTCTGTCCCACTCTGTCTCTCCCTCTGTCCCACTCTGTCTCTCCCTCTGTCCCACTCTCTCTCTCTGTCCCACTCTCTCTCTCTGTCACACTCTCTCTGTCTGTCTCTCTCTCTCCCACTCTGTCTCTCTCTGTCCCACTCTCTCTCTCTCTCTCTGTCACACTCTCTCCCTCTGTCCCACTCTCTATCTGTCCCACTCTCTCACTCTCTGTCCCACTCTCTCCCTCTGTCTCTGTTAGTCTCTCTAGTGTGCGTTCCCCTCTCTCTGTCCCACTCTCTCTCTCCCTCTGTCCCACTCTGTCTCTCCCTCTGTCCCACTCTCTCTCTCCCTCTGTCCCACTCTGTCTCTCCCTCTGTCCCACTCTGTCTCTCCCTCTGTCCCACTCTGTCTCTCCCTCTGTCCCACTCTCTCTCTCTGTCCCACTCTCTCTCTCTGTCACACTCTCTCTGTCTGTCTCTCTCTCTCTCCCACTCTGTCTCTCTCTGTCCCACTCTCTCTCTCTCTCTCTGTCACACTCTCTCCCTCTGTCCCACTCTCTATCTGTCCCACTCTCTCACTCTCTGTCCCACTCTCTCCCTCTGTCTCTGTTAGTCTCTCTAGTGTGTGTCCCCTCTCTCTGTCACTCTCTGTCTCTCTCAGTAACAGATTGTCTCCAGTTCAGACTTTGTGTCTATACCTGATTGGATACAAATACCCACGTGACAACTGAGTTTTGCGTGGCATGCCGGGACTTGTAGTTCTTTCTTAGTTACAGAAACACATTCCACCACAACAGGAAGTTAAGGAGAAACCGGAAGTGTGGCCTAGGAGAACGGCGCAGCCTTAACATCAGAAACCCTAGTGAAACCAGGAAGAGATGCCCTGCAGTTATGGACAGACAGGAGGCGATAAATAACCGGAAAGGGCGGAGGAGAGCCCTGATATACCGGTAATACAGATATATATGTTCAGTGTGTGTGACAGAGAGCCCTGATATACCGGTAATACAGATATATGTGTACAGTGTGTGAGAGAGAGAGAGAACCCTGATATACCGGTAATACAGATATATATGTACAGTGTGTGAGAGAGAGAGAGACCTGATATACCGGTAATACAGATATATATGTACAGTGTGTGACAGAGAGCCCTGATATACCGGTAATATAGATATATATGTACAGTGTGTGACAGAGAGCCCTGATATACCGGTAATATAGATATATATGTACAGTGTGTGACAGAGAGCCCTGATATACCGGTAATACAGATATATATGTACAGTGTGTGAGAGAGAGACCTGATATACCGGTAATACAGATATATATGTACAGTGTGTGACAGAGAGCCCTGATATACCGGTAATACAGATATATATGTGTACAGTGTGTGAGAGAGAGAGAGAGCCCTGATATACCGGTAATACAGATATATGTGTACAGTGTGTGAGAGAGAGAGAGAGCCCTGATATACCGGTAATACAGATATATATGGACAGTGTGTGAGAGAGAGCCCTGATATACCGGTAATACAGATATATATGTACAGTGTGTGACAGAGAGCCCTGATATACCGGTAATACAGATATATATGTACAGTGTGTGACAGAGAGCCCTGATATACCGGTAATACAGATATATATGTACAGTGTGTGACAGAGAGCCCTGATATACCGGTAATACAGATATATGTGTACAGTGTGTGAGAGAGAGAGAGAGCCCTGATATACCGGTAATACAGATATATATGTACAGTATGTGACAGAGAGCCCTGATATACTGGTAATACAGATATATATGTTCAGTGTGTGTGACAGAGAGCCCTGATATACCGGTAATACAGATATATATGTACAGTGTGTGTGAGAGAGAGCCCTGATATACCAGTAATACAGATATATATGTACAGTGTGTGACAGAGAGCCCTGATATACCGGTAATACAGATATATATGTTCAGTGTGTGTGACAGAGAGCCCTGATATACCGGTAATACAGATATATATGTACAGTGTGTGAGAGAGAGAGAGCCCTGATATACCGGTAATACAGATATATATGTACAGTGTGTGACAGAGAGCCCTGATATACCGGTAATACAGATATATATGTGCAGTGTGTGTGACAGAGAGCCCTGATATACCGGTAATACAGATATATATGTACAGTGTGTGACAGAGAGCCCTGATATACCGGTAATACAGATATATATGTACAGTGTGTGTGAGAGAGAGCCCTGATATACCAGTATTACAGATATATATGTACAGTGTGTGACAGAGAGCCCTGATATACCGGTAATACAGATATATGTGTACAGTGTGTGAGAGAGAGAGAGAGCCCTGATATACCGGTAATACAGATATATATGTACAGTGTGTGTGAGAGAGAGCCCTGATATACCGGTAATATAGATATATATGTACAGTGTGTGACAGAGAGCCCTGATATACCGGTAATATAGATATATATGTACAGTGTGTGACAGAGAGCCCTGATATACCGGTAATATAGATATATATGTACAGTGTGTGACAGAGAGCCCTGATATACCGGTAATACAGATATATATGTACAGTGTGTGAGAGAGAGAGAGCCCTGATATACCGGTAATACAGATATATATGTACAGTGTGTGACAGAGAGCCCTGATATACCGGTAATACAGATATATATGTACAGTGTGTGATAGAGAGAGCCCTGATATACCGGTAATACAGATATATATGTACAGTGTGTGAGAGAGAGAGAGCCCTGATATACCGGTAATACAGATATATATGTACAGTGTGTGAGAGAGAGAGAGCCCTGATATACCGGTAATACAGATATATATGTACAGTGTGTGACAGAGAGCCCTGATATACCGGTAATACAGATATATATGTGCAGTGTGTGTGACAGAGAGCCCTGATATACCGGTAATACAGATATATATGTACAGTGTGTGACAGAGAGCCCTGATATACCGGTAATACAGATATATATGTACAGTGTGTGACAGAGAGCCCTGCAATACCGGTAATACAGATATATATGTACAGTGTGTGACAGAGAGCCCTGATATACCGGTAATACAGATATATATGTGCAGTGTGTGTGACAGAGAGCCCTGATATACCGGTAATACAGATATATATGTGCAGTGTGTGTGACAGAGAGCCCTGATATACCGGTAATACAGATATATATGTACAGTGTGTGACAGAGAGACCTGATATACCGGTAATACAGATATATATTCACAGTGTGTGAGAGAGAGCCCCCTGATATACCGGTAATACAGATATATATGTACAGTGTGTGAGAGAGAGCCCCCTGATATACCGGTAATACAGATATATATGTACAGTGTGTAAGAGAGAGCCCCCTGATATACCGGTAATACAGATATATATGTACAGTGTGTGAGAGAGAGCCCCCTGATATACCGGTAATACAGATATATATGTACAGTGTGTGACAGAGAGCCCTGATATACCGGTAATACAGATATATATGTACAGTGTGTGAGAGAGAGCCCCCTGATATACCGGTAATACAGATGTATATGTACAGTGTGTGACAGAGAGCCCTGATATACCGGTAATACAGATATATATGTACAGTGTGGGACAGAGAGCCCTGATATACCGGTAATACAGATATATATGTACAGTGTGGGACAGAGAGCCCTGATATACCGGTAATACAGATATATATGTACAGTGTGGGACAGAGAGCCCTGATATACCGGTAATACAGATATATATGGTGTGTGACAGAGAGCCCTGATATACCGGTAATACAGATATATATGGTGTGTGACAGAGAGCCCTGATATACCGGTAATACAGATATATATGTACAGTGTGTGACAGAGAGCCCTGATATACCGGTAATACAGATATATATGTACAGTGTGTGACAGAGAGCCCTGATATACCGGTAATACAGATATATATGTACAGTGTGTAAGAGAGAGCCCTGATATACCGGTAATACAGATATATATGTACAGTGTGTGACAGAGAGCCCTGATATACCGGTAATACAGATATATATGTACAGTGTGTGACAGAGAGCCCTGATATACCGGTAATACAGATATATATGTACAGTGTGTGACAGAAAGCCCTTATATACCGGTAATACAGATATATATGTACAGTGTGTGACAGAGAGCCCTGATATACCGGTAATACAGATATATATGTACAGTGTGTGACAGAGAGCCCTGATATACCGGTAATACAGATATATATGTACAGTGTGTGACAGAGAGCCCTGATATACCGGTAATACAGATATATATGTACAGTGTGTGACAGAGAGCCCTGATATACCGGTAATACAGATATATATATGTACAGTGTGTGACAGAGAGCCCTGATATACCGGTAATACAGATATATATATGTACAGTGTGTGACAGAGAGGCCTGATATACCGGTAATACAGATATATATGTACAGTGTGTGACAGAGAGCCCTGCAATACCGGTAATACAGATATATATGTACAGTGTGTGACAGAGAGCCCTGATATACCGGTAATACATAGAGGTGTATATATAAATAATATGTGTTAGGAGACAGAGAGCTCTCCACTCAGACCGTGGCCCCATGGGGTGACACCTCATAGACACACACCATGTATCACTAATATCATATAGCAGAGCTATTCCCCATAACTACCAGTGATATGTCCTACTGTGCTGCTTGTCTTGGGATGAGTCCTGCCTGCTTCAACTGCTCGCCTCGCTTTGTGAGGCTTGCAGTGCAATGAGCGTTTTTAGCGCTTATTGCAGCCTAAGTCCTGCATGCCTTAAGTGCTAGCCTTGCAAAACTTAACGACAACTTGCAGTACAGCAACTATATATGTGATGGTCTTTGTGTGTACAGATAAACCTGAGAGATCACAAGAATCAGTAGAAGATTTGTTGGGGGTCATACCCATGCTATCTATGTGTTACTTATTATAGAAGCTAAAGAGTGGTTACAGTGCCTTGCAAAAGTATTCACCCCCCATTTTTCGTGTTTTGTTGCCTCACATCCTGGAAGTAACACAGATTGTCTGAGGATTTGCATCATGTAATTTACAGAACCTGCCACAACTATGAAGATGTTTTTTTTTTTATTGTGAAGCAAACAGCAAATAGGACAAAATAACAGAACAAGTCCCTGTGCATAACTATTCACCCCCTCTAAAGCCAATACTTTGTAGACCCACCTTGTGCGGCAATCACAGCTCCAAGTCGCTTTGGATAAGTCTCTATGAGCTCGCAACATCTTACACTGCGATCTTTGCCCATTCCTCCTTGCTGCTACAGCTCCTTCAAGTTGGATGGTTTGCGCTTGTGATCAGCAATCTTTAAGTCTGACCACAAATTTCCTATTGGCTTGAGGTCTGGGCTGTGACTCGGCCATTCCAACACATTTACATGTTTCCCCTTAAACCCCCCAAGTGTTGCTTTAGCAGAGTGTTTGGGGTCATTGTCCTGCTGGAAGGTGACCCTCCGTCCTAGCCTCAAATCGCGCACAGAGTGGTACAGGTACAAGAATATCCCTGTGTTTAGCACCATCCATCTTTCCCTCAACTCTGACCAGTTTCCCAGTCCAATCCCCACAGCATGATGCTGCCATCGCCATGTTTCACTGTGGGGATGGTGCTCTTTGGGTGATGTGATGTGTTGGGTTTTGCACCAGACATAGCGTTTTCTTTGGCCGAAAAGTTAAATTTTCGTCTCATCAGACCAGAGCACCTTCCTCCATACATTTTGGGAGTCTCCCACATGCCTCCCAACGTGCCATTTTGTTTTTTGCTGAAAGTAATGGCTTTCTTCTCGCCACTCTGCCATAAAGCCCAACTCTATGGAGCGTACGGCTTCTTGTCGTCCTATGTACAGATACTCCAGTCTCTGCTGTGGATCTCTGCAGCTCCTCCAGGGTTACCTTAGGTCTCTGTGCTGCCTCTCTGATTAATGCCCTCCTTGCCCGGTCGGTAAATTTTGGTGGCCGGCCGTCTCTTGGCAGGTTTGCTGTTGCGCCATGTTCTTTCCATTTGGTTATGATAGATTTGATGGTGCTCCTGGGGATCAAAGATTTGGATATTTCTTTATAACCTAACCCTGACTTGTACTTCTCAACAACATTGTCCCTTACTTGTTTGGAGAGTTCCTTGGTCTTCATCGCAGTGGTTAGTGGTGCCTCTTGCTTAGGTGTTGCAGCCTCTGGTGCCTTTCAAAAAAGGTGTGTGTATGTAATGACAGATCATGTGACACTTGGATTGCACACAGGTGGACATCATGTCACTAATTATG
The DNA here is from genome assembly GCA_027410445.1 of Discoglossus pictus. Taxonomy (NCBI): domain Eukaryota; kingdom Metazoa; phylum Chordata; class Amphibia; order Anura; family Alytidae; genus Discoglossus; species Discoglossus pictus. The sequence continues at coordinate 588,048 of JAPZIH010000704.1, forward strand.
TGACTTCTGAGGGTAATTGGTTGCACCAGAGCTTTTTATGTGCTTCATAACAAAGGGGGTGAATACATACGCACATGACCATTTTCTGCTTTCTATTTTAAAAAAATAGTTTTATGTATATATTGATTTTTTTCTCATTTCACTTCACCAACTTAGACTATTGTGTTCTGATCCGCCACATAAAATTTAGATTAACAAAACATTGAACTTAAGGCTGTAATATAACAAAATAGGTAAAAAGTCAGGGGGGTGAATACTTTTGCAAGGCACTGTAGGTATATTATCTATAAAGGTCAAGTGGAAACTCTGCTTCTATTACTGGCAATGATGATGATATCATACTATCTGATGTTTTATCCTAATATCTATATTATACAGGTTACCTAAATTGTCTCATAGGATATTACCTATTGATGCTTGTGTCTTGATGTGCTTTTTTGGACATTATAAAATCACCTGGGGAACAGTTTACTATTGAAATGTTCATACTTATCACCCTTATATAGTTTGAATAAACTGTGATTTATTGCGTATCACAATGGTTTATCTCCCATTATTTGCATTTGTAATCATCTGGTTTTATTGTGTTATTTTAACTTAATATTAATAAAAGTTATATTTTATCTTTACTTCATTTCTCATTGCCCTTATTATTAGGATTGGTCAATGTCTACAAGGGGGAATTAGTTCATAAATATACTTTTCTATATGGATTAAACATATATTACTAGTGGTTAGAGTATTCACCCAAAAGACACAGCACTTGCCACCCCTTAGTATTCAGAGAGTGAAGGCGTCTTTCTTTTCCTGTTTCAGTCCTAATCACTAAACAACTGAAACCTCATGGTAGGAGCGAGTGAAACCCAGTTATATATTGTTTCAAGAGATGTATGTGGAATCTAGAATAGAAAGGGTTAAATAAGCTGAAGCTCAATCAGTGACAGGCAGGATGGATTTAAGAGGCCCATAGCCAGAATGAAGATGGGATTTTCCTTGGCTGTGAACCTGGAGCTGCTGAGAAAAGGTCTGAAAGTGGTTTGCACCTACACCAGTAAGGACTGCTTAGAAAACAGCCTTGTTGCAAAAATAGCGGAAGCTGCGAGAAGCAAAATCCTAAAGAAACAACCTAAAGTGGATATAAAAAGTCTACACACCCCTGTTAAAATGTCAGGTTTCTGTGCTGTAAAAAAATGAGACAAAGATAAATCATTTCAGAACTTTTTCCACCTTTTAATGTGACCTATAAACTGTACAACTCAATTAAAAAACAAACTGAAATCTTTTAGGTGGAGGGAAGAAAAAAAAAGAAAAATAATGTGGTTGCATAAGTCTGCACACCTTCTTATAACTGGGGATGTAGCTGTGTTCAGAATTAAGCAATCACATTCCAAATCGTGTTAAATAGGAGTCAGCATACACCTGCCATCATTTAAAGTGCCTCTGATTAACCCCAAATAAAGTTCAGCTGCTCTAGTTGGTCTTTCCTGAAATGTTCTTAGTCGCATCCCACAGCAAAAGCCATGATCCACAGAGAGCTTCCAAAGCATCAGAGGGATCTCATTGTTAAAAGGTATCAGTCAGGAGAAGGGTACAAAATAATTTCCAAGGCATTAGATATACCATGGAACAAAGTGAAGACAGTCATCATCAAGTGGAGAAAATATGGCACAACAGTGACATTACCAAGAACTGGAGCTCCCTCCAAAATTGATAAAACGACGAGAAGAAAACTGGTCTTGGAGGCTACTAAGAGGCCTACAGCAACATTAAAGGAGCTGCAGGAATATCTGGCAAGTACTGGCTGTGTGGTACATGTGACAACAATCTCCCGTATTCTTCATATGTCTGGGCTATGGGGTAGAGTGGCAAGACGAAAGCCTTTTCTTACGAAGAAAAACATCCAAGCCAGGCTACATTTTGCTAAAACACATCTGAAGTCTCCCAAAAGCATGTGGGAAAAGGTGTTATGGTCTGATGAAACCAAGGTTGAACTTTTTGGCCATAATTCCAAAAGATATGTTTGGCGCAAAAACTACTACACATCACCAAAAGAACACCATACCCACAGTGAAGCATGGTGGTGGCTGGAACTGGGGCCTTAGTTAAGATAGAGGGAATTATGAACAGTTCCAAATACCAGTCAATATTGGCACAAAACCTTCAATCTTCTGCTAGAAAGCTGAACATGAAGAGGAACTTCATCTTTCAGCATGACAACGACCCAAAGCATACATCCAAATCAACAAAGGAATGGCTTCACCAGAAGAAGATTAAAGTTTTGGAATGGCCCAGCCAGAGCCCAGACCTGAATCCGATTGAAAATCTGTGGGGTGATTAAATGCTAGAGCCCTCAACCTCTGTTCCTTCTCTCTCCCTCTAAATGAAAAACCTTTTAACTTTACTTCTCTTCTGACCCTTTTTATTCCTTATCTATTTAATCTTTCCCTGATTTCTGTCCCTTCCATTCCCTTTAGATTGTAAGTGGCGAGTTTTCAGTCTTCTAGGATGCTTTGGGGAAAAAGCACTTTCTGCAAAGATTCTAAGCTCAAAACAGGGTCCTCCATTTTTGGAAGGTTGTGAATGCTGTATTTTTCCTTGTTTTTTTTATCCCCTGTATTGCGCTACGGAATATGTTGGCGCGTTACAAATAAAAGTTAATAATAATAAGAGGTCTGTGCCCAGGAGATGCCCTCGCAATCTGACAGATTTGGAGTGTTTTTGCAAAGAAGAGTGGGCAAATCTTGCAAAGTAAAAATGTGCCATGCTGATAGACTCATACCCAAAAAGACTGAGTGCTGTAATAAAATCACAAGGTGCTTCAACAAAGTATTAGTTTAAGGGTGTGCAGACTTATGCAACCATATTATTTTTTCTTCCCTCTACCTAAAAGATTTCAGTTTGTTTTTCAATTGAGTTGTACAGTTTATAGGTCACATTAAAGTTCTGAAATGATTTATCTTTGTCTCATTTTTTTTACAGCACAGAAACCTGACATTTTAACAGGGGTGTGTAGACTTTTGTTGTACAGTGGATATAAAAAAAAGGGTACTATATATACAGACAGTGAAAAGTCTGTTGATAAAAAGAAAACCGCACAGTTGAGTGTAGATGTAATGGAGTTGTTGTCTACTGTATGGATGATGTCTAAAGCTGGAGATTTGGTAGAGGGTGGGGTCATTAAGAGCTCAATATTTCACATTTTAGGTTGTGGAAGACCACCCAGGATGAGATGTAGGGTGAACAGAAGGTGACATGTAGTAGTAGCAGTAGTAGTAGGCAGTCGGAGGAGTAGTAGGCAGTCGGAGGAGTAGTAGGCAGTCGGAGGAGTAGTAGTAGGCAGTCGGAGGAGTAGTAGTAGTAGTAGGCAGTCGGAGTAGTAGTAGTACTAGTAGGCAGTCGGAGTAGTAGTAGTACTAGTAGGCAGTCGGAGTAGTAGTAGGCAGTCGGAGTAGTAGTAGGCAGTCGTAGTAGTAGTAGGCAGTTGATATGTATATTTGGCTGTGAAGCAGTGTAAATTGAAAAAAAACAGGGGATCCAAAATAGAGCCTTAAGGTATCTTGACAGTGAGTAGTAATGGTGATGAAGTTGCACCCAATACAAAGCCCTAAGGAGATAAGATTGGAACCAGGAGAAAGCAGTCTCACGTAGACCAAGGGAGCTGAGAGTCTGGAGAAGTAGGCAGTCAGTTTATTTAAAGGCATCCAAAATATTCAGGAGGATAAATAAGGAATAGTGTCCTTTTTGCTTTGGCCATCATCAGAAGGTCATTAGATGACACCCACCGCCTTATTACCACCTTACAAATTCATAAAAATGTTTTTCTTTTCTGGATAATAAGACCTATAAAACAAATTAAGAGGGTAGAAATTGTGTGATGGCCTCAGGGTGCAGGGTATTGTTGATCAGAAAATAAATTAAGATAGGTCCTTGGGACACAGATAAAGTAGGTGGCTTAGGGAAAGAGTAGTGATGGGATGATGAAAGGAAGGAGAGTGATTGTTCATATTGCAGTCAGAAAAGTGCAAGAAAACTTGTTGGGATGATGTGAACATATGTCGAGATGGTCACATAATTCACTTACATGCCTCCATTCTTTTAGTCCTTCTCCTGATGAGAGTCCATCCACACCCTCCCTCCTTAAGAGAGAAGAGCTCCGATCCCAGACATCCATCTCACCCACTGGATCTCCAGAGCGTGGGCTCAGGAGGAGGTTTTTAGGAGAATGTCTTTTGCATTTGGAAGCCTCCCCATTGGAGAAAAGGCGAAAGAAGATTTTGGCAGTAGAGCTGCAAGATGTTACTAAGCAGGTGAGGATATAAGTGGTGTGGGTCCTTGGCCTAATCCAATTTGATAAGAAGAGATCTGGATCAGGAGTTATTCTATGACCTTTATAAATGTCTGTTTTTCTCTTTCTGTAGGTGGAGGTTGTACATACAACGTCACAGTTGACTGAGAGGTGTGAACAATGACAGGCGCTGGGGAGAGGCATGAGGGACTTTGGGACAGGGGAAAGTACATGGGACCTCTTTGATTACTTCTAGAAATGACCTACTGGAGGGTGTGAAGTAGTATGCAAAAGGAACAGAGTAGGTGGGATGACCCTGTGGTCTTGAGGATTGGGAGCAGGAGGTAGGAAGTGGTTTGTGTGAGGAACACAAAAAGGTGTCTTATTGCAGGTAGAAAGCAATTGGGGGAAGATATGAAAGAACGTTGAGATGATAACACCATTAACTCTTGCTCCTATTTCCTTCCAGCTTCTCACCTGACGAGTGCCCCTCCACACCCTCCATCAAACAGCGAAATAAGCTCGAGGCTCAGACTGTCCTATCTCCCACTGCCCATTCAGAGTGTGCGGTCAGGAAGAGGTTATTGAGAGATTGTGCCTCCCCCCTGGAGAAAGAGAGGAAGAAGATTCTAGCAGTAGAACTGAGAGATGTCTCTAAGGTAGTGAGGAGTTCTTATTTTTAGTTATTGTGGGTATGAATGGTACTGCAAATGGGAGGTTAATTGTCTTTCTTTCTTTAATTGTCTTTTTTTGCAGACTGAGGATTTATATATGAGGTCACAGCTGACTGAAAGGTATGACCATGTACACATTGTGAGGGTGCCAGGGTGTAAATAAAACTTCTTCGGGTGGCATAATTTGTCCTTTGTTAATTGAGTAGAAAAGGGTTGCGAAGATACAGGCTTCTAGGTTCTGCAGCGCATGGAGTCATTGGGGAAGCCCAAGACTGGATAGGGAAAATATTGGAGAGAATGTTGAGATGATAATACCATCTTCTTTTTCAATTTCCTTACAGTCCTTCGCATGAGGAGTGTCTCTCCACACACTCACCCCTGCGCAGAGCAGAGCTCAGGCCCCAGGAATCCATCTCTCATGATGGAAGACCAATGTGTGGGATGAAAAGGAGGAGATTGAGAGAATGTGCATTGGGACTAAAAGCTTCTCCACTAGAAAGACAGAATGAGAAGATTCTGGCGGTGGAGTTGGCAGATATGTCCAAGGAGGTAAGGGGGCTGCTGTTTTTACAGATGGTGTTACTGGTAACTTGACATTGGATGCTATTTTTGGAGGCGTCAGAAGTGGGCATGCTCGTTAAGGGGGTCTTGCTTATATTTTTCCTCTTTCTGCAGGTTCAGGTTCTGTTTGAGAAGTCACCACTGGCTGAAAGGTTTGAACACTGACACAGTCAGAGATATCCAAATGAATGCTTTTGCTCGATCGCTGCATGTAACGTCCACTCTGTAATTCTCGCCGCTTTGCTTTCAGGAAAACTATATGTGAGGATCAGACTCCGGAGAAGAGGCCAAGCTGCATGGGTGAGGACTGTGATCTGTGTGTGGGATTGGGTGGGTGGCAGTCTGTCTTGTGGAGGAAATAGTTGTTGTTCGAAGCAGCGAAGCTCCATAAGGAAGAGGTAGAAGTCTGGATGGGAAGGTGAGAGTATAGGCAATAGGGGGAGAATGATTGATTTGGTTCACAAAAATACATTTTACAAATCATTTGTGCATTTGTTATAACCCCTATTTTTTTTACAAAGCATAGTGTGTGAGTTTTGGTGCTTCTCTATATGGTTTAGAAACACTTGAACATAAATTATATACAACTTTCTCCACTCTTAAATGCTACCTTGTATTAAGAAGAATTCCTAATGTATGCAAATTTGATGGCAATTCAGATCCAAAAGTTACATTTAGTCTAGAGATGCCGGTTTATGGCAGTCAGTAACTGAGATGTTGGATATGTGTACCCGTAGTGGTTTGTCTTGGAGATACTTGTTAATGGTGGTCAGCCTCAGGATAGCAATTCTCAAGAGCGTCCAAAACGAGAACTTTTTATTTATAGGAAAGTTTCAGCCATATTGTGGAATTATTCTTCCGGATGTTGCCACAGTCTTGTATTCGGGGCATAACAATAGTTGCTTGGCGTTGATGTGCTCATGGAATACCATTGTGGGATGGATGGATGGATATTTCTTCCAGGCAAGCAGAGTTGATTTCATAACTACTTGTTGGTCAATTAAAGTTTCCTCACCTGGTGGACATATCCGTGGGCAGTACTTGAGTGCTACCAGAAACATCCCAATTTTTGTCTACTATATTTAATTTGAATATATAGATTCGTGAAGCTGTCAATTTGACTTAAGCTTTACGACTGCACTCCTTGTTGAGTTATCTGGGACACTGGTGATGGGGAGAAGAGGTGTCATGGATAAAATTGAAAAATGTAGGGTAAATATATAGACATTCTGATGGGAGAGTGGACAACCAAGTGTAGGATATGAGTGGGCAGACGACAACTAAGCCGAGGGGCAGTGATGCAAGAGATATACCTTGGGATAGGAATGGGGTGCAACAACAGGGACTTGTCAGCATGATTTGCTGTCTGACCTATTCCTCTCTTCATATTGCAGATGGCTCTATTCTCATTCCCCCCATCTCTGTCCCTTCTGTTGACTCTTCACTCGCTGCCCCCTCTTCTCACAGCCCCATGTCCCTTGAATTTTCACAACATCAACCTTCTCACATTTCTGACTTAAAGAACATCTCTCTTTTATCCTCTCTTCCTTCTAAATCCAACATGCTTCCTAAGCTGCAGGGCTGGGGTCTGACCCCTTTCCTGAACTCTGTGCGCTCCAAGCTAGAAAGCTTTGCTGACATCTTCCTCACGCCTATAAAAGTACTGCGAGACCCTGGAGACCAAGACGTTCATGATACGTCCCAAGCAGACAGAATGGACAGCAGTGAGAGCCTCTATGAACCAGAGGAGGGGAGCTCTCCAAGAGACCATTGTACCCTGGAAGCCCCTGCACAGACTGCACATGCTACAGAGAACAGAAAGGATGGAGGCTCCAATGTTGTTCCCTGTTCATCCCCATCACATGCAAAGGGGGAAGGATACACAAGTACTGCGTCTACAGGAGGTCTGCAGAAGGGGACTGTAGAAGGAAATACAAGTGTGTCTGTTGGTGTATATAGTGAACACAATAACCCTCCGGGACCCTCCATGCCTGGAACTGGCATGAATATTCAGCTAAAAATAGCAATCTCTAGTCCTCCAGCCACACTGTGCCGTCCCCCGCTCCAGCGCTGCCTTTCCTGTCCCTCAATGCCCCTCACACCCACATTGCCTTTTCGATGTGCTGTGGCCAGCCCCCGTCAGAGGAGGCACAGCCTAGGAACAGTGGAGGAGAATGAAGTATTAACAAGAATAGCCTTCCCCTTTACCTGCCTGAGAAAGGAAAAACACCCACATCTTCTGTGCAGTGGGGGTACCCCTTTGACCCACTACCACCCCAACTTGTTCAGTGCCAGCAGTCCTGGAATATGTCCACACCCAAATCTGGGAAGTGTGACCAGTCCTGAAACAAGCCACCAACAGAGAGGGTAAGTTATTGTTGTAAACAGACTGCCCACTCTCGTAGACCTCTGACCCATTGCTCACAATGCAACTCTTCTCTCGCTCTATTTCATCTCATCTGGCTAGTTTTGTAAACGCCTCTGGATTTTCTCCGAGTTCCTCCATAAGCTTGCATGGGATGAGACGACCGCATCACCACTCTCCGGAGCACAGAAACATTGAGTGCACCAGCGAAGACGCTTCTCTGTTTGATTCGGAGCTTAAGGTTTGATATATTTAGATCCAAGGGGAAGGAGCACTTGGGGTAGGAGGAAATAGTATATCAGGCAAAGGTAATAATGGTTCAGGTTTAATTCTAGGATTTGATGAAAATGGGTATAAAGTGGTCAGTGTTTTGGTAAAGATTATCCCTATACAAGGTTTGGAGGAATGAGTTTGCACTTAATACTGGGGCCATGTTTAGTTTCACGAAAAGCTTTCTTCGTATATTGGGCTAAATTTACTTGGATATTACATTTAAACTGAATAAAAAGTGCAATTAATGTGTTTTTAATGTGGGCACAATTGGTGCTTAAGAAGGTTAAGGTGATAAGTATTCACATTTAGTATTTCAATATGGTTGCGGTTTAGCATTTTGAAGGTAGTCTCATCTAGAGGGGATAGCTTTACAAGACATGGATTGAAAAAAATAGTACGCCAAACCTGTTTAAACTTTGTTCAAGCTAATAGGAAATGCAGAGAACATACTAGTCTGTAGATCTCATTGGTTGACAGAGGCCAAGCCCCCAAGAACAGTTAAAAATACGTTTTTGAGCTTTGACACCATTGTTTGTAAAAGAGAACACACTTTGACGCTATTTTTAATACCCTCTTTCTGATGCAACAAAGAAAAACAATATTTTTCATGTCCCTTTAAGGAAAGGAGCTTTGTCTAGCACTGGACAAATGGTCAGGTTTATCTCCTGGAAGGGGTGATTGGTTCAGGATAGTATTTCTTATTTTGTAAGAGATTCATTTTAGCTTTGGTTGTTTCCTTTAAGGTATGGGAGGAGATAGTTTGAGTGAGCTGGAAGACACATATACAAATGATTACATCACACTTTGTAAGGTTGGAGTAGGATGGTCATGTAGGATTGGTGATGACATCACAAACGGAGTACAGAAACCGATCCTAAATAGCTTTGATTGTAAGTCACATATATTATTTGTGAAAGTATCACTGAGCATGGTGGTAGGAGATTCCTTTTTTTATGTATTGAGAAGGCCAACAAATGTAGGGTTGGAGAAGAACTCTGCAGAGGAGGTCACGGCGATGGAACTTGTTCGTGTTCCGCATTAAATGGTTTATCTTTGGTCCAGGAAGTCACGTTTAATAGGTTTTATTTATAGGTCTCATTTAGCATTAAGGAGTTGGATTTTTCTGATCGGTTGGAGGAAGTAATTTTATACGGGTAGGACAAAAGATCATGTTTACTGATGAGGAGTAGGCGTCATGGTTGTGTGTGGAGTGAGCACTGCTCGTCAGTTTCACAAGGAAGGGATATGGTGGGAGGCTTAAGTGTGAAAATGGGTGAAATGATAAAGCTGTGAGGCATCTTGGGATATTTATCTAACACGCCATCATGTGTATTAGGGGCAAACACGTTAGAATTTCCTTTAATTTTTAGCCCGGCCTTGTTTATTTCAAAGGGACACTAATATATTCAATAGTTCTGGACCCATTGTTTGTATGTTTTCAGATGAAAGTTGCTCATCAATGTAATTCATAACCGCAAATGGTTGGTTCTGGTGTTTGGTACCAAGCTTCTTTTTAACATAACTTAACATGATCAAGGAGGAATGCTAGGGTTCACTAGAGACGGCAGTTATGGGACGGTGTGAGGTGTTGTTTGTATAATTTCACTTTTTGCTTTTTGACATCAGGAGCCCGAGAACTGGCATCGTCCTAATGCTGGAAAAGTCTCCAATTTTCAAATCCGAAAGAGACCCACAAGACAGGAAGGCAATTTGACCCCTCTGGGGCTCCCGAAACGTGCACGGTAAGGTGGAGGAAATATAAGAAATACACTGAGCAAATAAGACTGCACACAGTATGACCTTCTCCTGCTTCCTCCTTTTAGGTTACAAAAGGAAGAATTTAGTCTGGAGGAAATCTACACCAATAAAAACTACCGGACTCCCACTGAGAAAAGGTAAAGTGAAGTGGTCCCAAGGTTGAGGAGATAGTGAGAGTGGGGGGTCACAGTGGAGGCCGAGAATCAACAAAAGGGAGATTGCTGTGGTTTTTGAAGATGTTTTTATGAGAGGTGGTGGTGGTGGTCACGGTGGTGGTGGTGGTCACAGTGGGGTGGATGTATCTGTTAAAAAGCCCAGGAGTTGTGTTTGAGTGTAATATTCATTCTTCTTTCAGAACGTTTGAGACCATTTTTGAGGAGCCATTGTTAAAGGGTGGATCCCTTGTTCTCACCAGCCAGCGCCCACTGAGAAGGTTGATTGTATTCAGAGAGGGTAATGCTCCCCCTCGCCGACGCAACAAGAAGAAAAAAAGAGGTGTGCGCAGTCGTAGAGGGACTCAAATCAACATAGAGGAGAAGATTGACCTTGATGTTTTATTACAGGACAAACTTAGCCAACTGGAGGCTGCACTTCAAAGAGAACAGGGGGACAACTAGAGAAGATGGCAGTACGGTGCATTGCAGTAAGGGATCATCTGCATTTAGCACCAGAAACTCTGGCATCTAGCCTTAGAGGCACAGGATCCGGTACAACTACTGCTTGCAGCCTTAAGAGCAGCAGTTCTGTACCTCTTGCGCTGACTAGCCATAGTATTAATTAGTCCAGCCAGACTTAGTGGCATTGGGTCTAGCTCCCTTTGCTCTGCGTAGCCTTAATGGCACCAAGCCTTGTACCCTTTGCTCAACCACTCCTGTGTTGCACATTCTCTGCTCCATCCAGCTTTAAAGGCAATGGGACTTACTCGCTCTGCTTCACCTAACCCTAGAAGCACCATGTCTGGCAATCTTTCTTGCACCCAGCCTTAACAGCAAGACTAAACACCTTCTGCTCCATCCAGACTTAATGGCACTGGAAGCTGCCCCACAGCTCCACCGAGCCTCAGAAGCACTTTATCAAATAACAGATGCAGCCTTAGTGGCAACATGTACACAAGGCTACACAAAGCCTTCATGGTATCTGTCTAATGCAGCCTTAATGCCACAGGGTCCTGCACCAACTACTCCATCTAGTCCTACTGGCACCCTGTCTGGTACTATCTGCAACCTTCTGTAAATGTAGTCCATAACCCACTGATACCAGGTTGCCACAGTAGCAAAACTTTGCATGTCCTTAATCTCTGCTTCATCCAGCCTTAATGGCATGTGCGGCATCCCCTGTTGTATCTTGCCATGTTGTCACCTAGTACACCACATTCCATCTAGCCTTAATACCATTAGGTACAGTACCATCTGGTAGATCCAGCCTTCGTGACATCTGGACCAGCACCTTTAGCTTCACCAAACCTTAAAAGTACTGAGTATCTATTGCTCTATACGGCCAAAACTACGTGACTGCCATACTCTTGTCTAAAAAATGAACTGAATGTAATACCTTCTGCTTAACACAGGCTGGACGAGTGATGGTCAACCGTTTTCACTTGAAGGGCCTGGACTCCTTGAAGTGCTTTAAACATTTCTATTTGCCCAAAGCAACAGATTCATTTTACTATTGCAAAATACTTTATTGGTGATGGAGAACCAGATCAAGAGAAGTATTTAGGTACCATTGGTTATTTGTTAGCTTTATAGGGATGCAGTGGACTCTGTATAACTGAAGAGGAACATGCTCCAAAGAACAGGCTCGGAGCCACATGGGAAGTGCATGAGTCAGCCACTGGGCTAGAAGATTCAGGCCCTTCTACTCCATTCAGTCTAAGATATACCCAGCTATTATATATTGCCCTATTGTGATCCTATGGACCATAAGCAGAGTTCAACCCAAGAGACACCGGGCGCTCTCATCAGGGCTACTGTACAAAACTATACATCAAAAAGTGCTTTTCACTGAATCTAACCTCACTTATTTATCCTGCTCTGAAGTCACCGACACATCTTCAGTCCAGTGTTGGTGTTCTGCTTCAGAGACCCTGTACCTGGTGCACAGCACCTTCACACAACTTCAGACAACCGGCTTGATAGCCCACATTTCCATCATCTCCAGAAACCATGGATATAGTGCCCTACCCTTCAATCGTCCCACCCCAGAGAGCCTGAGCCTGGGTGTCCTTGTTCATGTTAACACGGACCTTCCACCGATCACCAGAAACACCTTCATGAATATAACCAGGCCATGAATTCTAGTACCTTTACCTAGCCGCAGATATTCCCCTCTGCACGCCACCAAACCCAGAAACCCTTATTCCAGTGTCTTTCACTGCATGCCGTCCGGACCCGGAGATGCCATTCCCAGTGCCTTTCAATGTCAATTCCCATTTGCGTCCCATCTAGACGCAGAGACGCCAATCCCTGGGCCCATTCTTTGTCCATTCACGGATTTGCACTTTCTACAGCAGTGTAATGTATAAAAATTGTGTAAAAGTTGTTTCTGAATTTATATTAATAAACACACAATATTGTATTTACTAATGTATTGTGGATTGTTAGAGGTGGAGTCAGAGCGCACACACCTCAATAACCGTAACCAAATCATGGGCACGCGCCACATAGAGTCTAGGCAAATGCACGGCGCGCGCCGAATAGGCACACTCAATTATACAGTAATATAGATACTCCTGTATCTATACTAAAAGGACACGTCCATCAGGTACACAGTAATACCCCTGGATCTATACTAAAGGACACGCCCATCAGGTATATAGTAATACCCCTGGATCTCTACTACAGGACACGCCCATCAGGTACACAGTAATACCCCTGGATCTCTACTACAGGACACGCCCATCAAGTATACAGTAATACCCCTGGATCTCTGTACTACAGGACACGCCCATCAGGTACAAAGTAATACCCCTGGATCTCTACTACACGACACGCCCATCAGGTACACAGTAATACCCCTGGATCTCTACTACAGGACACGCCCATCAGGTACACAGTAATACCCCTGGATCTCTACTACAGGACACGCCCATCAGGTACACAGTAATACCCCTGGATCTCTGTACTACAGGAACTGCCCATCAGGTATACAGTATTACCCCTGGATCTCTGTACTACAGGACATGCCCATCAGGTATACAGTAATACCCCTGGATCTCTGTACTACAGGACATGCCAATCAGGTATACAGTAATACCCCTGGATCTCTGTACTACAGGACATGCCCATCAGGTATACAGTAATACCCCTGGATCTCTATACTACAGGACATGCCCATCAGGTGCACAGTAATACCCCTGGATCTCTACTAAAGGACACGCCCATCAGGTACACAGCAATACCCCTGTATCTATACTAAAGGACATGCCCATCAGGTATATAGTAATACCCCTGAATCTCTACTACAGGACACACCTATCGGGTACACCGTAATAGCCCTGGATCTCTACTACATGACACGCCCATCAGGTATATAGTAATACCCGCCCATTAGGTACACAGTAATACCCCTGGATCTCTACTACAGGACACGCCCATCAGGTACACCGTAAAACCCCTGGATCTCTACTACACGACACGCCCATCAGGTACACAGTAATACCCCTGGATCTCTACTACAGGACATGCCCATCAGGTACACAGTAATACCCCTGGATCTCTACTACAGGACACGCCCATCAGGTACACAGTAATACCCCTGGATCTCTGTACTACAGGACATGACCATCAGGTATACAGTAATACCCCTGGATCTCTGTACTACAGGACATGCCAATCAGGTACACAGTAATACCCCTGGATCTCTGTACTACAGGACATGCCCATCAGGTATACAGTAATACCCCTGGATCTCTATACTACAGGACATGCCCATCAGGTGCACAGTAATACCCCTGGATCTCTGTAATACAGGACACGCCCATCAGGTACACAGTAATACCCCTGGATCTCTGTACTACAGGACATGACCATCAGGTATACAGTAATACCCCTGGATCTCTGTACTACAGGACATGCCAATCGGGTACACAGTAATACCCCTGGATCTCTGTACTACAGGACATGCCCATCAGGTATACAGTAATACCCCTGGATCTCTATACTACAGGACATGCCCATCAGGTACACAGTAATACCCCTGGATCTCTGTAATACAGGACACGCCCATCAGGTACACAGTAATACCCCTGGATCTCTAATACAGAACACGCCCATCAGGTACACAGTAATACCCCTGGATCTCTACTAAAGGACACGCCCATCAGGTACACAGCAATACCCCTGTACCTCTACTGAAGGACACGCCCATCAGGTACACAGTAATACCCCTGGATCTCTACTACAGGACACGCCCATCAGGTACACAGTAATACCCCTGGATCTATACTACACAACACGCCCATCAGGTACACAGTAATACCCCTGGATCTATACTACACGACACGCCCATCAGGTACACAGTAATACCCCTGGATCTCTACTACAGGACACGCCCATCAGGTACACAGTAATACCCCTGGATCTCTACTACACGACACGCCCATCAGGTACACAGTAATACCCCTGGATCTCTACTACAGGACACGCCAATCAGGTATATAGTAATACCCCTGGATCTCTACTAAAGGACACGCCCATCAGGTATACAGTAATACCCCTGGATCTCTATACTACAGGACATGCCCATCAGGTACACAGTAATACCCCTGGATCTCTACTACAGGACACGCCCATCAGGTATATCGTAATACCCGCCCATCAGGTACACAGTAATACCCCTGGATCTCTACTACAGGACACGCCCATCAGGTACACAGTAATACCCCTGGATCTCTACTACAGGACACGCCCATCAGGTACAAAGTAATACCCCTGGATCTCTATACTACAGCACATGCCCATCAGGTTAACAGTAATATCCCTGGATCTCTACTAAAGGACACGCCCATCAGGTATACAGTAATACCCCTGGATCTCTATACTACAGGACATGCCCATCAGGTACACAGTAATACCCCTGGATCTCTACTACAGGACACGCCCATCAGGTACACAGTAATACCCCTGGATCTCTATACTACAGGACATGCCAATCAGGTACACAGTAATACCCCTGGATCTCTATACTACAGGACACGCCCATCAGGTATACAGTAATACCCCTGGACTTCTATACTACAGGACATGCCCATCAGGTGCACAGTAATACCCCTGGATCTCTGTACTACAGGACATGCCCATCAGGTATACAGTAATACCCCTGGATCTCTATACTACAGAACATACCCATCAGGTGCACAGTAATACCCCTGGATCTCTACTACAGGACACGCCCATCAGGTACACAGTAATACCCCTGGATCTCTACTACAGAACACGCCCATCAGGTACACAGTAATACCCCTGGATCTCTACTAAAGGACACGCCCATCAGGTACACAGCAATACCCCTGGATCTATACTAAAGGACATGCCCATCAGGTATATAGTAATACCCCTGAATCTCTACTACAGGACATGCCCATCAGGTATACAGTAATACCCCTGGATCTCTACTACAGGACACACCTATCAGGTACACCGTAATAGCCCTGGATCTTTACTACACGACACGCCCATCAGGTACACAGTAATACCCCTGGATCTCTACTACAGGACATGCCCATCAGGTACACAGTAATACCCCTGGATCTATACTACACAACACGCCCATCAGGTACACAGTAAAACCCCTGGATCTCTACTACAGGACACGCCCATCAGGTACACAGAAATACCCCTGGATCTCTACTACACGACACGCCCATCAGGTACACAGTAATACCCCTGGATCTCTACTACAGGACATGCCCATCAGGTACACAGTAATACCCCTGGATCTCTACTACAGGACACGCCCATCAGGTACACAGTAATACCCCTGGATCTCTGTACTACAGGACATGCCAATCAGGTACACAGTAATACCCCTGGATCTCTGTACTACAGGACATGCCCATCAGGTGCACAGTAATAACCCTGGATCTCTGTAATACAGGACACGCCCATCAGGTACACAGTAACACCCCTGGATCTCTACTACAGGACATGCCCATCAGGTACACAGTAATACCCCTGGATCTCTACTAAAGGACACGCCCATCAGGTACACAGCAATAGCCCTGTACCTATACTAAAGGACACGCCCATCAGGTACACAGTAATAACCCTGGATCTATACTAAAGGACACGCCCATCAGGTATATAGTAATACCCCTGAATCTCTACTACAAGACACACCTATCAGGTACACAGTAATACCCCTGGATCTCTACTACAGGACACGCCCATCAGGTACACAGTAATACCCCTGGATCTCTGTACTACAGGACATGCCAATCAGGTACACAGTAATACCCCTGGATCTCTGTACTACAGGACATGCCCATCAGGTGCACAGTAATACCCCTGGATCTCTACTACAGGACACGCCCATCAGGTATATCGTAATACCCGCCCATCAGGTACACAGTAATACCCCTGGATCTCTACTACAGGACACGCCCATCAGGTACACAGTAATACCCCTGGATCTCTACTACAGGACACGCCCATCAGGTACAAAGTAATACCCCTGGATCTCTATACTACAGCACATGCCCATCAGGTTAACAGTAATATCCCTGGATCTCTACTAAAGGACACGCCCATCAGGTATACAGTAATACCCCTGGATCTCTATACTAAAGGACATGCCCATCAGGTACACAGTAATACCCCTGGATCTCTACTACACGACACGCCCATCAGGTACACAGTAATACCCCTGGATCACTATACTACAGGACATGCCAATCAGGTACACAGTAATACCCCTGGATCTCTATACTACAGGACACGCCCATCAGGTATACAGTAATACCCCTGGACCTCTATACTACAGGACATGCCCATCAGGTGCACAGTAATACCCCTGGATCTCTGTACTACAGGACATGCCCATCAGGTATACAGTAATACCCCTGGATCTCTATACTACAGAACATACCCATCAGGTGCACAGTAATACCCCTGGATCTCTACTACAGGACACGCCCATCAGGTATACAGTAATACCCCTGGATCTCTACTACAGAACACGCCCATCAGGTACACAGTAATACCCCTGGATCTCTACTAAAGGACACGCCCATCAGGTACACAGCAATACCCCTGGATCTATACTAAAGGACATGCCCATCAGGTATATAGTAATACCCCTGAATCTCTACTACAGGACATGCCCATCAGGTATACAGTAATACCCCTGGATCTCTACTACAGGACACACCTATCAGGTACACCGTAATAGCCCTGGATCTTTACTACACGACACGCCCATCAGGTACACAGTAATACCCCTGGATCTCTACTACAGGACATGCCCATCAGGTACACAGTAATACCCCTGGATCTATACTACACAACACGCCCATCAGGTACACAGTAAAACCCCTGGATCTCTACTACAGGACACGCCCATCAGGTACACAGTAATACCCCTGGATCTCTACTACACAACACGCCCATCAGGTACACAGTAATACCCCTGGATCTCTACTACAGGACATGCCCATCAGGTACACAGTAATACCCCTGGATCTCTACTACAGGACACGCCCATCAGGTACACAGTAATACCCCTGGATCTCTGTACTACAGGACATGCCAATCAGGTACACAGTAATACCCCTGGATCTCTGTACTACAGGACATGCCCATCAGGTGCACAGTAATACCCCTGGATCTCTGTAATACAGGACACGCCCATCAGGTACACAGTAATACCCCTGGATCTCTACTACAGGACATGCCCATCAGGTACACAGTAATACCCCTGGATCTCTACTAAAGGACACGCCCATCAGGTACACAGCAATAGCCCTGTACCTATACTAAAGGACACGCCCATCAGGTACACAGTAATAACCCTGGATCTATACTAAAGGACACGCCCATCAGGTATATAGTAATACCCCTGGATCTCTACTACAGGACACGCCCATCAGGTACACAGTAATACCCCTGGATCTCTACTACAGGACACGCCCATCAAGTATACAGTAATACCCCTGGATCTCTGTACTACAGGACACGCCCATCAGGTACAAAGTAATACCCCTGGATCTCTACTACACGACACGCCCATCAGGTACACAGTAATACCCCTGGATCTCTACTACAGGACACGCCCATCAGGTACACAGTAATACCCCTGGATCTCTGTACTACAGGACATGCCAATCAGGTATACAGTAATACCCCTGGATCTCTGTACTACAGGACATGCCCATCAGGTATACAGTAATACCCCTGGATCTATATACTACAGGACATGCCCATCAGGTGCACAGTAATACCCCTGGATCTCTACTAAAGGACACGCCCATCAGGTACACAGCAATACCCCTGTATCTATACTAAAGGACATGCCCATCAGGTATATAGTAATACCCCTGAATCTCTACTACAGGACACACCTATCGGGTACACCGTAATAGCCCTGGATCTCTACTACATGACACGCCCATCAGGTATATAGTAATACCCGCCCATTAGGTACACAGTAATACCCCTGGATCTCTACTACAGGACACGCCCATCAGGTACACCGTAAAACCCCTGGATCTCTACTACACGACACGCCCATCAGGTACACAGTAATACCCCTGGATCTCTACTACAGGACATGCCCATCAGGTACACAGTAATACCCCTGGATCTCTACTACAGGACACGCCCATCAGGTACACAGTAATACCCCTGGATCTCTGTACTACAGGACATGACCATCAGGTATACAGTAATACCCCTGGATCTCTGTACTACAGGACATGCCAATCAGGTACACAGTAATACCCCTGGATCTCTGTACTACAGGACATGCCCATCAGGTATACAGTAATACCCCTGGATCTCTATACTACAGGACATGCCCATCAGGTGCACAGTAATACCCCTGGATCTCTGTAATACAGGACACGCCCATCAGGTACACAGTAATACCCCTGGATCTCTGTACTACAGGACATGACCATCAGGTATACAGTAATACCCCTGGATCTCTGTACTACAGGACATGCCAATCGGGTACACAGTAATACCCCTGGATCTCTGTACTACAGGACATGCCCATCAGGTATACAGTAATACCCCTGGATCTCTATACTACAGGACATGCCCATCAGGTGCACAGTAATACCCCTGGATCTCTGTAATACAGGACACGCCCATCAGGTACACAGTAATACCCCTGGATCTCTAATACAGAACACGCCCATCAGGTACACAGTAATACCCCTGGATCTCTACTAAAGGACACGCCCATCAGGTACACAGCAATACCCCTGTACCTCTACTGAAGGACACGCCCATCAGGTACACAGTAATACCCCTGGATCTCTACTACAGGACACGCCCATCAGGTACACAGTAATACCCCTGGATCTATACTACACAACACGCCCATCAGGTACACAGTAATACCCCTGGATCTATACTACACGACACACCCATCAGGTTCACAGTAATACCCCTGGATCTCTACTACAGGACACGCCCATCAGGTACACAGTAATACCCCTGGATCTCTACTACACGACACGCCCATCAGGTACACAGTAATACCCCTGGATCTCTACTACAGGACACGCCAATCAGGTATATAGTAATACCCCTGTATCTATACTAAAGGACACGCCCATCAGGTACACAGTAATACCCCTGGATCTCTATACTACAGGACACGCCCATCAGGTACACAGTAATACCCCTGGATCTCTACTACAGGACACGCCCATCAGGTATATCGTAATACCCGCCCATCAGGTACACAGTAATACCCCTGGATCTCTACTACAGGACACGCCCATCAGGTACACAGTAATACCCCTGGATCTCTACTACAGGACACGCCCATCAGGTACACAGTAATACCCCTGGATCTCTATACTACAGCACATGCCCATCAGGTTAACAGTAATACCCCTGGATCTCTACTACAGGACACGCCCATCAGGTATACAGTAATACCCCTGGATCTCTATACTACAGGACATGCCCATCAGGTACACAGTAATACCCCTGGATCTCTACTACACGACACGCCCATCAGGTACACAGTAATACCCCTGGATCTCTATACTACAGGACATGCCAATCAGGTACACAGTAATACCCCTGGATCTCTATACTACAGGACACGCCCATCAGGTATACAGTAATACCCCTGGACTTCTATACTACAGGACATGCCCATCAGGTGCACAGTAATACCCCTGGATCTCTGTACTACAGGACATGCCCATCAGGTATACAGTAATACCCCTGGATCTCTATACTACAGAACATACCCATCAGGTTCACAGTAATACCCCTGGATCTCTACTACAGGACACGCCCATCAGGTACACAGTAATACCCCTGGATCTCTACTACAGAACACGCCCATCAGGTACACAGTAATACCCCTGGATCTCTACTAAAGGACACGCCCATCAGGTACACAGCAATACCCCTGGATCTATACTAAAGGACACGCCCATCAGGTATATAGTAATACCCCTGAATCTCTACTACAGGACATGCCCATCAGGTATACAGTAATACCCCTGGATCTCTACTACAGGACACACCTATCAGGTACACCGTAATAGCCCTGGATCTTTACTACACGACACGCCCATCAGGTACACAGTAATACCCCTGGATCTCTACTACAGGACATGCCCATCAGGTACACAGTAATACCCCTGGATCTATACTACACAACACGCCCATCAGGTACACAGTAATACCCCTGGATCTCTACTACAGGACACGCCCATCAGGTACACAGTAATACCCCTGGATCTCTACTACACAACACGCCCATCAGGTACACAGTAATACCCCTGGATCTCTACTACAGGACATGCCCATCAGGTACACAGTAATACCCCTGGATCTCTACTACAGGACACGCCCATCAGGTACACAGTAATACCCCTGGATCTCTGTACTACAGGACATGCCAATCAGGTACACAGTAATACCCCTGGATCTCTGTACTACAGGACATGCCCATCAGGTGCACAGTAATAACCCTGGATCTCTGTAATACAGGACACGCCCATCAGGTACACAGTAACACCCCTGGATCTCTACTACAGGACATGCCCATCAGGTACACAGTAATACCCCTGGATCTCTACTAAAGGACACGCCCATCAGGTACACAGCAATAGCCCTGTACCTATACTAAAGGACACGCCCATCAGGTACACAGTAATAACCCTGGATCTATACTAAAGGACACGCCCATCAGGTATATAGTAATACCCCTGAATCTCTACTACAAGACACACCTATCAGGTACACAGTAATACCCCTGGATCTCTACTACAGGACACGCCCATCAGGTACACAGTAATACCCCTGGATCTCTGTACTACAGGACATGCCAATCAGGTACACAGTAATACCCCTGGATCTCTGTACTACAGGACATGCCCATCAGGTGCACAGTAATACCCCTGGATCTCTGTGATACAGGACACGCCCATCAGGTACACAGTAATACCCCTGGATCTCTACTACAGGACACGCCCATCAGGTACAGAGTAATACCCCTGGATCTCTGTACTACAGGACATGCCCATCAGGTATACAGTAATACCCCTGGATCTCTGTACTACAGGACATGCCCATCAGGTACACAGTAATATCCCTGGATCTCTACTACAGGACACGCCCATCAGGTATATCGTAATACCCGCCCATCAGGTACACAGTAATACCCCTGGATCTCTACTACAGGACACGCCCATCAGGTACACAGTAATACCCCTGGATCTCTACTACAGGACACGCCCATCAGGTACAAAGTAATACCCCTGGATCTCTATACTACAGCACATGCCCATCAGGTTAACAGTAATATCCCTGGATCTCTACTAAAGGACACGCCCATCAGGTATACAGTAATACCCCTGGATCTCTATACTAAAGGACATGCCCATCAGGTACACAGTAATACCCCTGGATCTCTACTACACGACACGCCCATCAGGTACACAGTAATACCCCTGGATCTCTATACTACAGGACATGCCAATCAGGTACACAGTAATACCCCTGGATCTCTATACTACAGGACACGCCCATCAGGTATACAGTAATACCCCTGGACCTCTATACTACAGGACATGCCCATCAGGTGCACAGTAATACCCCTGGATCTCTGTACTACAGGACATGCCCATCAGGTATACAGTAATACCCCTGGATCTCTATACTACAGAACATACCCATCAGGTGCACAGTAATACCCCTGGATCTCTACTACAGGACACGCCCATCAGGTATACAGTAATACCCCTGGATCTCTACTACAGAACACGCCCATCAGGTACACAGTAATACCCCTGGATCTCTACTAAAGGACACGCCCATCAGGTACACAGCAATACCCCTGGATCTATACTAAAGGACATGCCCATCAGGTATATAGTAATACCCCTGAATCTCTACTACAGGACATGCCCATCAGGTATACAGTAATACCCCTGGATCTCTACTACAGGACACACCTATCAGGTACACCGTAATAGCCCTGGATCTTTACTACACGACACGCCCATCAGGTACACAGTAATACCCCTGGATCACTACTACAGGACATGCCCATCAGGTACACAGTAATACCCCTGGATCTATACTACACAACACGCCCATCAGGTACACAGTAAAACCCCTGGATCTCTACTACAGGACACGCCCATCAGGTACACAGAAATACCCCTGGATCTCTACTACACAACACGCCCATCAGGTACACAGTAATACCCCTGGATCTCTACTACAGGACATGCCCATCAGGTACACAGTAATACCCCTGGATCTCTACTACAGGACACGCCCATCAGGTACACAGTAATACCCCTGGATCTCTGTACTACAGGACATGCCAATCAGGTACACAGTAATACCCCTGGATCTCTGTACTACAGGACATGCCCATCAGGTGCACAGTAATACCCCTGGATCTCTGTAATACAGGACACGCCCATCAGGTACACAGTAATACCCCTGGATCTCTACTACAGGACATGCCCATCAGGTACACAGTAATACCCCTGGATCTCTACTAAAGGACACGCCCATCAGGTACACAGCAATAGCCCTGTACCTATACTAAAGGACACGCCCATCAGGTACACAGTAATAACCCTGGATCTATACTAAAGGACACGCCCATCAGGTATATAGTAATACCCCTGGATCTCTACTACAGGACACGCCCATCAGGTACACAGTAATACCCCTGGATCTCTACTACAGGACACGCCCATCAAGTATACAGTAATACCCCTGGATCTCTGTACTACAGGACACGCCCATCAGGTACACAGTAATACCCCTGGATCTCTACTACACGACACGCCCATCAGGTACACAGTAATACCCCTGGATCTCTACTACAGGACACGCCCATCAGGTACACAGTAATACCCCTGGATCTCTACTACAGGACACGCCCATCAGGTACACAGTAATACCCCTGGATCTCTGTACTACAGGACATGCCCATCAGGTATACAGTATTACCCCTGGATCTCTGTACTACAGGACATGACCATCAGGTATACAGTAATACCCCTGGATCTCTGTACTACAGGACATGCCAATCAGGTACACAGTAATACCCCTGGATCTCTGTACTACAGGACATGCCCATCAGGTATACAGTAATACCCCTGGATCTCTATACTACAGGACATGCCAATCAGGTGCACAGTAATACCCCTGGATCTCTACTAAAGGACACGCCCATCAGGTACACAGCAATACCCCTGTATCTATACTAAAGGACATGCCCATCAGGTATATAGTAATACCCCTGAATCTCTACTACAGGACACACCTATCGGGTACACCGTAATAGCCCTGGATCTCTACTACATGACACGCCCATCAGGTATATAGTAATACCCGCCCATTAGGTACACAGTAATACCCCTGGATCTCTACTACAGGACACGCCCATCAGGTACACCGTAAAACCCCTGGATCTCTACTACACGACACGCCCATCAGGTACACAGTAATACCCCTGGATCTCTACTACAGGACATGCCCATCAGGTACACAGTAATACCCCTGGATCTCTACTACAGGACACGCCCATCAGGTACACAGTAATACCCCTGGATCTCTGTACTACAGGACATGACCATCAGGTATACAGTAATACCCCTGGATCTCTGTACTACAGGACATGCCAATCAGGTACACAGTAATACCCCTGGATCTCTGTACTACAGGACATGCCCATCAGGTATACAGTAATACCCCTGGATCTCTATACTACAGGACATGCCCATCAGGTGCACAGTAATACCCCTGGATCTCTGTAATACAGGACACGCCCATCAGGTACACAGTAATACCCCTGGATCTCTGTACTACAGGACATGACCATCAGGTATACAGTAATACCCCTGGATCTCTGTACTACAGGACATGCCAATCGGGTACACAGTAATACCCCTGGATCTCTGTACTACAGGACATGCCCATCAGGTATACAGTAATACCCCTGGATCTCTATACTACAGGACATGCCCATCAGGTGCACAGTAATACCCCTGGATCTCTGTAATACAGGACACGCCCATCAGGTACACAGTAATACCCCTGGATCTCTAATACAGAACACGCCCATCAGGTACACAGTAATACCCCTGGATCTCTACTAAAGGACACGCCCATCAGGTACACAGCAATACCCCTGTACCTCTACTGAAGGACACGCCCATCAGGTACACAGTAATACCCCTGGATCTCTACTACAGGACACGCCCATCAGGTACACAGTAATACCCCTGGATCTATACTACACAACACGCCCATCAGGTACACAGTAATACCCCTGGATCTATACTACACGACACACCCATCAGGTTCACAGTAATACCCCTGGATCTCTACTACAGGACACGCCCATAAGGTACACAGTAATACCCCTGGATCTCTACTACACGACACGCCCATCAGGTACACAGTAATACCCCTGGATCTCTACTACAGGACACGCCAATCAGGTATATAGTAATACCCCTGTATCTATACTAAAGGACACGCCCATCAGGTATACAGTAATACCCCTGGATCTCTATACTACAGGACATGCCCATCAGGTACACAGTAATACCCCTGGATCTCTACTACAGGACACGCCCATCAGGTATATCGTAATACCCGCCCATCAGGTACACAGTAATACCCCTGGATCTCTACTACAGGACACGCCCATCAGGTACACAGTAATACCCCTGGATCTCTACTACAGGACACGCCCATCAGGTACAAAGTAATACCCCTGGATCTCTATACTACAGCACATGCCCATCAGGTTAACAGTAATATCCCTGGATCTCTACTAAAGGACACGCCCATCAGGTATACAGTAATACCCCTGGATCTCTATACTAAAGGACATGCCCATCAGGTACACAGTAATACCCCTGGATCTCTACTACACGACACGCCCATCAGGTACACAGTAATACCCCTGGATCTCTATACTACAGGACACGCCCATCAGGTACACAGTAATACCCCTGGATCTCTATACTACAGGACACGCCCATCAGGTATACAGTAATACCCCTGGACCTCTATACTACAGGACATGCCCATCAGGTGCACAGTAATACCCCTGGATCTCTGTACTACAGGACATGCCCATCAGGTATACAGTAATACCCCTGGATCTCTATACTACAGAACATACCCATCAGGTGCACAGTAATACCCCTGGATCTCTACTACAGGACACGCCCATCAGGTACACAGTAATACCCCTGGATCTCTACTACAGAACACGCCCATCAGGTACACAGTAATACCCCTGGATCTCTACTAAAGGACACGCCCATCAGGTACACAGCAATACCCCTGGATCTATACTAAAGGACATGCCCATCAGGTATATAGTAATACCCCTGAATCTCTACTACAGGACATGCCCATCAGGTATACAGTAATACCCCTGGATCTCTACTACAGGACACACCTATCAGGTACACCGTAATAGCCCTGGATCTTTACTACACAACACGCCCATCAGGTACACAGTAATACCCCTGGATCTCTACTACAGGACATGCCCATCAGGTACACAGTAATACCCCTGGATCTATACTACACAACACGCCCATCAGGTACACAGTAAAACCCCTGGATCTCTACTACAGGACACGCCCATCAGGTACACAGAAATACCCCTGGATCTCTACTACACAACACGCCCATCAGGTACACAGTAATACCCCTGGATCTCTACTACAGGACATGCCCATCAGGTACACAGTAATACCCCTGGATCTCTACTACAGGACACGCCCATCAGGTACACAGTAATACCCCTGGATCTCTGTACTACAGGACATGCCAATCAGGTACACAGTAATACCCCTGGATCTCTGTACTACAGGACATGCCCATCAGGTGCACAGTAATAACCCTGGATCTCTGTAATACAGGACACGCCCATCAGGTACACAGTAATACCCCTGGATCTCTACTACAGGACATGCCCATCAGGTACACAGTAATACCCCTGGATCTCTACTAAAGGACACGCCCATCAGGTACACAGCAATAGCCCTGTACCTATACTAAAGGACACGCCCATCAGGTACACAGTAATAACCCTGGATCTATACTAAAGGACACGCCCATCAGGTATATAGTAATACCCCTGAATCTCTACTACAGGACACACCTATCAGGTACACAGTAATACCCCTGGATCTCTACTACAGGACACGCCCATCAGGTACACAGTAATACCCCTGGATCTCTGTACTACAGGACATGCCAATCAGGTACACAGTAATACCCCTGGATCTCTGTACTACAGGACATGCCCATCAGGTGCACAGTAATACCCCTGGATCTCTGTGATACAGGACACGCCCATCAGGTACACAGTAATACCCCTGGATCTCTACTACAGGACACGCCCATCAGGTACAGAGTAATACCCCTGGATCTCTGTACTACAGGACATGCCCATCAGGTATACAGTAATACCCCTGGATCTCTGTACTACAGGACATGCCCATCAGGTACACAGTAATATCCCTGGATCTCTACTACAGGACACGCCCATCAGGTATATCGTAATACCCGCCCATCAGGTACACAGTAATACCCCTGGATCTCTACTACAGGACACGCCCATCAGGTACACAGTAATACCCCTGGATCTCTACTACAGGACACGCCCATCAGGTACACAGTAATACCCCTGGATCTCTGTACTACAGGACATGACCATCAGGTATACAGTAATACCCCTGGATCTCTGTACTACAGGACATGCCAATCAGGTACACAGTAATACCCCTGGATCTCTGTACTACAGGACATGCCCATCAGGTATACAGTAATACCCCTGGATCTCTATACTACAGGACATGCCCATCAGGTGCACAGTAATACCCCTGGATCTCTGTAATACAGGACACGCCCATCAGGTACACAGTAATACCCCTGGATCTCTACTACAGAACACGCCCATCAGGTACACAGTAATACCCCTGGATCTCTACTAAAGGACACGCCCATCAGGTACACAGCAATACCCCTGTACCTCTACTGAAGGACACGCCCATCAGGTACACAGTAATACCCCTGGATCTCTACTACAGGACACGCCCATCAGGTACACAGTAATACCCCTGGATCTATACTACACAACACGCCCATCAGGTACACAGTAATACCCCTGGATCTATACTACACGACACGCCCATCAGGTTCACAGTAATACCCCTGGATCTCTACTACAGGACACGCCCATCAGGTACACAGTAATACCCCTGGATCTCTACTACACGACACGCCCATCAGGTACACAGTAATACCCCTGGATCTCTACTACAGGACACGCCAATCAGGTATATAGTAATACCCCTGTATCTATACTAAAGGACACGCCCATCAGGTATACAGTAATACCCCTGGATCTCTATACTACAGGACATGCCCATCAGGTACACAGTAATATCCCTGGATCTCTACTACAGGACACGCCCATCAGGTATATCGTAATACCCGCCCATCAGGTACACAGTAATACCCCTGGATCTCTACTACAGGACACGCCCATCAGGTACACAGTAATACCCCTGGATCTCTACTACAGGACACGCCCATCAGGTACACAGTAATACCCCTGGATCTCTATACTACAGCACATGCCCATCAGGTTAACAGTAATATCCCTGGATCTCTACTAAAGGACACGCCCATCAGGTACACAGTAATACCCCTGGATCTCTATACTACAGGACATGCCCATCAGGTACACAGAAATACCCCTGGATCTCTACTACACGACACGCCCATCAGGTACACAGTAATACCCCTGGATCTCTATACTACAGGACATGCCAATCAGGTACACAGTAATACCCCTGGATCTCTATACTACAGGACACGCCCATCAGGTATACAGTAATACCCCTGGACCTCTATACTACAGGACATGCCCATCAGGTGCACAGTAATACCCCTGGATCTCTGTACTACAGGACATGCCCATCAGGTATACAGTAATACCCCTGGATCTCTATACTACAGGACATGCCCATCAGGTGCACAGTAATACCCCTGGATCTCTACTACAGGACACGCCCATCAGGTACACAGTAATACCCCTGGATCTCTACTACAGAACACGCCCATCAGGTACACAGTAATACCCCTGGATCTCTACTAAAGGACACGCCCATCAGGTACACAGCAATACCCCTGGATCTATACTAAAGGACACGCCCATCAGGTATATAGTAATACCCCTGAATCTCTACTACAGGACATGCCCATCAGGTATACAGTAATACCCCTGGATCTCTACTACAGGACACACCTATCAGGTACACCGTAATAGCCCTGGATCTTTACTACACGACACGCCCATCAGGTACACAGTAATACCCCTGGATCTCTACTACAGGACATGCCCATCAGGTACACAGTAATACCCCTGGATCTATACTACACAACACGCCCATCAGGTACACAGTAATACCCCTGGATCTCTACTACAGGACACGCCCATCAGGTACACAGTAATACCCCTGGATCTCTACTACACAACACGCCCATCAGGTACACAGTAATACCCCTGGATCTCTACTACAGGACATGCCCATCAGGTACACAGTAATACCCCTGGATCTCTACTACAGGACACGCCCATCAGGTACACAGTAATACCCCTGGATCTCTGTACTACAGGACATGCCAATCAGGTACACAGTAATACCCCTGGATCTCTGTACTACAGGACATGCCCATCAGGTGCACAGTAATAACCCTGGATCTCTGTAATACAGGACACGCCCATCAGGTACACAGTAATACCCCTGGATCTCTACTACAGGACATGCCCATCAGGTACACAGTAATACCCCTGGATCTCTACTAAAGGACACGCCCATCAGGTACACAGCAATAGCCCTGTACCTATACTAAAGGACACGCCCATCAGGTACACAGTAATAACCCTGGATCTATACTAAAGGACACGCCCATCAGGTATATAGTAATACCCCTGAATCTCTACTACAAGACACACCTATCAGGTACACAGTAATACCCCTGGATCTCTACTACAGGACACGCCCATCAGGTACACAGTAATACCCCTGGATCTCTGTACTACAGGACATGCCAATCAGGTACACAGTAATACCCCTGGATCTCTGTACTACAGGACATGCCCATCAGGTGCACAGTAATACCCCTGGATCTCTGTGATACAGGACACGCCCATCAGGTACACAGTAATACCCCTGGATCTCTACTACAGGACACGCCCATCAGGTACAGAGTAATACCCCTGGATCTCTGTACTACAGGACATGCCCATCAGGTATACAGTAATACCCCTGGATCTCTGTACTACAGGACATGCCCATCAGGTACACAGTAATACCCCTGGATCTATACTACACAACACGCCCATCAGGTACACAGTAATACCCCTGGATCTATACTACACGACACACCCATCAGGTTCACAGTAATACCCCTGGATCTCTACTACAGGACACGCCCATCAGGTACACAGTAATACCCCTGGATCTCTACTACACGACACGCCCATCAGGTACACAGTAATACCCCTGGATCTCTACTACAGGACACGCCAATCAGGTATATAGTAATACCCCTGTATCTATACTAAAGGACACGCCCATCAGGTATACAGTAATACCCCTGGATCTCTATACTACAGGACATGCCCATCAGGTACACAGTAATATCCCTGGATCTCTACTACAGGACACGCCCATCAGGTATATCGTAATACCCGCCCATCAGGTACACAGTAATACCCCTGGATCTCTACTACAGGACACGCCCATCAGGTACACAGTAATACCCCTGGATCTCTACTACAGGACACGCCCATCAGGTACAAAGTAATACCCCTGGATCTCTATACTACAGCACATGCCCATCAGGTTAACAGTAATATCCCTGGATCTCTACTAAAGGACACGCCCATCAGGTATACAGTAATACCCCTGGATCTCTATACTAAAGGACATGCCCATCAGGTACACAGTAATACCCCTGGATCTCTACTACACGACACGCCCATCAGGTACACAGTAATACCCCTGGATCTCTATACTACAGGACATGCCAATCAGGTACACAGTAATACCCCTGGATCTCTATACTACAGGACACGCCCATCAGGTATACAGTAATACCCCTGGACCTCTATACTACAGGACATGCCCATCAGGTGCACAGTAATACCCCTGGATCTCTGTACTACAGGACATGCCCATCAGGTACACAGTAATACCCCTGGATCTCTATACTACAGAACATACCCATCAGGTACACAGTAATACCCCTGGATCTCTACTACAGGACACGCCCATCAGGTACACAGTAATACCCCTGGATCTCTACTACAGGACACGCCCATCAGGTACACAGTAATACCCCTGGATCTCTACTAAAGGACACGCCCATCAGGTACACAGCAATACCCCTGGATCTATACTAAAGGACATGCCCATCAGGTATATAGTAATACCCCTGGATCTCTACTACAGGACATGCCCATCAGGTATACAGTAATACCCCTGGATCTCTACTACAGGACACACCTATCAGGTACACCGTAATAGCCCTGGATCTTTACTACACGACACGCCCATCAGGTACACAGTAATACCCCTGGATCTCTACTACAGGACATGCCCATCAGGTACACAGTAATACCCCTGGATCTATACTACACAACACGCCCATCAGGTACACAGTAAAACCCCTGGATCTCTACTACAGGACACGCCCATCAGGTACACAGAAATACCCCTGGATCTCTACTACACAACACGCCCATCAGGTACACAGTAATACCCCTGGATCTCTACTACAGGACATGCCCATCAGGTACACAGTAATACCCCTGGATCTCTACTACAGGACACGCCCATCAGGTACACAGTAATACCCCTGGATCTCTGTACTACAGGACATGCCAATCAGGTACACAGTAATACCCCTGGATCTCTGTACTACAGGACATGCCCATCAGGTGCACAGTAATAACCCTGGATCTCTGTAATACAGGACACGCCCATCAGGTACACAGTAATACCCCTGGATCTCTACTACAGGACACGCCCATCAGGTACACAGTAATACCCCTGGATCTCTACTAAAGGACACGCCCATCAGGTACACAGCAATACCCCTGTACCTATACTAAAGGACACGCCCATCAGGTACACAGTAATAACCCTGGATCTATACTAAAGGACACGCCCATCAGGTATATAGTAATACCCCTGAATCTCTACTACAGGACACACCTATCAGGTACACAGTAATACCCCTGGATCTCTACTACAGGACACGCCCATCAGGTACACAGTAATACCCCTGGATCTCTGTACTACAGGACATGCCAATCAGGTACACAGTAATACCCCTGGATCTCTGTACTACAGGACATGCCCATCAGGTGCACAGTAATACCCCTGGATCTCTGTAATACAGGACACGCCCATCAGGTACACAGTAATACCCCTGGATCTCTACTACAGGACACG
>JAPZIH010000705.1:0-55000 GCA_027410445.1 Discoglossus pictus
CGCCAACTCTGCACAGCTCAGTACTTATGCCCCCGGGAATGTAACCCTAACACTGCCCTGTCTCAGTCACTCATGCCCGGGGAATGTAACCCTAACACTGCCCTGGCTCCGTCACTCATGTCCGGGGAAAGTAACGCCAACACTGCCCTGGCTCAGTCACTAATGCCCGGGGAATGTAACGCCAACACTTCCCTCACTCAGTGACTCATGCCCGGGTAATGTAACGCCAACACTGCCCTCACTCAGTGACTCATGCCCGGGTAATGTAACGCCAACACTGCCCTGACTCATGTCGGGGAATGTAACGCCAACATTGCCCTGACTCAGTCACTTATACCCGGGGTATATAACACCAACACTGCCTTGCGTCAGTCACTCATGTCAGGGAATGTAATGCCAACACTGCCCTGACTCAGTCACTCATGCCCAGGAAATGTAACGCCAACACTGCCCTGGCTCAGTCACTCATGTCGGAGAATGTAACGCCAGCATTGCCCTGACTCAGTCACTCATGCCCGGGGAATGTAACGCCAACACTGCCCTGGCTCAGTCACTTATGTCGGGGAATGTAACGCCAACACTGCCTTGGCTCAGTCACTCATGTCGGGGAATGTAACACTAACTCTGCCCTGGATCAGTCACTCATGCCCGGGGTATGTAACGCCAACACTACCCTGACTCAGTCACTCATGCCCGGGGAAAGTAACGCCAACACTGCCCTAGCTCAGTCACTCATGCCGGGGAATGTAACGCCAACACTGCCCTGACTCAGTCACTCATGTCGGGGAATGTAACGCCAACACTGCCCTGACTCAGTCACTCATGCCCGGGGAATGTAATGCCAACACTGCCCTGACTCAGTCACTCATGCCTGGGGTATGTAACGCCAACACTGCACTGGCTCAGTCACTCATGCCGGGGTAATGTAACCCTAACACTGCCCTGACTCAGTCACTTATGCCCGGGGAATGTAACCCTAACACTGCCCTGGCTCAGTCACTCATGCCAGGGGAATGTAACGCCAACACTGCCCTGACTAAGTCACTCATGCCCGGGGAATGTAACGCCAACACTGCACTGGCTCAGTCACTCATGCCGGGGGAATGTAACCCTAACACTGCCGTGGCTCAGTCACTCATGCCCGGGGAATGTAACACCAACTCTGCCCTGGCTCAGTCACTCATGCCCGGGGAATGTAACGCCAACACTGCCCTGACTAAGTCACTCATGCCCGGGGAATGTAACGCCAACACTGCACTGGCTCAGTCACTCATGCCGGGGGAATGTAACCCTAACACTGCCCTGGCTCAGTCACTCATGCCCGGGGAATGTAACACCAACTCTGCCCTGGCTCAGTCACTCATGCCCGGGGAATGTAACACCAACACTGCCCTGACTCAGTCACTCATGCCTGGGGTATGTAACGCCAACACTGCACTGGCTCAGTCATTCATGCCGGGGTAATGTAACCCTAACACTGCCCTGACTCAGTCACTTATGCCCGGGGAATGTAACCCTAACACTGCCCTGGCTCAGTCACTCATGCCAGGGGAATGTAACGCCAACACTGCCCTGACTAAGTCACTCATGCCCGGGGAATGTAACGCCAACACTGCACTGGCTCAGTCACTCATGCCGGGGGAATGTAACCCTAACACTGCCGTGGCTCAGTCACTCATGCCCGGGGAATGTAACACCAACTCTGCCCTGGCTCAGTCACTCATGCCCGGGGAATGTAACGCCAACACTGCCCTGACTAAGTCACTCATGCCCGGGGAATGTAACGCCAACACTGCACTGGCTCAGTCACTCATGCCGGGGGAATGTAACCCTAACACTGCCCTGGCTCAGTCACTCATGCCCGGGGAATGTAACACCAACTCTGCCCTGGCTCAGTCACTCATGCCCGGGGAATGTAACACCAACTCTGCCCTGGCTCAGTCACTCATGCCCGGGGAATGTAACGCCAACACTGCCCTGACTCAGTCACTCATGCCTGGGGTATGTAACTCCAACAGTGCACTGGCTCAGTCACTCATGCCGGGGAATGTAACCCTAACACTGCCCTGGCACAATCACTCATGCCCGGGGTATGTAACCCTAACACTGCACTGGCTCAGTCACTCATGCCCGGGGTATGTAACCCTAACACTGCACTGGCTCAGTCACTCATGCCCGGGGAATGTAACGCCAACACTGCCCTGGCTCAGTCACTCATGTCAGGGGAAAGTAACGCCAACACTGCCCTGGCTCAGTCACTAATGCCCAGGGAATGTAACGCCAACACTGCCCTCACTCAGTGACTCATTCCCGGGTAATGTAACGCCAACACTGCCCTGGCTCAGTCACTCATGTCAGGGAATGTAATGCCAACACTGCCCTGACTCAGTCACTTATACCCGGGGAATGTAACGCCAACACTGCCCTGACTCAGTCACTCATGCCCAGGAAATGTAACGCCAACACTGCCCTGGCTCAGTCACTCATGTCGGGGAATGTAACGCCAACACTGCCCTGACTCAGTCACTCATGCCCGGGGAATGTAACGCCAACACTGCCCTGGTTCAGTCACTCATGTCGGGGAATGTAACGCCAACACTGCCTTGGCTCAGTCACTCATGTTGGGGAATGTAACACCAACTCTGCCCTGGATCAGTCACTCATGCCCGGGGTATGTAACGCCAACACTACCCTGACTCAGTCACTCATGCCCGGGGAATGTAACGCCAACACTGCCCTGACTCAGTTACTCATGTCGGGGAATGTAACGCCAACACTGCCATGACTCAGTCACTCATGCCCAGGAAATGTAACGCCAACACTGCCCTGGCTCAGTCACTCATGTCGGGGAATGTAACGCCAACACTGCCCTGACTCAGTCACTCATGCCCGGGGAATGTAACGCCAACACTGCCCTGGCTCAGTCACTCATGTCCGGGAATGTAACGCCAACACTGCCTTGGCTCAGTCACTCATGTCTGGGAATGTAACGCCAACTCTGCCCTGGATCAGTCACTCATGCCCGGGGTATGTAACGCCAACACTACCCTGACTCAGTCACTCATGCCCGAAGAATGTAACGCCAACACTGCCCTGACTCAGTCACTCATGCCTGGGGTATGTAACGCCAACACTGCACTGGCTTAGTCACTTATGCCGGGGGAATGTAACCCTAACACTGCCCTGACTCAGTCACTTATGCCCGGGAAATGTAACCCTAACACTGCCCTGGCTCAGTCACTCATGCCCGGGGTATGTAACGCCAACACTGCCCTCACTCAGTCACCCATGCCCGGGGTATGTAACCCTAACACTACCCTGGCTCAGTCACTCATGCCCGGGGAATGTAACGCCAACTCTGCCCTGGCTCAGTCACTCATGCCCGGGGTATGTAACGCCAACACCGCCCTGCCTCAGTCACTCATGCCCGGGGTATGTAACCCTAACACTGCCCTGGCTCAGTCACTCATGCCCGGGGAATGTAACACCAACTCTGACCTGGCTCAGTCACTCATGCCCGTGGAATGTAACGCCAACACTGCCCTGACTAAGTCACTCATGCCGGGGGAATGTAACCCTAACACTGCCCTGGCACAGTCACTCATGCCCGGGGAATGTAACCCTAACACTGCACTGGCTCAGTCACTCATGCCCGGGGTATGTAACCCTAACACTGCACTGGCTCAGTCACTCATGCCCGGGGAATGTAACGCCAACACTGCCCTGGCTCAGTCACTCATGCCCGTCTACTTCCAGATAAAATCAAATTGCAGGCCGAAAGCCTAACCTGTAAACCATGCAATCATGAGTAGCATTTCAGAGCGTGAACATGATCAATTAAGCAAGGCTGTAACTACTGATTTAGAAATAGTCAGTAGAAAATGAGATCGACATCATGACATCAGTAAAAGATGGAGGTTACATGTCAATCAATTAGCATTTAGGAGCCCGATACGCGATCAGACTCGCAATCCTGCAATGTACACAATAACAAAATGAATGAAGGAAATGTTTCAGTCAATGTGGGTGGCCTGATATGTATTAACTCATTGATTCCTAAAATTGATATACACCCGAAATTACACATAAAAAAATAATTTTTGATTGCAGATTTACGAGCTTGAGGCTGTTGAGCAATTAATTCTAATGTATTTCATTACTTTCCCCATCTTTTAAAGTGTAGTATTGATTTTTTATTTGCATTTACAGTGCTACGAACAGGGGTTAAACCCCCTTGTGAGTCCTATCTGGTACCCGTTGGATTTCCTTCTACATTTGACATTTACGGGTGTGAAAATATTTGCGGGCTTGAGGAACTGTAGCAATCGAATAGCGATTTTGCGATTGTAACTGTTGCGAGCTTGAAAGATCAAAGGCTTAGATGGATTGCATGTTACTATTTTTACAACCGCAGGGATTTTCAGCCTGTAACCCACAGATCGTTTGCAGCTAGCAAAAAGACGCCAATTGAACAGCAAATTAGTTTGCGGGCTCCTGTAAACAACGACAGCTCAATTGAATCAAGGCCATAGTATACCATAAAAGTGCACTATTTTTACTAAATAGTAACTCCTTCAGATATTCTAAATATCTTCAGTCATTTA
Organism: Discoglossus pictus; assembly: GCA_027410445.1. NCBI lineage: Eukaryota > Metazoa > Chordata > Amphibia > Anura > Alytidae > Discoglossus > Discoglossus pictus. The sequence goes on from JAPZIH010000705.1 coordinate 4,605, forward strand.
ACCACAGATTCTGTTCTTTGTTCCCACCAAGTACTCAGTCTCTATCTCCACCAGCCTGGTGGCATCACGTACTAATTCCATATGAAAGAACATTCATTTCTAATTCCCTACATGTGGATATTTAATTTTAGTTTCCCCATGAACCTTTTTCCACCCATTAAGAAATAGATCTCCATTGACCCTATATACATTTCATTTTGCAATGTACGATTCCTTTCTTTGTTATGTGCTTATAACGTTTTCCCAATTAATTATTTCCACCCAGGGAGAAATAGATCTCCATTGACCCTTTTCCTTTTGTCCTGTGTGATTCTTTGATTTGTTATGTGCACACATTGAAATGTTGTTTACACAGCATGGAAGGGTGAATGACTCTGATTCTTTGAGAGAGCAAGCTAATGTCGGACTTCGACATCTGACATCAGCACCAGATTTGCCCTATCGAGTTTCTCCGCCCACCAGCGCTATCTCAAAGGGAGCACCGGCAAAAGGAAAAGGGTCAATGGAGATCTATTTCTCCTAGTGTGGAAAAAGTTAATTGGGAAAACTAAGATTACATATCCCCCTAGGGATCTGTGTGCACTCCATGTTTAGTTGTGTGCGCTCATCTCAGGGTATTTGCGCGCGCGCACAGCTTAGAGGGAATAGTAAATGAGGGGGATGTATGATTAAATCAAGAAATATCCAGTCAATTCTTATTCAATTAAAAAATAACTTTATTGACATTTATGAGTCTTTCCGTACCTAAAAGCATAGTTTTTTTTTTTTTTTTTTAAGCCCTTTAAACTCATTGCTTTGTTTGATGCAACAAATGTACATAGAAAATAGGAAAATTAATGGAAGGGGGTATTAAGGTTAAAAAATAATAAAAAGATTATATAAAAAAAAAATATATAGCTTAGTTTACAGGTCCACAAATGTATTATGAGTGCTCAGCATGATGGTGTAGAGCAAAGTCTATACGTTCTGGATCCCTTAAATTAAAGGTTATTGGTAACAAAGCAAAAACCAGCAATGCACAGCCCAGCATCATATCATGTATTGTAATAATACAAGCTGATACATTAGTACAACTTACTGCTCTATTAATGTGATTTACAACTCAGATATCCATAGATCTTTATGAGCTTGCTAATGTTTTTAATTACTTACATTTATATGATTGAAGTAGAATTGCATGATGTGTCATGTTGACTTGTAATGGCAGACTCATATTAAACCCTTACCCACATTCCATACATACAACTGGTCTTTATCCTGTGTGAGTTTTCTTGTGTCATTGTAAATCTTACTGAAACATTTTCTCATGTGAGTTTCAGATCATGCAAATGGTGTTTATCCTGTGTGAGTTCTCATGTGTTGCTTGAGATATGAGGCCTGACTGAAACATTTCCCACATTCAGAACATGGAAAAGGTTTTTCTCCTGTATGAGTCCTCTTATGGCTATTAAGAGCTGAGAGATGACTGAAACATTTCCCACATTCAGAACATGGAAAAGGCTTTTCTCCTGTATGAGTCCTCTTATGTTTATTAAGATCTGAGAGCTGGCTGAAACATTTCCCACATTCAGAACACGGAAAAGGCTTTTCTCCTGTATGAGTCCTCTTATGGCTATTAAGAGCTGAGACATGACTGAAACATTTCCCACATTCAGAACACGGAAAAGGCTTTTCTCCTGTATGAGTCCTCTTATGGCTATTAAGAGCTGAGAGATGACTGAAACATTTCCCACATTCAGAACATGGAAAAGGCTTTTCTCCTGTATGATTCCTCTTATGTGTATTAAGGTGTGAGACCCGACTGAAACATTTCCCACATTCAGAACATGGAAAAGGCTTTTCTCCTGTATGAGTCCTCTTATGTTTATTAAGATCTGAGAGCTGGCTGAAACATTTCCCACATTCAGAACATGGAAAAGGCTTTTCTCCTGTATGAGTCCTCTTATGTTTATTAAGATCTGAGAGCTGGCTGAAACATTTCCCACATTCAGAACATGGAAAAGGCTTTTCTCCTGTATGAGTCCTCTTATGGCTATTAAGATATGAGGACTGACTGAAACATTTCCCACATTCAGAACATGGAAAAGGCTTTTCTCCTGTATGAGTGCTCTTATGGCTATTAAGAGCAGAAAGATGACTGAAACATTTCCCACATTCAGAACATGGAAAAGGCTTTTCTCCTGTATGAGTCCTCTTATGTGTATTAAGATCTGAGAGCTGGCTGAAACATTTCCCACATTCAGAACATGGAAAAGGCTTTTCTCCTGTATGAGTCCTCTTATGGCTATTAAGATATGAGGACTGACTGAAACATTTCCCACATTCAGAACACGGAAAAGGCTTTTCTCCTGTATGAGTCCTCTTATGGCTATTAAGAGCTGAGAGATGACTGAAACATTTCCCACATTCAGAACATGGAAAAGGCTTTTCTCCTGTATGAATCCTTTTATGTTTATTAAGGTGTGAGACATGACTGAAACATTTCCCACATTCAGAACATGGAAAAGGCTTTTCTCCTGTATGAGTCGTCTTATGTTTATTAAGGTGTGAGACATGACTGAAACATTTCCCACATTCAGAACATGGAAAAGGCTTTTCTCCTGTATGAGTCCTCATATGGCTATTAATAGCAGAGAGATGACTGAAACATTTCCCACATTCAGAACATGGAAAAGGCTTTTCTCCTGTATGAGTCCTCTTATGTGTATTAAGGTGTGAGACCCGACTGAAACATTTCCCACATTCAGAACATGAAAAAGGCTTTTCTCCTGTATGAGTCCTCTTATGTACATAAAGATATGAGAGACGACTGAAACATTTCCCACATTCTGAACATGGAAATAGTTTTTCTACTGTGTTACGAATGTGGTCTTCTCCAATGTTATTCCAAATCTTGGATCCATCTGTTGAAAAAAAAAAGAGTAAATTCTGACAGCTTTAACATTCTTCTATATGGAAATAACTAGTTAGTATATATCTATTATAGTAATTATCATCAATTAAAGAGACCAATTTGCAGTTAATAAAAAGTCAAATCATACAAAAACAAAGCAAAATATGTCTGAATGTACAGTATATAGAGTGCAGTGTGATCCGGTGCATACCAATTATCATCAATTATGGTCTTTTGCTTAACTAAATCTGATAGTCTGCAAAGTGTTATTTAAAAGAAAAAACAAATACTGTATAAACACAAACTTTACATATTGCAACTTCTACATGCAATTATTACCTGCTGCAGGCAGTCATTTTTATGCCTGTTACTGGGTGGGTGTTTCTGTAAACTAACAATCTGCCCATTAGTGCTGCGGAGAGCACCGACTGTAGTTACTGACACTTTCCCACTGTGCAGATACAAACTTCCTGTGTGTGCAAAGTCTTCTATCAGGAATTGTGCTAATGAAAATAAAATGGCAGATTGGGGTCATTACACCAGCAAATAAGAAATGTTCCCTAGTGCTTATGATTTATGAGGATTATATGAAAGAGATTTTGAATCAATTAAGTGAAACCGATATCTACATAAAGTTGAATAATGACATCACAGTGGAGTATTAAGCATGCCGATACAAATACTCTTTTATATGCTTAATCTTTTCATCCATTATCATTGAAAAAGGATGACCTTACCCAGATGCTGAGAGTGTGGAGATTAAATAGTAATAGGAATAAAATAGTAGATGCTGTTAATAAAATGGGCACTACGTTTTCTGAGGTTATATTAGTAAAGAAATTGTACTAAGTGTTCAGAGGGCACTTGGAATGCCCCACCGACCATCCCCAATAGGGATCCCCATGGTATCTAAAATTAGTCCTCTACCATAGGGGTCCCTATGGACTTCCATAGTACCCTAATCCTCTACTATGGGGGTACCTGTACAAATCCGTAATAGCTTAACACCTAACTAAAACTTTATGTAAATAATAAAAAGTTAATTTACTAAAAATAAATAATTACAATAAAAATAAAATTAATTAAAATAAAAAAATTACAATTTAAAATAAAAACATTACATTGAAATGAACATTTAGGTCCGTAGGGAGTGAGGTAAGTGTGTGAATGTTTGTGTAGGGTCTATTGGGAGTGAGATAAGTGGGTGAATGTACGTGTAGAGTCCATAGGGAGTGAGGTAAGTGGGTGAATGAACGTGTAGGGTCCATGGGGATTGAGGTAAGTGTGTGAGTGTACGTGTAGGGTCCATAGGGAGTGAGGTAAGTGGGTGATTGTACGTGTAGGGTCCATAGGGAGTGAGGTAAGTGGGTGAATGTACATGTAGAGACCATGGGGATTGAGGTGAGTTGGTGAATGTACGTGTAGAGTCCATAGGGAGTGAGGTAAGTGGGTGAGTGTACGTGTAGGGTCCATGGAGATTGGGGTGAGTGGGTGAATGTACGTGTAGAGACCATGGGGATTAAGGTGAGTGGGTAAATGTACATGTAGAGACCATGGGGATTGAGGTAAATGTATGTGTAGAGACCATGGGGATTGAGGCGAGTTGGTGAGTGTACGTGTAGGGTCCATGGGGATTGAGGTGAGTTGGTGAATGTACGTGTAGGGTCCATGGGGATTGAGGTGAGTTGGTGAATGTACGTGTACGGTCCATGGGGATTGAGGTAAGTGGGTGAGTGTACGTGTAGGGTCCATGGGGATTGAGGTGAGTGGGTGAATGTACACGTAGAGACCATGGGGATTGAGGTGAGTGGGTGAATGTACGTGTAGAGACCATGGGGATTGAGGTGAGTGGGTGAATGTACGTGTAGAGACCATGGGGATTGAGCTGAGTGGGTGAATGTACATGTAGAGACCATAGAGTGCATCTATGCACAATCTGTGCTGAGCTCACAGTTTACTTGCAAATAATCACATATAATAAATGTCAAACTGTGAGTCATCGTCACACTTTGCGAGCTAGCAAAGTTAGCTCACAGAACTGCGTCCCTCGCAAAGCGAGGGCCGCAGCCCTGGCCGCAAATGCTCCCACATCAGCTGCAATAAGCCAAAGGCTCATTGCAGGCCGCAAATGCGGACCCCGGGACTTAGAAAAAAAACAATAACGCGGAATGAGGAAATAGGGACTTAGAAAAATAAAAAATATGAAGTTAAAGGCCGAAGAGCGTACATCAAAAAACACCCAAAACACAGAAAAATAAAAACAAAATATAAAAAACAAGCATCACACACAGCACGGGGAGAAAGCCAGGACGTCTGGGAGTGAGGTTGCACGCAAATTTAAGTCGCATTTAAGAAGTTTCGGCACTTGAAAATCGACCAAGAGAGAAAAAAATGACGGATGAAAAAAATAAAAACGAGGCTAAAAGACACAGAGCTGTGAAAATCACCGCCAGCAACGTACGAGTTAGCCAGGAACGTAGCAGATACAAAATATACCATTACAAGGGACGGACGGAAAATGCTCGCGAGCCAAGTAACACATTTTACAACACTTACTTACAACTCATAACATTAGGATTCTAAAATGCTGCCTTACCCGCCTAAACAAAACGGTTTGGCCTTGCGCACGCAGCCTATTTACACTGCACACTTGCCACATTGCTGACACTTTCTACTCAGATGATCAACACTCCAACTGTACATTTTCAGATGCAGGAAAATCCAAATAGATTGTTAGCTCTTCAGGATATTGATTGCTGCATATTAAATATCAATAGGTAAAGTATATTCATTTTTTAATTCATATAACTTTATTAATACACTGTAAAATGGTAATTTTCTTATATATTTTAAGTTTATCTCTCATCTCTAAGGAGTTATTATTATCACTCACCTGTACAGGGATCTGAATGGGTTTCCATCTGGTGAATAGACTTCTCATCTCTCTCATATTCTCCGTCCTCATTAATTAAGTCGGAATATAGATCTCCATCTTGGGGTCCTGTTAGTCACAAGAGAGAGAAGCCTCTGGATTTGTACAGATTTACACGACTATCTGACATAAATATCTACAGAAATAGATCCCGGGTGTAAATTTACAGACCGAGGTACTAAGTCGTACGGGTCGTAAGTCCAGCGTCCGCCGCTGGCGTGCATCGCTTATCGCAATCCCTAAGCCTAAGTGCGGCGCCGCTGCCGATGAGAGCCTCTGGAGCTCATGGTGAGGCGTGCAATGAGCGCCTTCGCCGATTATTGCAGCGCGAGGGCCGCAAAGCGTGACCAACATCGTAAGCATTCATGTGAATGTGAATTATCCCGTACATTTGCTGCGTGCATGTGTTAGACATTAAGTTAAAGACTGATATTAGTAATGATTGGCCAGTACTAAATTCTAGACCCTCCCCCCACCCTTATCAAGCTCTCTGAGCTATCCATTACGATACTGAGTTGCACAAACAATGCTGCATATCTCGAGAATTATGTACTACAGAGATAAATAGCTATTGCAATGTATAGACAGTTTTGAAGTCTCTTTAAGATAAAATAAATATAGTTATGGTGACAGTGTGACATTACAGAATGTATTATTAATGTTCTTATTGTGTATTAATTCCTCACCTTCCCTGATATTCCCAGGACTCTCCTCCTCTTTCACCTGCTGCTGATCTCTTATATTCAGATCTTCTTGTTCAACCTTGGACACAACTGGAGGCTTCACATCTAAAGGTCCTACAGATAGAGATAAACAAATTATAGACCTTCACCATTGTAATTATTTACTATCAATCTGGTGTTTGTGTCTTAAAATCTATTTAATTCACCTTTATCATGAGCTGTGATGTTTGTAAAACTTCCTGGGTGAGAGATGAAGGAGAAATCCACCTCAATAAGGACTGAAGTGAGTGATAATTGTCCATAAGATATTACTCACCTTCACTGATATTTACAGGAATTTCCTCCTCTTTAATCTCCTGGGGACTCCTCATATTTGTCTCTTCTTCTTGGTCAGACTCTGAGAGATCTGATGGTGTCACTTTGTCACTGTCTGTACAAATAAACATGAGATGCTCACACATGGGATTTGTTATTTGTTTTTTTGGTCTGTACAAATAAACATGAGATGGTCACGTGCTGGGATTTGTTATATGTCTTTATGGTCTGTACAAATAAACATGAGACAGTGACACACTGGGATTTGTTACATGTCATTATGGTCTGTACAAATAAACATGTGACGGTCACACTCTGGGATTTGTTACATGTCATTATGGTCTGTACAAATAAACATGAGACGGTCACACACTGGGATTTGTTACACGACCCCGCACAACTTGCGCATCATACCCACAACCCGCGGAACTAAACATCAACAGAAAAATCTAATAAACAATTCACACTGCGAGTCCCGTAGCACTTTGACAAAATCGCCTCTAAAAAATTACGGCCCGTAACACTTACAAAAGGAAACCGCAAAAAATAAGAAACACACACAAAATATAAAATAAAATAAACATACTGAGCAAGGGGGGACAGCCAGGACGTCTGGGAATGAGGTTACATGCAGATTTAAAGCCAATTTAGAGACTTTCGCTACTCGAAAATCCCCTAAGCAAGAGAAAAAATGGCCACGAAAAAAAAAAGAAAACGAGGCTACACGACCCCTAAGCACGGAAAACACAGACCCGTACAAGGTAATTAATACACTATTTGGAAGGACGCTAAATACTCCACACCCGCGTACCACATTCGCCGACATTTTACAACACTAACCTACAGAATGTGGAAGTACACAGCTACAAAAAACGGTTTCCCCTCGTGCACGCAGCCTATTTACACTAAACACTGCACACATTGCTGACACTTCCACCTCAGCTCAACAACACTGCAAATCTACATTATATGCTGCAGGAACTTCAAAACAGATTGTTAGCTCTTCAGCACATTCCTTGCTGCATATATTAATTACAAATAGGTCAAGTATATCACATATAATAGTTGTCAAACTACAAATTGTCGTCACGCTTCGCGAGCGGCCGCATTTGCAGAAGGTGGAGGCTTTAAGGCGCATGACTTTGTAACAACACAACCCCACATACCTCTAAAGTCGCAGCACTTAGTTCCACAGCGCCCCCAAAGCACCCCACACAACCGTTAACTCGCAGCACTTAGTCCTCTCCTTCCCCTCCTCGTCTCCCTGCCCTGTGTCTCACAGCACTAACCCCCCAAACAGCGCACGCGCAAAAACACTAAAAACACACTAATAAACCCAATAATTAAAAAAAAAACACTCACCCACAGCACGGGGAGACAGCCAGGACATCTGGAAGTGAAATTAAATTGGAATTTAACCCCAAATTCCACCGTTTCGCAACTAGAAAAACGGCTAAGCAAGGAAAAAATTGGCCGCCGAAACCATGACCTCGGACCGCCCAGCCACGTACAACTTAGCCAAGAAGGGATCCGAGATAAGCTCGGCAACCCTCATTGACCACACATTATTCCTAGCAGTGGGGGTCCCCGATTAACCTCACATTAACCCTTGCAGTGGGGGGCCCGATCGCACGCGATCGGGAACCCCAGCTGTAATCAAAATTCAAATTTCCTGCCTTACGGGTCCGTAAAGGTCTTTAAAGGACCCGTAATAAAATAAAAATTAACCCCATCACTCATGGGGCTCTATACAAAGCCCCATCAACCCCTAAAAAACCCTGTCACTCATGGGGGTCAATACAGACCCCCATAAGCCTTCAAATAACCCAGTCACTCATGAGGATCAATACAGACCCCCATAAACCTATACTTAACCAAGTCACTGATGGGGGTCAATACAGATCCCCATAAGCCCTTAATTAACCCTGTTACTCATGGTGGTCAATACAGACCCCCATAAGCCCTTAATTAACCCTGTCACTCATGGGGGTCAATACATACCCCCCCTAAACCTATAATTAACCCTGTCACTCATGGGGGTCAATGCAGACCCCCATAAACCCATAATCAACCCTGTAACTCATGAGGGTCAATCCAAACCCCCATAAACCCTTAATTAACCCTGTCACTCATGTGGGTCAATACAGACCCCCATAAACCCATAATCAACCCTGTAACTCATGAGGGTCAATCCAAACCCCCATAAACCCTTAATTAACCCTGTCACTCATGTGGGTCAATACAGACCCCTATAAACCCATAATTAACCCTGTCACTCATAGGGGTCAATATTGATCCCCATAAACCTATAATTAACCCTGTCACTCATGGGGGTCAATACAGATCCCCATAAACCTATAATTAACCCTGTCACTCATGGGGGTCAATAGAAAACCCCTATAAACCCTGAATTAACCCTGTAACTCATGGGGGTCAATACAGACCCCCAAAAGCCTTTAATTAACCCTGTCACTCATGGGGGTCAAGAAAGACCCGGATAAAGCTATAATTAACCCTGTCACTAATGGGCGTCAATACGAACCTCCATAAACCGATAATTAACCCTGTCACTCATGGGAGTCAATACAGACCTCCATAAACCTATAATTAACCCTGTCACTCATGGGGGTCAATACAGACCTACATAAACCTATAATTAACCCTGTCATTCATGAGGATCAATACAGACCCCCATAAGCCCTTAATTAACCTTGTCAATCATGAGGGTCAATACAGACCGCCATAAGCACTTAACTAACCCTGTCACTCATGGGGGTCAATAGAAAACCCCTATAAACCCTGAATTAACCCTGTAACTCATGGGGGTCAATACAGACCCCCATAAGTGCTTAGTTAACCCTGTCATTCATGGGAGTCAATACAGATGCCCATAAACCTATAATTAACCCTGTCACTCATGGGGGTCAATACAGACACCCATAAGCCTTTAATTAACCGTGTCACTCATGGGGGTCAATACAGACCCCCATAAACCGATAATTAACACTGTCACTCATGGGGGTCAATACAGACCCCCATAAACCTATTATTAACCCTGTCACTCATGAGGATCAATACAGACCCCCATAAGCCCTTAATTAAACCTGTCACTCATGGGGGTCAATACAGACCCCCATAAGCCCTTAATTAACCTTGTCAATCATGAGGGTCAATACAGACCACCATAAGCACTTAACTAACCCTGTCACTCATGGGGGTCAATAGAAAACCCCTATAAACCCTGAATTAACCCTGTAACTCATGGGGTCAATACAGACCCCCATAAGTGCTTAGTTAACCCTGTCATTCATGAGAGTCAATACAGATGCCCATAAACCTATAATTAACCCTGTCACTCATGGGGGTCAATATAGACACCCATAAGCCTTTAATTAACCGTGTCACTCATGGGGGTCAATACAGACCCCCATAAACCGATAATTAACACTGTCACTCATGGGGGTCAATACAGACCCCCATAAACCTATTATTAATCCTGTCACTTATGGGGGTCATTACAGACCCCATAAACCCTTAATAAACCCTGTCACTCATGGGGGTCAATACAGACCCCCATTAACCCTTAATTAACCCTGTCACTCATGGGGGTCAATACAGTACCCCATAAACCCTTAATTAACCCTGTCACTCATGGGGGTCAATGCAGACCCCTTAATTAACCATGTCACTCATGGGGGTCAATAGAAAACACCTATAAACCCTGAATTAACCCTGTAACTCATAAAATCAAATAAAAAAAATGCATTCCAACCCCCCCACTACAGAAAAAAAAAACATTACACACCTGAAAAGAAAATACATACAATACATAGAATAGATACAATACAAAACAAAATACAATACCCCCCTACCTAACATAAAATAAATGCTTTCTCTATATAAAAATAACTAAATCTATGCTAAAATAAAATAATTAAGACCACTTACCTTTGCAGATGTCCCGTGAGATCAGCAACCTAGGAGAAAAAAAATAAAAAAATCTACATTACAGAAAATAAAAAAACCTAAGTCACAAAAAATATAAAAGGAAAATTACAGAAAAAAAAATACATTACAACCCCCCCACTACAGGAAAAAAAAAAACCTTACACACCTGAAAAGGAAATACATACAATACATACAATACAAACACAATACATACAATACAAATAAAATACCCCCTAGATATCTAACATACAATAAATGCTATCTCTAGATTAAAAAAAACTAATTCTAAGCTAAAATAAAATAATTAAGACCACTTACCTTTGCAGATGTCCCTTCAGATCAGCAACCTATGGGAAAAAAATGAGTACAACACATTGTTTTTGTCGTTCTCTAGTTTGGCGTCTTCTCTTTTCCTGTTTCTTGTCAGTATCTGCCAATTTTAATCTGTAAATAAATATATATATATTTTTTTTTTCCTGCTTTTAATTTGTTTTCTAGGTGAATATTTTTATGTTTTAGTACTATCCTCTTTTGTGTGCAACACTGTTGTGATTAGAGATTTCGGTTGTGGGTTTAGGATTATAGGTTCTTGTATAGAAAAGTAGATTTCTAGTCATAAATTAGTATGTCTTACTACTATTTGTTGTCCTATTCTTTTGTGTGGACGCTAGTTTTCAGATTATAGATTTAGTTCATATTTTTGGCTTATAGGCATAGCACCCAAAACAGAATATTTGTCTAAATTTTCTAAGTATTATAGGGCTCTGAAAAGAGGCACTATTCTTACATTTTGTATAAAAAATAAATAAATTAGTCCAACACATTTACAGAAAATAAATAAACATTCTAAACATTGTACTCACCTTTCCAGCATGCCCCCGTCCGTCTTCTTTTCTTCTTCTCCGGCGTGGCCCCTGTTGAAAAAAAACATAACATTAGTACAAATACATATAAACATAACACAAAATAAAATAAACATAATCTACATTGTACTTACCTCCCCGCGATGTCTCCGGCCTCCTCCTCTTCTGCCCCGGCTTTAGATTAGAATTATTTTATATTATTATTAATATTAAACATTTTATTTTAGCATAGATTTAGGCTTTGTTATATAGAGATAGCATTTATAGTATGTTAGATAGGGGAATCTATTTTAGATAGATAGTATTGATTGTATGTTAGATAGATAGGGGGGATTGTATTTTATTTGTATTGTATGTATTTTATTTGCATTGTATTTTATTTGTATTGTATAAATTTCCTTTTCAGGTGTGTAATGTTTTTGTTTTTTTTTCTGTAGTGGGGGGTTGTAATGTATTTTTTTTTTCTGTAATGTTCCTTTTTTTATGTTTTCTGACTTAGGTTTTTTTATTTTCTGTAATGTAGATTTATTTTTTTCTTTCTGTAATTAGAGTGGTGGGGGGTGATTAGGGGGTAGGTAGGATGTGTAGGTAGGTAGTGTAGGTGTTAATAGGTTAGTGTAGAGGGGTGTTAGTTTAGATTTAATGGATTATTAGGGGGATATAGTGCAGTGTAGTGTTTATACTTAGTATCATGATGGTACTGGAGAACCCTCATAGCACTTACGGGGTAATGTTAGGCTTCTAACTGTCCAATGAGGGTCTTTAAATACCCTTATGGGACTAACAGGATTAAATAGAGGCTTGTGAGGGTCTGTATAGACCCCATAAGTGACCGGGTTAAAATGGTGTAGTGCTTACACTTTGGGTAATAAGGGTCCTGGATGACCCTCATGGCACTTATAGTGTTATTACATGCGTTCATTAGTGTTAGAGGGGTCTATATAGTTGAGGCACACAGTACACTCACATTGTGTGGCAAACAGCATTTCAACACTTTATTTTATTGCCCCGTCATTTTTGACGGGCAAGTCGCTAGTTACTTTATAACTCTACTAATTAATTAATTATTACAAAACACATACACAGAAAAAATAAAAAAACACGACAAAATCACAATAAACGCTAAAGGCGCTCAGTGCACGCCTCACAAGGAGCGTCAACGGTGTTTAGAGGAGCACAACTACACCAGGGGAGAGGCTTGCAATGCTCGCCAAAAGGCCATCAGCACAAACCTTGCAATGAGCGCCAAAGGATCTCTGATAACCATACACCAATAGGCTTGCAATGAGCGCCGAAAGTACTCACAAAACCAAAATACTTACTTTGTGTAGCAAACCGCATTACCTGCCTTACAATTACATTGCCGTCATTTTTTGTCATATATATAATACAGAGTGATGGGAGTGTGGCTGTCTGTCTATTTATCTGTCTATCTATCTATCCCTCTATCTGTGACTGGTTATCAGGTGCGAGTGGGATAAAGACAGGAAGAGATACTGGATATTATACTATATATATAATACAGAGTGATGGGAGAGGGGCTGTCTATCTGTCTATCTATCCCTCTATCTATCTATCCCTCTATCTGTCTATCTATCTGTCTATCTATCCCTCTGTCTGTCTATCTATCCCTCTATCTATCTATCCCTCTATCTATCTATCCCTCTATCTATCTATCTTACTATCTATCTATCTTACTATCTATCTATCTGTCTGTGACTGGTTATCAGGTGCGAGTGGGATAAAGACAGGAAGAGATAGCGGATATAATGATATTATACTATGTATATATATAATACAGAGTGATGGGAGTGAGGCTGTCTATCTATATATCTATCCCTCTATCTGTCTGTCTGTCTATCTGTCTGTCTCACTCTCTCTCTCCATCTACCCCCCCCCCCCCCTCTATATATATCTCCCCCTATCCCACCTCCAATCTCTCTTACCCTCTCCCTCTATCTGTGAGAGCTGGTCTGACATATATACACACTGAGCTCCACCTCCTCATACAATAATTATACTGATTTACACACACACACTATATATATATATATATGTACATACAGACTCTCATACCTCCTTATACACTAATATCATTATATTCCGCTATTTATAACCCCCTACGTAATCTCCTCATCATTAAGTAATCAGTAATCGCTTTATTTACCTGCTAAGAGCTCGGACACACACCTCTAGGCCGCAAACTCCCTCGAAGAATAGGAAGAGAATGTACCGGAAGTCTCTGCCAAACCACAAGTTCCGGAAAGCGCGGCAGCACAAGCAGCAGCCAATCAGCACAGTTAGGGGGCGGTTCTATGAAGTCATTTAGTTTCCATGGTCACACTGTGAGCATACAACTTTCTCACACTGTGCACATACGCTTGTAACGATCGGACAGCATGTTTTAGTGTATTTCTGCCAAGCAACTGGAGACGTCCCCGCTTATCCAATTATTTTATTGGTCAGGAGAGTTGTCATGTTATTGTGCCCTGTAATGTATGTGTGAGACATCTCTGTGATATAAACAGAAGAGGCTGGAGCTGTGACATATACTGGGAGCAACCTATTAGTGTTTATACTTTATATTCTAGATGACTTATTACTTAGAGAAAGAGAGTTAAGTAGCCATCTAGATAATATATATATATACATAGAGAGAATATATATACATAGAGATAGAGAGAGACAGAGACACAGAGGGAGAGACACACACACAGAGAGAGAGAAAGGGACAGAGACACACAGAGAGAGACAGAAAGATAGAGACAGAGACACACAGAGAGAGAAAGAGACACACAGAGAGAGAGAGAGAGACACAGAGGGAGAGACAGAGAGATAGAGAGACAGAGAAACACAGAGAGAGACAGAGAGATAGAGACAGAGACACAGAGAGAGAGACAGAGACACACAGAAAGAGATAGAGACACAGAGAGAAAGACAGAGCAAGACAGAGACACACAGAGAGAGAGAGATAGATAGAGACAGAGACACACAGGGAGAGATAGACACACAGAGAGATAGAGAGACAGAGACACACAGAGAGAGATAGAGACACACAGAGAGAGATAGAGACACACAGAGAGAGACAGAGCAAGACAGAGACACACACAGAGAGAGAGACACAGAGAGAGACAGAGAGAGAGAGACACACAGAGAGATAGAGAGACAGAGACACACAGAGAGAGATAGAGAGACAGAGAGAGACAAAAAGAGAGAGAATATATATATCTACATACAGATAGAGAGTATATATATATATATATATATATATATAATGTGGCAGGGCGCCCCCTTCTGATGGGGTTTGCGTCCTGTTTTCTTATCTCTTTAACTTATTTAGGGAGGAAGACACAGTAGGCTGTTAGAGGCTTAGTTTTACTGCTATTTATTTGTTAGCACAAACAGAAAGAAAATAGTGCTTATCCTCAGCCACAAAATAAAATTCTACATAAACTGGCTTACTATAACCAGGAATGCCCTGACTAGCCCTGAGCGGCTTCTCGGTCTGCAGGTATAATAACACAGTCCACATTTTAAACTCTCTGCTTGATTCGGGTATCTCTTGAGGACTTTTCCTCTACAGCTTCTGTCAATAGTGGGTGAAGCATAGGGCCCACCCTACTCTCCCATATGCTTCACCCTAGGGACACTTGTCACCCTCTTGTGATGAGGGACTATTACTTTCTCTCAATGCACTCTTCTCCCTGGGGCCTTTGTACTCCTTATCCTCATATGGTAAAAACAACATGCATTTGGCACCAACCTTTTTATCCCTTATTGCATCCGACTTCTTAGGAATGGGGTCTTCAGGTAAATCCTCTAACAGTGGAATATCTCCTATACCACAGCAGTCTTCTCTGCGAGCAATCTCTGTAACACAGCAGTCTGGCTTCAGCACTAATCCCAGCTCTCAGGATCCAACAGCAGCTGGGCTGTCCAGGGTTTTCTTCTGCATACACACTGCAGCTCTACACACAGCTCACAGCTCTTAGGCCCAAAGCCTAAGTGAGAGAGACTCCACCCATCTCTCTGCTGCTCTTAAAGGCAGTTCACAGCTGGGCTTCAATTAGCCTCTGATAGCTGCCTGGAGTTAATTCTTTCCCTTCCCAGGGAGAAGTCTTACAGAGCTCTTTTGTGACCCCTCTTGGCCCTTGACCACAATATATATATATATATATATACATAGAGAGAGATAGAATATATATATATATATATATATATATATATATATATATATACATAGAGAGAGATAGAATATATATATATATATATATATATATATATATATATACATAGAGAGAGACAGCTATATATATATATATATATATATATATATATATATACATAGAGAGAGACAGCTATCTATATATATATACATAGAGATAGAGAGAGACAGCTATATATATATATATATATATATATACATAGAGATAGAGAGAGACAGCTATATATATATATACATAGAGAGAGAGAGAGAGACAGCTATATATATATATATATACATATACATAGAGAGAGATAGAGAGACAGCTATATATATACATAGAGAGAGAGAGAGAAAGCTATATATATATATATATATATATATATATATATATATGAATAGAGAGAGAGACAGCTATATATATACATAGAGAGAGAGAGACAGCTATATATATATACATAGAGATAGAGAGAGACAGCTATATATATATATATACTTAGAGAGAGAGAGACAGCTATATATATATATATATATATATATATATATACATAGAGAGAGAGAGAGACAGCTATATATATATATATACATAGAGAGAGAGAGAGAGACAGCTATATATATATATATATATATATATATATGCATAGAGATAGAGAGAGACAGCTATATATATATACATAGAGAGAGAGAGACAGCTATATTTATATATACATAGAGAGAGAGAGACAGCTATATATATATATATATGCATAGAGATAGAGAGAGAGAGCTATATATATATATATATATACACATAGAGAGAGAGAGAGATAGCTATATATATATATATACATGGAGAGAGAGAGACAGCTATATATATATATACATAGAGAGAGAGAGACAGCCGTATATATATATACTAGCGACTTGCCCATCAAAAAATGACGGCAATGAGATGTGTATGCTTGGAAAGTTGTTTAGTTATTAATATATATATGTGACAGTTGTATTGTGATATTAAAACATGTTTAGTTTTGTAAAATGTTCTCTTGGTGAACAATAATTCTTAAAGCATTCTGTATTAACATTTGAATGTAATAATAGTGGAACTTGAAGTTAATCATTATTGTAAACTTTAGGCAATGGTTTCTTAACATGCAATTTGTATGTGAAGAATTGTTAACTTCAATATACATGAAATCCCGAGGAAAGCAAACAGTAAAACGGCTTATTGAAACGTGCACAATTTTAACCTGAACTTTGTAATATATGTAAGTAAGAAACTTGAAAGTATATTTTTTGAAACTTTAACTTTATTATTTGTGTAACTTTGGAACTTGACAAAACATTTGTATAACTTTGAACATTATAAACAGTAACATAGTGAATACATTTTTTAACATAATTTTGTATTAAAAGTATTAACATTTGAATGTAAAAACAGTTTAACTTTAAACTAATCAGTATTGTAAACTTGAGGTAATATTTTTTTAACATGCAATTTCTATCTGAAGAATTGTTAACTTCAATATTATACATTTAATCCCGAGGAAAACAAACAGTAAAAAACCCTCCTTGAAACGTACCCAATTTTAACATGAACTTTGTAATATATTTAAGTAAGAAACTTGACATAATATTTTTTTAAACTTCAAGTTTCTTATATGTGTAACTTTGGAACTGTAAAAAACATTTTTACAACTTGAAACATTATAAACAGTAACATAGTGAATTAATATTTTAACATAATTTTGTATTAAAAGTATTAACATTTGAATGTAAAAACAGTTTAACTTTAAAGTAATAAATATTGTAAACTTGAGGCAATGGTTTTTTAACATGCAATTTCTATCCGAATAATTGTTAACTTCAATATACATTGAATGCAGAGGAAGGAAAACAGTAAAAACTCTCTTTAAAATGTACCCAATGAAAGAAAATTCCTTCCTGACCACATGAACTGTCGATAAACCTTAATATAGGGAGTAATCTTAACATAACAGACAATATTTACATTTTGTCTTAAAACGTGGTTGATCTCTTAACATGAACTTTGTAATATGTTGAAGTAAAGAACTTGAAAGTATCTTTTTTTAAACTTGAAGTTTCTTATCTGTCTAAGTAATGAACTTGAAAATATTGTTTTCAAACTTGTAACATTAGAAACAGTAACATAGTTAATTACCATTTTAACATAATTTGTATAAATAATGCAAGGCAAGTGTTTTGTGAGGCGAATCATCCATAAACAGTACTTTCATTAATTATGACTGAATTGTTTATTGTTTAGTATTTTTGAATGATTTTAAATTTGTTTTGCTTGTGTTTTATTTCTTTACTGAAAAGTTATAGTACTTCATAGTAGACAATGTTTTTAGTAAAAATACGTCCATCTTCTAATAAATCACCTTGACTTTCATTCTTTTCAATGTAAACTTTAATAGCCTGTGGATTTTTGCACCGTGACAACGCAACGTACAATTGACCATGTGCAAATACTGGTTCTTGCAAGAAAATACCCACAGATTTGAACGTTTGACCTTGTGACTTATTAATGGTCATGGCAAATGCCATAATAATGGGAAATTGTCTTTTTTGAAGTATAAAAGGGAGACTACTTTCACTTGGTGCTAAATCTATTCTTGGTATGAAAACTCTCCTTTATGGTTGCCAGTTAAAATTTCAGCATCTATAAAATGGTCCTTTAATTTTTGAACAATTAATCTTGTCCCATTGCATAGGCCTTTTTTAGGGTTCATATTTTGCAGTAACATGATAATTGCACCTTTCTTTAGCTGCAAAATATGTGGTGGCATTCCCGAAGGAGTTAGTGAGTTTATGAATTCAGTAGAACAGTTAGCCTGACTTTCATTGTCATTAGCAAGTACAGAATCAGCACTGTGATAATTTCTTTGTGGTGCATTCATTTTTTTTTAAGATTTCATTATTGAGGATTAATGCATCCTTATTTTTACACGTTAGTATGACTTGGTTGGCAAGCTCGGAATATTCCTCGTTATTTATGCTACCTTCAAATATAGCCATTATAATATCTTGTTGACAAATCATATGAGGTGGGATCTCCACAGTGTCGTCAGGTAAATGTGGTATTTTTTCTGTTCTGCCTGCTCCAATTTTAATAAGTCAATCATTGAAATCAGTTTGGCCTTCTGATCTCATGTTTTGTTGCAGTTGAAGATGGGTAAAATGTTTCCATACTGTGCTTGACTTTATACAGGTTTCGATAATGTCAGTTCGATTTCCATGTACAACGACAGGTAAGGTTTGTCTAAAATCGCCACCTAACAACATTACCTTTTCACGAAATGGAAAAGTATTATCCATGACTTCACGAAGCAAACGGTCAATACATTGGAGGGCATAGCATGACATCATTGTGGCCTCATCTATTGTAATGAATTTACATTTGTTCAATTTCTTTGCTTGTAATGATGTCATGCGAATATCTGACACAGAAGTTTCTAAAATAGGCACTGGCAGTTTAAATCCACTATGAACAGTTCTTCCACCTTCTAACAAAACTGCAGCAATTCCAGTAGTGGCAAATGCTATTGCTATTTGACCTTGTGCTCGTACTGAACTCATTAATAAATTATACAGATAGATTTTTCCTGATCCGCCAGGTTCATCAAGATAGAAATAACGCTCTGTCACCATGTCATCATCTATTGCATTTTTAATGGCATGAAATGCTTGCAATTGTAATGTATTTAAAGTTGCAAGTCTTTCTTCTGTTCTTTCTGCTTGTAGTTGAATGTCATAGTCTTCAAAGTTTATGTCATCTATAAGACCTGGATCAGGCAAATTAAAACTTGCATAACTTAATCCATGAGTTAAAAATACTTCTTGGATTTCCATTAACGCTTTTAAGTGTGCAATGGGTTCATTGTATCGTCGCATAAAGTCTTCAGCCATATTACTTTTAAAAGTCTCCCACAAAGCTAATGCATTTGGAGCATTTGAGAAGATACAAATAAAAGCAAATTGTTCTCTCATCTGTCGTGGCATTTGACATTGTGCTGCTTCTTCTAAACATCTTTCCCATTCTGTATCATCAGATAGTAAGTTTCTATGCCTTGCAGCTAAATGGAAGGATTCATATACAATGTCATTAACAGTTCTTAAGTGTTCAAAACTTTGTGCTCCAGGAACATTTAAAAGTAATATCCGTAATCAAAAACGTTCAACATCTCTTGGACTGACTGTGTAAATTCTTGGAATTATTTTATTGCCTCTGCTTTTTCTTGGTCTCCATAATCCATTCACAAAAACATAGTGATATGGAATTTCAATATATAAGTATTGTGTTGCTTCTGAATCAGTGGAATTTAATTCAAACCATGCAGTTAGTGTAGTGTGACGATCTTCACTTTGGGCCAATGCATTCATTTAATTTCCAGCATGGAAATACACTAAATGTCGTTGTGGCAAATGTACTGCTAATCTATATACTGCATGTGATCTATTATGCATTTCAAATTTTAAAAGCCGCCACATAGCTTCTGGTGCACTGACATAGTGAGCATCTACATGAGATGCAAGTTCATCATGTACTAACTCACTACATTCAGGGTTGTCTGCACTTTTGACGACTACAGTAGCTGCATCGTACTCTTTGTAAATATATTTGTAGACATATTTAATGGATTTGATGGAAGTGCAGGCTTCTACGTTGATGTGGGCGTTGTACTTCATGAGCAAATGTGGATTGTAGGGTACTACATATCTATTGTCCACTTTTTTCCCCACAAATAATGGCACTATGTCCTTCTCTTCTTTTATAAAGTGGATAGCCATCACAATTTGCATAGGTTTTGTCTGTATAATCTTTTGGAAATTCTTTGGAACATTTATTATTTTCCATACATGGTGATTGTGGATTAAGGTCACCACAGGGTCCATGAATCATGCGATGAGTAACAATCTCATATAGTCTACCATATAGTTCTGGATCTGGTAGTTCAGCAACAATAACTGCATCCACTTTGTCCGAAGTATCTAATTTATCTTTTTCTTGAAGTATTATGAGAAGATGTGCATGTGGAAGGCCTCTTTTTTGAAATTCAATGGTATATACATAAGCAAGACATTTGACAAATAACTGATTTATAGTGAAGTCACGTATTAATTCATTTAATTTAATCTTAAAAACTCTGGCTACCAAATCTGGGCGATCGGAAGCAGTTTGTCCAAGAAGTAGATTTTGTGTAATTTCGGGCCATTGTGGATTACATGTAAATGTCAGAAATAAATTGGGTTTGCCAAATTTGGTGACAATAGCCATAGCATCATTGTATCTTTCTCTCATATTTCGAGGAGATCCTTGAAAGGAAGATGGTAAAATGATGGCTTTGCCAGCTGTCATGTCTCTGCTTGTAGCCACGTCAGCAACATAGTCCATTAGTCCAGAATATTGTTCTACACGTAGTTTATCTTGTTGATATTTTATAAAGTTTAAATTATTTGCCTCAACTTGCAAATAGGAATCAATAATCCATTGTTGTGTTAGTTTTCCACCACATAAAATTGGATTAAATGCATTTCGAATGGCAATTTGAGCTACTTTAAATTCAAGCATACAAACATTATTTTGGATTCTGGCTTTAGCATTTGGGTAACTAGGAAGTGTTAATTTTGGTTTCCAACCTGCTTCTCCGAGTGGGAAAAAGATGGGATATGTCATTGAATCTAAATTTGGACTTAAGATACTCATATTAATGAACGGTTGCTCCTCATTTCTGGGATATATTCTAATGTCTCTTTGAAATGGTGGTTCTCCTTCATCATTTTGAAACACCATTGCAACCTCATTTGATTTTGGCAAGTTATAACGACGTTTATCAGTATGTCTGTCTCTTTTAAGCACCATATTAACCTTTGGCATTGGTAATTGATGTATTAATGTAGTTAATTTTCTACTTCTGCCAATTTTTTATAAGCTTTACTGTAGGGACTATTGTCCATAATGTTATTTAGCTCTATAAAAACACTGGCTAAGCATTTTTTATTTTCTTTCATCTGCGTACGTTGGTCAACAGCTTCCATTGTATCTAGGACATATAGTTGAGCGTATTTTCTTTGCTCTCCTTCCTCTGGATGTAAATGGGAAGTGCGATGATAAATTTGGCCTTGGACTTTAAAACAGTAAGGACCATGTCCTGGTACATTAGCAGCTAATGTTGCCCCCATAGATGCAAAGGATATGGCACTATTGTAGGATATTATGTTTGTCTTTAAATTTTTGTAGTTTGGAAAAGTAGGTTCAGTCATAATGCTTTGTAAATAAATTGGAAATTCGTTTCTTTCTGGAAGTTTGACCTTGCCTTTTTGACAGCAACTAATAAATTGGCTATCTCTGGGTCTCTCCTGTTTAAAATAATAAGCCTCACAAAACTGACATTGAGTAGTCATGTCCCCACAACTATGAACCTCTACTGCTAAAGACTTGAGTAAAGGACAATTTGCAAAGCATATAGCAGTTTGACTTTCATATTCATCAGGTGAAATGTCATGTAATGTTTCAACAACAGGTTCTAAATGCTTTGTTTTTGTTGTGGCTTTTCTTGGTATATGTTGTATTGGTTTAGGTAAAATGTCATGTAATGTTTCAGGAACAGGTTCTAAATGCTTTGTTTTTTTCGTGGCTTTTTTTGGTATCTCTTTTATTTTTTCTGGTAAAATGTCATCTGATGTTTGAGGCACAGGTTGTAAATGCTTTATTTGCTTGGTAGTTTTTTTTTGGCTTATCTTTAATTTTTGCAGCTGATAGTCTTTTGGTTGCAAGTCTTTTGCGTTCTTTTTCTCGTCAAATTTCTTTGTCCTCTGGTGTTTGCTGCTCGGCCTATCTCTCTTGTCTTTCTCTAGTTTGACGCCTTTTCTTCTCTTGTTTGCTCTCGTTAGTAGCCATGTTAATCTGTAAAGCAAAAAAATTAAATGTAATTGGGTATATTGAAATTTGTAATTACTGTTAAACATTATTGTGCATAATTGAGAAATAAGAGGTAAATCATTAATGTATTAGTTATATTTAGTTAAAAGTTAAAAGTCCTGGCCTCATTGATTCACAATTTGTCCAATTCAATACTGCTGTAAATAAGCAGTTAACATCTTTTTTTGAAATAAGTTTTTAGTTATTGAAAACCTTGTTTGTGGATAGATGTTTACCAATTAAAAACTTATTTGCCAAAAAAACATTGATGTGGTTATTTACACATGTATTGCATAGTGCCAATTGAAATTGAATAAGGGACATAGTTATTCATTTTATTTATTTTTTTCTGTTGACACGGATGCAGATGAAACATGTTTCTTTAGTTTTCTCCTTTTGTACTTATTATACTGTACCTTGGTTGAAGTGTGATTTGAATCCAAATGTTTGTTGGTCCTCGGTTGAAAATCTTTGTCCAATGGTCTGGTCCTCTGTTGAAAGTCCTCGTCCAATGGTGTAGTCCTCTGTTGAAAGTCCTCGTCCGATGGTGTGGTCCTCTGTTGAAAATCCTCGTCCTATGGTCTGGTCCTGTGTTGAAAGTCCTCGTCCGATTGTCTTCACGCAGTATCTGTTGTAAAATAAAATTGAAAATGTTGTTTGAGTTAAATGTCTTTTAAATCAAGCAAAAATGTCTTAATTTTGGTGTATTGTATCTGTTATGGTGAATTTTTTCTATGTGTTTGTCTGACTTTATCTACATTCCTGTTTTGTGTGCACCACTTTTGTTATGCTTATTTAGGCTTCTTTGTAAGGCTTCTAGGTTGTTAAACATTAAAAAAGAATATTAACTCAGTTTGCTATGTGTTTGTGGGATTTTTTCTACAATCCTGTTTTGTGCGCACCACTTGTGGTATACTTATTTAGGCTTCATTGTGATGGTTATAGGTTTTTAAACATGAAAGAAGAATATTAATGTCGTTTGCTATGTGTTTGTGTGACTTTTTCTACAATCCTGTTTTGTGCGCACCACTTGTGGTATACTTATTTAGGCTTCATTGTAATGGTTATAGGTTGTTAAACATTAAAGAAGAATCTTAATGTAGTTTCCTATGTGTTTGTGTGAGTTTTAGTACAATCCTGTTTTGTGCGCACCACTTCTGGTATACTTATTTAGGCTTCTTTGTAAGGCTTATAGGTTGTTAAACATTAACTAAGAATATGAATTTAGTTTGCTATGTGTTTGTGTGATTTTTTCTACAATCCTGTTTTGTGCGTACCACTTGTGGTATACGTATTTAGGCTTTATTGTGATGGTTATAGTTTTTTAAACATGAAATAAGAATATTAATGTAGTTTGCTATGTGTTTGTGTGACTTTGTTACAATCCTTTTTTGTGCGCACCACTTGTGCTATACTTATTTAGTCTTCATTGTAATGGTTATAGGTTGTTAAACATTAAAGAAGAATCTTAATGTAGTTTTCTATGTGTTTGTGTGAGTTTTAGTACAATCCTGTTTGCATCACTTCTGGTATACTTATTTAGGCTTCTTTGTAAGGCTTATAGGTTGTTAAACATTAACTAAGAATATGAATTTCGTTTGCTATGTGTTTGTGGGAGTTTTTCTACAATCCTTTTTTGTGCGCACCACTTGTGGTATACTTATTTAGTGTTCTTTGTAAGGCTTATAGGTTGTTAAACATTAAAGAAGAATATAAATTTAGTTTGCTATGTGTTTGTGTTATTTTTGTACAATCCTGTTTTGTGTGTACCACTTTTGGTATAGTTATTTATGGTTTTTTGAAAGGCTTATAGGTTGTTAAACATTAAAGAAGAATATGAATTTAGTTTTGTATTTGTTATTTTTTTTTGTGTCCAATCCTATTTTGTGTGTACCATATGGTGCATAGTTGGGGCCTAATTCAATTGCAATTTGCCCAATTGAATTGGACCCTAAATAAGCAAATAACATATATTTTTTAAATAATTTTTTAGTTATTGAAAACCTTTCTTTTGAATAGATGCTTGCAAACAAAAATCTTCTTTAAAAAATATATGTAATGTGGTTATTTAGGGCCCTATTCAATTGTTCAAATTGCAATTGAATGAGGGCCTTGATTCACTTAATGAGACCGTCATTCAATTGCGATGTTGCCAATTGAATATGGCTGTAAATAAGCACATAACATATATTTTTTAATTAGGTTTTTAGTTAGTGCAAACCATGCTTTTAGATAGATGCTTAGAGCCTGATTCAATTCCGAGTTGCCCAATTGAATAGGGCTCTATATAAGCACATATAAAAAAATGTAAACAAACTTTTTAGTTACTGAACCTCTATCCAAAACCAAGGTTTTCGCTAACTAAAAACGTCGGTCAAAAATATATGTGATGTGCTTATATAGAGCCCTATTCAATTGACAAATTTCAAATTGAATGAGGACCTTAGTAAGAAAAAAGTTACTTAAAAAAAATATGTTATGTTTTTATTTAGAGCCCTATTCTGTTGTCCAAAATAGCAATTAAATGAGGGCCTTTGATTGCTGCATTTGTTAAATTGTCACCATTAAACATATATAGGTCCTCATTCAATGTAAAAGTTGTCAATTGAATAGGGCTCTATATAAGCACATAAGATATTTTTTTGACAGAAATTTTAAGTTAGTGAAAACCTTTGTTTTGGATAGAGGTTCAGTAACTAAAAAGTTTGTTTAGATTTTTTTTGTATGTGCTTATATAGAGCCCTATTCAATTTGGCAACTCGGAATTGAATGAGGCTCATAGTTGTTTTCTTTTTTATACTTTATACTTTACCTTGATTGAAGTGTCGAATGACAGAGGGTCCCCTCCTGGCAATCTTAATCCGCCGGTCTTCTTGTAGTGTCTGTTTTAAAAAGAAAGTGAAATGGTTAATTGTATATTTCTTCTTTTTGATTTAGCAAAGCATGGTCTTTTTCAGCATGTAATGTATTTTTCTATCTTACCTCTTGTTTTTTTTTGGAGTTGTTTAAAAGGGATTGTGGGTCACAATGCACAGTGCAAATCCTTGAGTGACGCTGTTGATGCAGAGTCTGTAGTAAAAAAAAGGAGAAAGATTGATGTTTAGGTTATATATTGAATTCCAATAAATTAATGTGATGTAAAGATCTACTTCTGTAATTACTTTCAATGAACATGACTCATTTTTTCGGGCTCCACAATAAATGTGCGTGTGACATGTAACTATACATGAGACACATATATGTGCGTGTCACATATCAGTATACCAAATTTTTTTTGTTACTGTCATTACAATATAGTTTTTTAATTATTTGTGATTAATATTAGTTGTTTAATGAGTTTGGATTAAGATTAGTTATTTGTAGGGACTATACACAGAAATCTGCGTGTGACATGTGACATACATGAAGCACATTTTCATAGTTAAATGTATTTATCTTTTGTGCGTGTCACATATCACTATACAGGAATCATATTTTAATAGTTAAATGAACATAATGTTTTTTTTTGGGCCTACACACATAAATGTGTGTGTGACATGTGACTATACATGATACACATATGTGCGTGTCACATATCACTATACATGAATCCTATTTTAATATTCAATTATTAATTTTTGGTAATGTCATTTAAAGATTAGTTTGTTGCAGGGGCTATACACATAAATGTGCGTGCCACATGTCACTATACATAAATCACATTTTCATACTTAAAATGTTTTTTTTTTTTTGTCCTGTCTTGATAATAAAATGTAATATATTATAGCTTACCTCTCAGTTGTAATTTGCACAATGTAAAGTAGTAAATTAGGAAACAATTGTCTTCTCAAGTAAGAGCAGCAGTTACCTATAAAGTCACTCCGTTCATCACCTGAGGAGAAATGTAGAATTTTGTGTAAAATAGGCAGTATTTATAAACTTGTAGAAATTTCTGGAAAGTTAGACCGTTAAAACGCAATACACATGCGCTATTTGCGTTCCAGCTTACAATTTGCGTTCCATCTGCCATTTTGTGCGTAGTAGTGGTCAAAATAGTGTTTAATATGATTGTGATACGTTCCGCATAGTATGTGTTTCATTATTGCGAGTAAGTGTAGTGTAGTTACGTCTGAAGCCTTGTTTTCGTTTTGTTCGTCGGACATTTTTTCTCTCGCTTAGCGATTTTATTAGTGTCTAAAGTGTTTTATTTTTATTTAAATGAAGGTGTAACTTGGTTTTTTTGAGGTGCTGGATGGTTCCTCTTGCTGTAGGTAAGCTTTTTATGTGTGTGTTGTGTGTATTTATTGTGTTTTAAATGTTTGTATGTCGGCGTGTTGCGTCCGATGTTTGCGAGATCGTAATGTCTGGTAACGTGTCTCGTTTGGTGTTTGCGTGTGTAGCCTCGTTTTCGTTTTGTTCGGCGGCCATTTTTTCTCTCGCTTAGCAAATTTTTTTGTGTCTAAACTCTTTTATTTTGAGTGAAATGAAGGTGTAAGTTGCATTTTTGAGGTCCTGGATGCTACCTCTTGCTGTAGGTAAGGTTTTTATGTATATATTGTGTTTTGAATTTTGTAATGTTCGCAAGTTGTGTCCGAGTGTTGCGAGGCCGTAATGAGTGTTAACGTGTGTCGTATGTTGTTTGCGTTGCTCGTAAAATTTAGCGAGTGTCGTAATTGGTGTGTCGTGTTGTTTGCGTTGCGACATGAAGTTTGCGAGGGTCGCAGTTGCTGGCCATGCCAGCAACTGAGGCCCTCGCCCACTGCCCTTGCTATGCGAGGCCCGCGGATCGCTGTGCGAGCCCGCAAGCGTTAGCAACAACTCGCATGCTCACAACTATATATGTGATACTCTATTCAGAGTTTTTTTTATCTCATTTACTTTTAATTAATCTTTTAACAATGTTGATTCCATTTTCCAATTACTACGTTTATCAAGGACTTCAGTTGTTTTAAGTATTAGTATTACCAGAGCATGATCCGATATAGCACTTGTACCTATATTTATATCCGCCACATTATTTAATATGGATTCATCTCCCAAAATATAATCTATTCATGAGTAAGTATTAAATCTCTTTGAGAGACAAGTATAATCTTCTTTCAAGGGGAATCTTATTCTCCATAAATCAAATATATTCATGTCTATCAGCAGCTCCCTTATTTTCTTTGAGACATATATTTTAGGGTTCTCTTTATTACCCTCCGGTCTAAATGATCTGTCTTTCAAAGGATCCAACACAAGGTTGAAATCTCCGCAAATTATCGTCTTACCTTTCTTAAACTTATTTACTAGCTTCAACATCATACAAACTTCTCTTGTTTTTGATTTGGCGCATAGAAATTGACTATTGTGTATAAATTATTATCAATAAATCCCACCCAAATAATATATCGGCCATCCTCATCAATTTTTTGAAACTCATCTCATCTTTCAAACTCATCTTTCAGGCCTTTACTAAACAATATGGATACACCTCTAGCTTTACTACTAAATGTAGAATTTATATTATGTATGTATTTCCTATTTCTTAACAAATCATCCTTTTTTTTTCAAATTAGTTTCTTGTAGACATATAACATTTATTTTTAATTTAGCATACTCTGCGAAAGCGAGCCTTCTTTTTATTTGAGAATTAATTCCATTAATATTGTGGGAAACTATCTTTAAAATACATCTATTTGTCTGTCCTAATTCTATATTTATCCTCCTTCTCATCCTCTCTATTATCTCCCATCTTGCTCTTGACTTCTCATTCACCTCATTCATACTAACTTTCAGACCTTTGACTGTCTTACAACTAGTGTATCTTATCCCAATGTTCTGAAATGGTTGGCGTTAATCGATGGTAGTGGTACATCTAAAATCTAAGGGTTTCTCCCTAACTTATTGACCTCTTTAACTGTTTCAAACCTTGTACAATTTACTCACACCTCTCTCCTATTCCCCCGTATATATATTTTTAATGTGCCTTTATGTGCATTTTATTACCCTTACTACCTATAGATAACTCATATACTTCCACTCAAATATTATTCATCTAAATAGTGCTAAAGTGCAATACTGATGTGCAATACCATACTAATATCAATATACTACAAATGTTTATCTTACATAACAAACTCTTAAAGTGTAATTCAATCTCCAATATATTAACATTAGTTATCCTTTTCTTATTACTTTCTGTGTTATGGGTATTTTAACCCTTTTACATAAGAAAAAAATTTAAAGTGCATCTTCACCCTTATCCCCTCCCTACCTCCCTTCACCCCCCCCCCCCCCCCCCACCTCCAAAGTAAAAAAAAAAAATGGAACAGGAGAGAGGGAGAATAGAAGCAGAAAAACAAAGGATCTATTTAATTTCTATTATCATGGATTCTTCCTTTACAACATTCACGTTGGCCTATTGCAGTCTATAATTAGTCCTCCCTGGAATCACTACTTTTGTTGCCATTCTGGAGCTAATAATATTGTTTTTTGCGTGGGAAATGGCTGCGTCTCCTTCTCAATATTCCAGCTTTTTAATAAATCATCCCCTTCTTTTATGGTTTTAATTTTATACCATCTCAAATTTCTATTTATCAACGGTCCCACTGGCATAGTCCATCTATATATCAACTTCTCTCTTCTTAAAGATTCTGTGATACTTGAGAACTCCTTTCATTTAATTAATGTAGAAGCTGAAATATCCCAAAAGATTTTTATATTTTCATAAGGTATCTTGAAAACTTCCGCCTGGAGGCTTGCTTCGATTATAGCATCTTTCATTGATAAATTATGGATCCTCACAATTACATCCCATGGGATTTTATTTTTCATAAATGCAGGAATTGAAATCCTATAGAAGAAGTCAAACCTATTTTCTACTTGAGAGAAACCTGGAACCAAGAATGAGAACAAATTTGTTAAATATTCCTCCAGTCCAGCTTCTGTAATGGTTTCCAAAATTCCTCTAATACGGAGGTTATTTTTTCTGACTTTATCATCTAAATTAGAAACTTTATTGTTTAATGTTACAACTTTCTCTTCCAAATCTAAATTCTGTTTTTGAAGTATCTTATAGTCTCTACCTCCGATGTTCTAATATTTACTGCTTTGATTTCCTTTGCATTGTCCAAAATTAGATTTTTTATTTCAGACATAAAATTTATTTGAAACTCTTGTAGCAGTGTTTTCATTTTTGCAACTGTAAGTATTTCTTCCTCTTGTATAATTGATTCCTTACTGATGATACTTTCATTTAAGCTCCTCATACTATGACTAAGGATTTGCTCCATATCTGTGGAGATAGGGAGGGGAATTTCCTGTGGTTTTCCTTTATCTTTAGGTAGAAAAAAAGTACTTGACTTTTGATAGTTTGGCTTTTTATCCTTAGTTTTTGCTCTATTTATTTATTTTTTCTGCAACTTCTCAGCACTTGAAAAAAGGGGTCTTTTTTACTTAATATAAAATGTTTGTCCTCCTTTCAGGATTTACCTAATCCATAGGTTCCTTTAAAATGTTTAGGATATTCCTTCAAGGCACCTAGCTCACAATTCTCCAATGGAAGAAGCAAGGAAAACATATATAAACCAGGCTGTAGCCTCTGCCTTTATCTTTTCCAGACTCTCCATTTTTGGCATATCCAGAATTTTGTTAGGAATCTTTCAGTCTATTCATATAATTCTCTTTTAAATTTCCACTTTATTAATTCCCATTCACTATATATGGGTTGTATTACATATCTTCTATGTAGTCATACATTCTCCACAAAAAGATATGTATCATATATATTTCAAGGCCACAATATATCATTTGCTATTCTCACGACCTTCAATTATCTAGGACATCAAGAATTCCAACCCATATAAATCGCAAATCTTTGGACTATATTTGGGTGTTTGCCCATTAATTCAAGATTGTAACACAAGATTGTAAAATAGTCCAGAGAATCAAATCCATGAGATGAATGGATTTGTATGTAGTACATCCTCTGTATTAAACCCCTTTTCCTACTTCATGCTGTACATATATACGATATTAGAATTAAGGCATTTCTCCTCTTCATTATCCATTTTTGCACTGGCAGTAAGGTTCGGTATAATTTACATGGATCTGCTGCGTTTGTCTCCCCTATCTTTACTCACCCCCTGCACCTGCCTCCACTGGTCCTAGTTCTTCCGCCTGTCCGTCTTCCAGGGCCTCATGCGCCATTAACCACAGCGCTGTACAGGTCTTAGTCGGCTGCTCTCTCCGATACACAAGAGAGCCCTCACCGTCCATCCTCTGCGCCGTACCTGATTGGCACCTATCCAGCACCTGACCTCAGGACTACTACGCCAGGACACGTGACACCACCACAAGCCTTTTCCTGGACTCCCAGGAGCAGTGTTCTTCCTACCCTGGTATTACTCTCCAGGTACTGCAGGGGGTGGCAGGGAGACAACCATCAGCATCAATCCGCTGCTTGCTGCGCATCTATTGCTATCATACCACTCCATCCGCCATACTCCGCTCTCAAGCGGCCCACATCACCATTTCCGGTCACCATCACATAAATCATTTATTGATCTACTCAAATACCTAAAGTCAGTGGATCTAGGGAGGATTGTGCAAGGGGGAGATCTTAACCTGGTCTTAGATCCCAATTTAGACAGATCGGGTCAGGCCTGGAGTGGCAAATACTCAAACAAATTGAAGCAGATTAACTTGTTACTCAATGACTTGCACTTGTTAGATGCATGGAGACTGCTACATCAGGGTGAGAGGGGATATACCTTTTCTTCATCAGTACATGGCACGTATTCCTGAATAGATACCATCACTTTCAGATATTATAGATATGGCAGATATACATCCATGCCCGTGGTCCGACCATTCTCTGGTTAGTGTTACAGTAGATATGGTCCAGAATAGTAAACCTCCATACACTTTTAAGACTCAATAAAAAAAAAATATCAAACCCAAATGTTGCAGAACAAATAGCTGAACATCTTGAACTATTTTTTTCGACCAACATCAACCAGGAATCAGAGAAGGGATGGACATGGGTGGCTCACAAGGCCTTTATCAGGGGCTCTTTTATAAAAATAGCTTGTAGACACAAAAGACAAACAAAAATGAGAGAGGTGTCCTTGAGAAAGTACTTGATATATCTAGAAATATTAAATCAACGAAGCCTCTCCAAGCCCCTACGTCACAAAATAGATAAAATTAGATTAGATGAATTTGTTATTATCTAATCATACTGAAAAAACGATCAGAAACGTAAAAGCTAAATTTCTCAGTCCAAAATATTTTGAATCAGAACTCTTGCCGGCGATATCACGGCCAGCCCTAATAATATACAAAAAACCTTCTTGGACTTATTCCAGAAGATATATTCATTCTGTCAGCATCAGCAGGAGCAACAGAGAGTTGCCTTTCTTGGCTCATGTGATTTGCCCACTCGGAGAAAGGGAATCTCCTTAACTCCAAGGTTACGGAAACAGAGGTTAGGAAGACTATTGATAGCTTGAAGGGTGGGAAGGCCCCAGGCCCGGGTGGATTCACCAACTTACATTTTAAGAAATATATAGACATTCTCACCCCCATCTAACAAATCTTTTTAATCAAATTTTAGAAGGTCCCCAAATGCCCCAAGATTTAAATCAGGCGTATATGATATTTTTCCCCAAAGAAGGTCGGGATTCGCTAGAAGTTAAAAATTATCATCCAATATCACTGCTATATGAAGATATCAACATTTTAGTAAAGCTAATGGCCAATAGAATCTCCCAAATCCTTCCCAGACTCATTCATAAAGACCAAGTGGGCTTTTTCCCTTACAGACAAACAGGGGATAACATTAGGTGCACTTTTAATTTGATATCATGGGCATCCCAAAACCGTATCCCAACCTGCTATTCGGCCTTAGCTATAGAAAAGGTTTGATACTTTGGAATGGCCTTATCTTAAAGCGGTATTACTCAAATCTGGCTTTGGGGGGAAATGTATGGATCTGATTGCGACCTACTGTAGATCTCCCAAAGCAAGATTGAAATGACTAGGCAAATCCACGGTGCAAACTGAGGTACAACAGGGCACCAGACAGGGATGTCCCCTCTTACCCTAACTCTTCGCCTTAGCAATAGAGCCACATTCTCAGTCTATATGATCAAATCCAGATATTAATGGGATTCAGATTGGTCACCATCATTTCAAATGCAGTCTCTACCTTTTATACCTATTTTGCATACTTTCAATTCCAATTGCTTATAGGGATCTCGAGAGGTTTCAAAATGAAATTTGTAAGTTTATATGGAACTACAAATCCTCGAGGATTTCAAAATCTAATATGTATAAACATACTGTAGAACAAAAGGGGGGCTCTTGTGTCCCAACTTTAAATTGTACTATAAAGCCGCACAGCTTTCTTTTATTCCGCTAGCGCATTCCTCTAAACACCATCCACTGTGGGTCTTTAAAGAAAATGTACAAATGTCCCCATATTCATGATGTACCATTGTCTGACTGCCCAAGCAAAATATTAGCCTTGGGAAAATAAGGAACCCTTTTATCAAACACTCATTGGATCTTAACCTAAGTGATCGAAAATTATAATTTAGCCCCAAAATTAGCTAGCATGTCCCCTATTATACCCAATCCATTACTAACTATTCAGCTAACTCCAAGTTCTAGACACTGGTGGAGCTCCCAGAACCTACTGACTTTTGTGGCCTGGTATCATGATGGGGCAGTGGTTACTTTTGAATATATGAGAGACAAATATAACCTGACTTTGGCAGAGCATTACACCTATTGCAGACTCCAGAAACCAATCGTCTAGCGAGACTTTGCAGGGATCTTCCACTGTCGAGCAATGTAAGAAGCTTATTATTACCCTTAATAAGACCTCGCAGTCACAAAAAACAAAATATATGCAATTATGGGAAGAGGATTTGGGATACACTCTAGATCAAAAAGTTTTGGAGCACAGTTGGCGCAGTCTTTCAAAAGGGTCTCTAAAGTATAAGTCACTGGTCCATTGAGGTTTGCCTTTTAGGCATTTCAAGCTCACTTCTAACATCCCATCAGAATCAACTGTTACAGTTTCTGATGCTAGCCACAAAAAGCCACATTGCTCGGCAGTGGAAGTCCCCGAATTTGAGTTTGCAGGCAGTTAATAACAAATGTAATTTTATTCTGATTAATGAGCGAATAACCCATTTATTGGAGCACTCAATTACTAAAGTTTATGGACATGTGGGCTCCATGGCTAATGGAACCTGATAGTTTTTCACTGGAGTCCAATGCCAGCTGTTGATTGGTGGATAGCCCCCTGGTGAAGGGGTCTCGAGGAGTGGATGGCCCTGGAGGAGGTGGATAGAGGTAAGTAACATTTGACATTATTTATTCAACCTGGATAATCTGTGAACGAACTGTTTTATGATTTCATTCCCCCTCCCCAACCCCCGCCCCCCAATTGGGGATTTGATTGTATAAATGTTACATGTTTAAAAGATTATAATATTATGACAAAAAAAAAAAAAAAAAAGATAGGCTTTGGTAAATGGCTCATCTGGGAGGGCCTCCTGGGTATATGAAGTTAAAGGTCTAACAGTTTGATACTTCGGGATTTTGAGCCCAGATAGTAGGCACAGTGTATTAGATAACATTTTATATGTGAAAGATGTCTATGCCTCACTTGAAAGCGTACTCACGATATTGTGATTTGCCAATGCCTAATAAAAATTACTTGTTAAAAAAAAAAAACCTCTTTGAGACTAAATGTGCTCTCTCTTTAAGTAGAATCAGTTTTTCAAAAGGGTTTAAAGATCTCATTGATCTAAGATGATATTTAGAGGATTTCAAACATGCTTGAAGTTTATTATACTCCAACCAAACATTGTTAGTTAGCTCATATTTATATTTACATTTTCAAAAAAATATGATTGAGCCATTGAGATATAGATCTCTCAAATAATACAATCACCATCTAGACCATGCCTTTAAGGCTATAATATGAAGAGTTTTAGTCAACGTGTTCAATGGGATAAGTGGGCTTTGGAAAAGGGGATAATTCCATTCATAAGTTGTATTTTCCCCAAAATGTAAACATTCTTTAATAAATAATGCCACCACAAATATATATTTTTTTCTATTTGTTCTTGAAAGATCATATGCTCCAGACTGCCCTTTAAGCAAGCTGATCTTCTATCTGTAACCATTGAAATGATTCAACTGGCTCCATCCATTGGATTATATGAGACAATATACAGTGCCTTGCAAAAGTATTCACCCCCTTGGCATTTTTCGTGTTTTGTTGCCTCACAACCTGGAATTAACATGGATTGTTTGGGGATGTGCATCATTTAATTTACAGAACATGCCACAACTTTGAATATGCTTTCTTTTTTGTTTGTTTTTATTGTGAATCAAACAACAAATAGGACAAAATAACAGAAAAAGTCAATGTACATAACTATTCACCCCCTAAAATCAATACTTTGTAGAGCCACCTTTTGTGCCAATCACAGCTCCAAGTCGCTTTGGATAAGTCTCTATGAGCTTGCCACATCTTACCACTGGGATTTTTGCCAATTCCTCCTTGCAAAACTGCTCCAGCTCCTTCAAGTTGTATGGTTTACGCTTGTGAACAGCAATCTTTAAGTCTGACCACAGATTTTCTATTGGATTGAGGACTGTGCTGTGACTCTGCCATTCCAACACATTTACATGTTTCCCCTTAAACCCCCCAAGTGTTGCTTTAGCAGTGTGTTTGGGGTCATTGTCCTGCTGGAAGGTGAACCTCCGTCCTAGCCTCAAATCACGTACAGGTTTTGCTCCAGAATATCCCTGTATTTAGCACCATCCATCTTTCCCTCAACTCTGACCAGTTTCCCAGTCAAGGCTGCTAAAAAAACATCCCCACAGCATGATGCTGCCACCGCCATGTTTCACTTTGGGGACAGTGTTCTTTTTTTGTCTCATTAGACCAGAGCACCTTCCTCCATACATTTTGGGAGTCTCCCACATGCCTATTCGCAAACTCAAAATGTGCCATTTTGTTTTTTGCTGAAAGTAATGGCTTTCTTCTGGCCACTTTGCCATAAAGCCCAACTCTATGGAGCGTACGGCTTATAGTCGTCCTATGTACAGATACACCAGTCTCTGCTGTGGATCTCTGCAGCTCCTCAATATATTTTTGCAAATTATATATAATTTTTTTAATTGAGTTTTTTCCAAAAGATAATTAGTGAGACAATAAATGAAATAATTTTCTTCTCTTTTTGAGAATGTAAAGTCATTTGTTTTTATTTTCCTTTTTTTATTTTCTCACGTGGTATTTTTTCTTCTATATGCAATAAATAAAAATAATTTTTCAAAATAATTTTAACAGAACCAATAAAAATGTAATTTTAACACAAGGAACAAAACTGTAGTTCTCTCTATATCTGTCTTCTATTAGTACTTATTTATTACCCACAAATCTTTGCACCGACAGTAAAACACAAGGAATGGCAGTTGGTACTCACTTATTTCTATACAACACAATATTTGTTACATTGAAGGATAAGTGTCACAGGAGGGAGGTATCTCCCATAAAGAAGAGGAATGCAAGAACAAGAGGTCATATATTTATGTTGGAAGGTGGGAAATGTGGGATCAATGTGCGGGCAGTATTTGCCTGGGACTAAATATCAGCAAATCCTTAGTGATAAGAGAGGTTTATGTGGTCTGCAGAGGGGAAGGATTGCCTTCCATGATACATTTTGTAATTATCAAAAAATAGATCAAACAGATATAAAAAGTTAAGTATGTATAAAATCCAAAACTAAAATACAAGCATACGTATCTTATTCATTATAGTATCATTTGTACTCCCCACTTTACAGTCTCCCCCAGCTCTGGTGTGTCAGTACCACTAGTGTGACGTGGAACAAGTTTTATATTCCCACAGTATATACAGATATATCTAATACTATGGGAATTATACGGCCCTGAAAAACACCCTTGGTCTAACCTCTGAATTATTATTATTATTAATATTATTATTAATATTATTATCCTTTATTTATAAAGCATTAACATATTCCATAGTGCTAAGTACAGGGGATATGGTGGTACATAAAAATCCCTTACTGGTACAGAAGGTGTAGCTCTACTCTCCTAAGAGCTGTTAGGGGGGGAAAAACTCACAAAATACTTTTTGCCCCAAAACCCAGTCATGATAACAAAAAACAGAGTCCTTTGGTAATTATCTCATTATTAGAGTTTATTTAGACAAAAATGTGGATCAGTAGCAAAACATCCAAAATGGCTGCTAGTGACCAGCTGAACTGAACAGAAATATCAACCACATGGCTTTTATACTTGTTTACATAAAGACAATGGGCTAATCTATGCTCACCTCTTAGAAACATGGCATCACCCACTCCACAAACAATAAAAGATTATTGATATTAGTGTATCCAATCAGTAATCTGCATGTGCAAATCATGCACTGAAAGCATGCCACGAGATGCGCATAACACATTGTCAGATATGACATCCTGATCATCCTTGAGCTATGCCCTTGTATATGACTGAAAAACATATATTGTTATGACTAAAAGTTGTTTACTGTCTGTAGCTGAAACTGCTAAATCATGGGTCACGCAGACTTAACTATTTCATAACTTA
Source organism: Discoglossus pictus (assembly GCA_027410445.1). Taxonomy (NCBI): domain Eukaryota; kingdom Metazoa; phylum Chordata; class Amphibia; order Anura; family Alytidae; genus Discoglossus; species Discoglossus pictus. The sequence goes on from JAPZIH010000705.1 coordinate 41,987, forward strand.
TATCTTACAAAATGGAAAATACTGGTTCACAGCTTACATCTTAGCCAAATATCACACTATTTGAAAAAAGTGATAATTGTTATATATATATATATATATCACATATTATAATTGTGCAACTACAAATCGTCGTCACGCTGTGTTGCGTGGTGCGTACGACTTAGCAGTGAGGTGAGCCGTTAAACCATACCACTTTGCTGATCGTACGACTTTGCGATGAGCGCCGCATCGTACGACTTAGCCGTTAAACCTTAGCACTTTGGCAATGAGCGCCGCAGGTTAATCCATAGCACTTTTTTACACAGGATGCAGGACTTAGAAAAAAAATACGAGATGAAAAAAATTACGAGATAAGCGGCGGAACCAAAACAATTAAAAAAACACTAAATACACACAAAAAAATAAAAAAAAGGTCACTTACAGCATGGGGAACCAGGCAGGACCTCTGGGAGTGAGTTGTAACTCCAATTTACATCGATTTAGAGGAGTTACAAAGATCAAAAATCGGCTAAGCGAGAAAAAAATGGCCACCCAAAAAAATGAAAACGAGGCTATACTACTACAAACTGCGTAAAACACAGCCACAGACGTATGTGCTCGAAAAACAACGAGACAAAGGATGCGAATTAACCGCACAATGAGTAAAAAAAGACAGTAGCGAGTACATTTTACTAAACGCAATTACAGATTTACGCATTAACACAGATTTCCCGCCTTTGTCTTGCGCCACATCGGATTTCCCGCCTAAAACAACGCATTTGTCTTGCGCAACAGCGGATTTCCCGCGTAAAACAATGCATTTGTCTCGCGCATAAAAGCCTATCGTTTTCTGATACTGGAAAATCTCAAGAGATTGTTAGCTCTTCAGGATACTGCTTCATCAATATTACATTAAAAAAGGTAAATATCATTTATAATTATTAATTAGTAAATTGGTACTTACTTAATAAATCAAAAATATTAAATTTAATTAATAGAAAAATAATATTGTGCTTACCTGTGTGAAACAATTGTTAATAACATTCATAATGTACATTAATTAATTAATTAATGAATTAATCATTAATATAAAAATTAGTTAACGATTAAGAATGTGAATAAAAAAGCAACACATTGATTCATTAATTACCGTATTAATGTACATTAATTTAATAATTAATTTGTTATATATCGTGATTACCTGTGGGAAAGAATTGTAAGTTACATTCATAATGTACTTTATTTAATTAATTAATTAATCATTACTAATCATTAATATCAAAAAAGGTTAACGTTTAAGAATGTGCATAAAAAAAGGAACACGTCGATGAATTAATTATTAATGTACATTATTTAAATAATTCAGTTCTTAGATATTTAGTATAAAAAAAAAAAGGCTATATACTCATGCTTACATCTTGATGTTAGATTTAGTCACACATTACTTTAATATTAATGAACATTAATTGATTCTTATTTCATTAGTAATGTACATTATTTTAATAATTCAGTTGTAACATACTCATTTTAAAATACCTCTCAAACAAAAAAAAAGGTAATAGACTCATGCTTACGTCTTGACGTTATATTTGGTCAGACATTAATTTAAGATTAATACAGATTAATTGAGTCTTATTTAAAGACTAACAGTAATATTGATTGTATTTTTTTAATCTATGCTTAAATATGTGTGTTCATGCTGATTGATTGATATATTTATTTCAGGTTTTTAATCTATGCAAAAATACGTATGTTAAGCCTCATTGATTGATACAGATGAAGCAACATATTATACATAAATTTTACTATTTTGTATAATTGCAGTGAACTGTAGCTGAATGAACAGAGATAGTGACGTTTGCACACATTGAACATCATAAGGATAATTTTGACAGGTACAGAATTTGAATTATATTACTACAGCAAGATATTAAAAAATATGATTTTAGGTTTTTAATGTAGCCAAATATATGTCTGTTGATGTTCATTTAATGATATCGATGAAGCAAAAGTTTAAAAATATTCTCAATTTGATTTTACAGTTTATTTGGATCTGCAAGGGAATAATCAGACAGTGTGACGTTTGCAGCCTTTGAACAACATCAACATCATCCTCACAGGTATAAAATTTAATTTTGTAGTGATGCATAGAAAAAGGCTATATATTATATATTTGGTGAAAATGGATATTTGGTGAAAATGGAGAGTACTTATTGAGTCATTAACGTATGATATTTAGTCATAACTTGAAAAAACTTGAAAAGACAATACTAATTAATAATAATATTTAAAGAAAATAAGAAGCTTACAACACTTGCAAAAAAAAGAAATTGATGGTATGCTGTGAATTCAATCAAGAAGGAATGAAATTGAAGGATTAATAATATAAAGATAGATATTTGCAGCTATTTCCGATTTCATATATGTCAATAAAATACTTTGAAAAATGGTTTCATTTCTTTCAGTCTAAATTGCAACATTTGAAAATGTTTTATTAGTTTATTCATCTACTTTAATGGAACAGTACAAAAAGGAAAAAAAATGTATACAAAACAAAGAACAAACAATAATTACATCTCTATTTACAATTACAGATTAAAATGGCGGAGAATGGAGAAGACAAAATTGAACGCAAAAGAAAATTGGCAAGGGAAAGGAAGCAAAGGTGGAGAGATGCTCAGAATGACTTAAAGGGTAGACACACAAGAAAAAAATGTACATATAGAAAGTGGGTCTGATATCTATGTTGAAGAAATGCATGACAATGTGTTTACTACTGCAGTACAAGTAGATACTCATTATTGTGGGTTACTTAATGTGGTTTGTCAGTTTTGTGGGGCCTATCATTTTATAAAGGAAAGACCTACTGACGGAAATTTCATTAGTTGCGGACAGAAAGGAATGGTGAAACTTCCACTAAGACACCCATTTCCATATTATTTAGAATGCATAATGAGCGATCCAACATTTCCAAATTATAATAATTTCAAACAAAACATAAGGTCTTATAACAGTGCAATTTCATTTGCTTCAATGGGTGCAACATTAGCAGAAAATGTACCAGGACATGGTCCTTACTGTTTCAGAGTTCAAGGTCAAATATACCACCGAACTTCACATTTACACCCACAAGAAGGAGAGCATAGGAAATTTGCACAGTTATATGTCTTAGATACGATGGAAGCTGTGGAACAAAGAATGACACTTCCAGAAAATAGACAATGTTTGCGCATAGTCTTTGAACAGCTGGATAAAATTATGCAAAAAAACCATATAGTCAAGCATACAAACAATTAGCACAGGTTGAAAAAGAACAACAGGAACATGCTGAAAGACATCAATTGCCTACACCAAGAGTAAATATGGTGTTAAAAAGAGATCGCAACACTGATCAAAGAAGATATAATTTACCTACTATAAATGAGGTTGCCATGGTGTTTAAAAATGAAGATGGTGAACCACCTTTTCAGCGGGATTTTAGAATATATCCATGCAATGAAGAACAATCATTTTTCAACATCAATATTTTAAGCTGTAATTTAGATCCAATGACATATCCCATTTTCTTTCCAAATGGGGAACCTGGATGGGAACCAAAATTACAATTGGAAAGTTATCCCAATACGAAACTTTGTATTAGATCTAATATTTCCATGCTGGAATATAAAGTGGCACAAACTGCTATCAGTGATTGTTTTAATCCAATTTTACATGGAGGCAAACTCACTCAACAATGGAATATTGATTCATATTTAGAAGTTGAAGACAATAATCTAAATTTCATTAAATATCAACAAAATAAATTACGAGTTGAACAGTATTGTGGATTAATGGATTATGTGGCAGATTTAGCTTCCAACAGAGACATTCCAGCTGGAAGAGCAATTATTTTGCCATCCTCTTTCCAAGGATCTCCTCGCAATTTGCGAAAAAGGTATAATGATGCCATGGCTATTGTTACAAAATTTGGAAAACCAGATTTATTTATTACATTCACATGTAATCCACAATGGCCAGAGATCAAGGAAAATTTGAATCTGGGACAAACTACTTCTGACCGACCAGATTTAGTGGCAAGAGAATCAAAATCAAACTCAATTCATTAATACATGATATCACTAAAGCACACTTATTTGGACAATGTGTGGCTTTTGTTTACACCATTGAATTTCAAAAAAGAGGATTGCCACATGCTCACATACTTTTAATACTGCAGGAGAAAGATAAGTTGAACACTGCAGAGAGAGTGGATTCAGTAATTTCCGCACAATTGCCAGACCAAGAAAAATATACAAAACTTTGGGAGATTGTTACACATAGAATGATTCATGGCCCATGTGGAGAGATGAATCCTAATTCACCATGTATGGAAAATAAAAAATGTACTAAAGAATTTCCAAAACAATTTCAAATGCAAACTTATGCAAATTGTGATGGATATCCTTTGTATAAAAGAACACAAGGACAAACAGCTATTATCCGTGGCCAAAAGGTTGATAATAGATTTGTCGTTCCATACAATCCACATTTGCACATCTATTACAATGCACACATCAATGTGGAAGCTTGCACTTCGATTAAATCAATTAAGTATGTGTATAAATATATATACAAAGGATATGACGCAGCTACTGTTGTTGTACAAGGTGCTGCAAATGAAAACGAAAATCCAATTTTACATGATGAAATATCAAATTATTTAGATGCTCGGTATGTGAGTGCTCCTGAAGCAATGTGGCGCCTTTTGAAATTTGAGATGCATGATCGGTCACATGCTATCTATCGTTTAGCTGTACATTTGCCTCAAAGTCTGTTGGTTTGCTTTACTGCAGGAAATGAAAGAACTGCATTATATCAAAGTGAAGACAGAGATACCACACTTACTGCATGGTTTAAATTAAACTGACAGGATATGCAGGCCAGAAATTTTTTATACATAGAGATACCATATCACTATGTATTTGTAAATGGTCTATGGCGACAACGAAGAAGAGATGCACCTAAAATTATACCACGCATTTATACCGTCAGTCCAAGGGACATTGAACGTTTCAGCTTAAGATTACTTCTGCTACATGTTCCCGGTGCACAGAGTTTTGAGCATTTACGTACAGTGAATGACATAGTTTACGATACATTCCTATTAGCTGCAAGACATCAAAATTTCATAGCTGATGATACAGAATGGGAGAGGTGTCTGCAAGAAGCAGCACTATGTCAAATGCCTCAGCAAATGAGACAACAATTTGCATTCATTTGTATATTTTGCAATGTACCTGATGCTTTCACTTTGTGGGAAACATTTAAATTTAACATGTCAGAAGATTTCTTGAAACGTTACAGAGAACCAATTGCTCTGTTAAAAACATTGATGGAAATACAAGAAATATTGTTGGCTCATGGATTAAATTGTGCAAGTTTTAATTTATCTTATCCAGGACTTATAGATGACATCAATTTTGATGATTATGACACTGAGCTTCAAAAACCAAAAACCCAAGAAAAACTGGAAACTTTAAATACTTTACAGTTAGAAGCATTTCATGCCATCACAAATGATACAGATGATGAAATGGTCAAAGACCGGTATTTCTATCTAGACGGCCCAGGTGGATCAGGAAAAACTTATCTGTACAATTGTTTGATGAGTTATATTCAATCACAGGGTCAGATAGCTATGCCATTTGCAACAACTGGAACTGCTGCACTTTAATTAGATGGTGGGAGAACTGTGCATAGTGGATTTAAGCTGCCAGTTCCCATTTTGGAAACATCAGTGTCAGATATTCGATTGAATTCCTTACAAGCAAAAAAATTTAAACTAACTAAACTAATTATCATAGACGAGGCAACAATGATGTCATGTCATGCATTGCAATGTATTGACAGATTTTTTAAAGAAGTGATGGATAATAAGTTGCCATTTGGTGGAAAGGTGATGCTGTTAGGAGGAGATTTTAGGCAAACATTACCTGTTGAGCCACACGGAAATAGAACGGAGATCATTGAAACATGTATCAAGTCCAGTAAACTGTGGCAAATATTTACACATCTCAAATTAGAATTAAATATGAGATCTGAAGGTTAAAATGAATTCAATGACTGGCTCATTAAAATCGGAGATGGAAAACATCCAGAAATACAGCATTTACCAAATGATACCATTTAAATTCCATCAGAAATGGTTTTCAATGAATCACTCATATCAGCCATATTTCTAAACACTCCTAATAATGAGGATTACTCAGACATTGCAAACAAAGTGATATTAACATCAAAAAATATCGATGCCTTGAATGTAAATAACGAAATTGTAAAATACATCAATGCACCACAAAAGAATTATTACAGTGCAGATTCTATTCTGTCAGATGATAAAGACAGTGAATCGAATTTTAGTATCGATTTTAATAATTCGTTAACACCATCTGGAATGCCACCACATATTTTACAATTGAAAAAAGGCGCAATTGTCATGTTATTGCGAAATATGAATCCCAAAAAAGGACTTTGTAATGGGACAAGATTAATTGTGCATGAGTTAAAAGATCATTTTATACATGCAGAAATTATAACTGGTACCCATAAAGGTGAACGAGTTTTTATACCAAGAATTGATTTAGCTCCAAGTGAGAGTGGTTTGCCCTTTGTCCTTCAACGGAGACAATTTCCAGTTATCATGGCATTTGCCATGACCATCAATAAATCCCAAGGACAAACTTTTAAATCAGTTGGGATTTTTTTAAAGGAACCAGTTTTTGCACATGGACAACTCTATGTGGCTTTTTCAAGGTGCACTAATCCAAAAGAAATTAAAGTGCATGTTGAAGAAAACGAAACTCAAGGTCATTTATTGGATGATGGATGTGTTTACACCAAAAACATTGTCTACTATGAGGTGTTGGAAAGATAGAGGACAATGGTTTAATTTTAATACAAACATTTTATGGTACTCAATATGATTGCACAAAAACAATATTTCAAGTAAAACAGATAAACAATGGACAAAAAAACATACAGAACAGTGGTTTGACTTCCATGAACAAATTAGAGTACTCTGGGACTCTTTAAATAGGGGACCACTATTTCACTTATGAAAATCTATGTGATATTTGCAGAATGGAGAAATTGAAAAAAAAGAAATATAACAACAAAAACAACAGTAAAATATCCGTAAACAGATTGGAATGGGTTCAAAGTTTCATATTAACATGATTGGCCCCACAAAACAATTAACTGAATTTTGCAGGATTTACAAGAGTTTAATGTTATTGTTTGATGTTACAATTTCAGATGTTAAATATGTGTTTTTTGAATTTTTTAAAAAGTTGGTTAAATATATATGTGGTATAGTCAAACATGTATTGTTAGTATAAAGTTGAAGCATTTCATAATAATTGGAAATGTATTATTTAAAGACAAAGTATTGATTCAGGGAGAAATCCGATGGCCAGTTAATGGGTTCAGGAAGGAATTTTATTTTTCCCTCTTTGATACAATTGGACAAGTTTCAATAGGGTTTTTTTATTGTTTGCCTTCCTCTGGATTCAATGCTAATTTAGTTTGACAAGAGTTTAACAAATATGTTACAAATGATAAAAAGCATGTTATTGTTAAAACAATTTACTTACTCTAAGTTAATATAGTCCGCAGTTACTCAGAGATAAATATGTATTGAAAAGTGTTAGTATTGTTAACAAAATGTTGAACGAATGTTTCATATACAAGTTGCATGTTACAAAATTTCATGTTTGTGAAATATAAGTTGAAAGTTAAAAAAATAAAAAGTTAAAAAAATTAGAAAAAAAAAGGGACAAATGTAGCTGACTCATTTTGTGTTGCAAACAAATTTCACAACATTTAATTTTTATTGACCGTCATTTTTTTGACGGGCAAGTCGCTAGTATATATATATAGCTCTCTCTATGTGTGTGTATATATATATATATATATATATATATATATATATATATATATATAGCTGTCTCTCTCTCTCTCTCTGTGTATATATATATATATAGCTGTCTCTGTCTCTCTCTCTATGAAAATATATATATAGCTGTCTCTCTCTCTCTCTATGTACATATATATATATATAGCTGTCTCTCTATCTCTATGTATATATATATAGCTGTCTCTCTCTCTCTATGTATATATATATATATATATATATATAGCTGTCTCTCTTTCTCTCTATGTATATATATATAGCTGTCTCTCTCTCTCTATGTAGTGTAACAGGGCGCCCCCTTCAGGCGGGGTTTGCGTCCTGCACTTTCTTATCTTTTCTTTATACAGGGAGGAAGACACAGCAGGCTTGTTCAAAGTTGAGTTGTACTGCTATTTTATTCATAGCACAAAAATAACAAAAACAGTGCTTGTATTCAGCAAATAAAATAAAACCCTGCATAAACGTGCTGACTAAACTCTGCAACGCCCTGACTATATCCGGCCAGCTTCTCTGGCTCCGGAGAGTGCCACCTTGTGGCCAGGGAACAAACAGTCTCTTGTTTGCGTTATATCGCCACCTTGTGGCCAGGAAACAAAACAGTCTTTGGATGTCTTTTCCTCTATGGCTTCTGCCAATAGTGGGTGAAGCATAGGGCCCACCCTTCTCTCCCTTGCTTCACCCCAGGGACCCTTGACACCTTCTTGTGTTGAGGGAAGGTTATGCTTACTTAGCACACTCTTCTCTCTGGGGCATTTGTAATCCTTTTTCGGGTGTGCTCAAAATACATGTAGGTGGCACCAACCTTGTATCCCTTATTGCATCCAGCTTCCTAGGGATGGGGTCTTTGGATAATCCTTCCTCGGGGGAATATTTCTGATACCTCCGAAGTCCTCTCTGTGGACACACGCTGGAATATAATAGTCTTCCTGACTGTCTTGCTCCAGCACAAATCCCAGCTCTCTGGATCCCAGAGGCAGCTGAGCTGTTCAGGGCTTCCTGCTGCAACACACACAGCCCACGGCTCTTAGGCCCAAGCCTAAGTGAGAGAAACTCCACCCATCTCTCTGCTGCTTTTAAAGGCAGTATCCAGCTGGGTTTCCATTTAGCCTCTGATAACTGTCTGGATTTAACTCTTTCCATTCTCTTACAGAGCTCTCTTGTGACCCCTAGTGGCACTCCATCACATATCCTCCCCCTCAGCTCAACACCATGTAGTTGAGCTACATGAGCCGAGAGGCCGTAAACGCTCACTCGTAACTTTATCCTCCTCTTGTCTTCTCGTTTAAGGGGCTCATCCTTATAGGGCATAATATTCCCTGGTGCAACTATGCAGTATGGGCTTGGGTCTTGCTCTATTCTCTTGAGCTCAACAGCACGCGTACTTCCATGCGCCAGGAGAACTTTCCCTTCTTCAATTGATCCATCAATTTTGACGAAGCAAGGCTTGAGATACCCCTCGAATAGACGACCATGGATTTCGTCCACCGCATCATCTATGGGGAACACACTGTTTTGTTCGCCACATGGCACCTCTGGACCTGGTTGGACACTGACAGTATCTCCAAACCACACCTTTAGGTTGTTACACACAAACCTGATCTTCTCATCTAGGTAAGTGTCATCTGTACGACCTTTGTACGCAGTTTTCTGTCTCTTCTTTCTTTTCAGAAGAACAGGTTTTCCTTGGTACAACAGAAGCTCATACTTCTGGACCGGAGTCATCGACATCACTTTCTCTTCATTGCTTTGTTTTTCTCCAATTTCTTTTAATAGGACCTGCAGTTCAGATAATTCTGCAAAGAGCGATTTGGTTGTATCATTTCTCTCACAACCGGTTTCTTTTACATAATCTTTGTAACGATTTACCTCGAGTTCCCTACTCTTATGTTCCCATTCTTTTTCTGCTTTCTGGGCAGTAGGTTTGTCCTCCTCAATGGATTTCTTTTCAGGTTTACGCTCTTTGACTTCAACGGCCTTGACAGAGGGACGTGAAATTCCCGGCGACCGTCTTAATGTCCGGCCTATGCTTTCCTCTGCTTCAGGCTCCTCAGCTTCTGCAACTGCGGAAGCCACAAATAATGCGTCACCTCTCTTCCTCTTGCTGGAGACCCTGATTGTCAACTTGAGACCATCTTTCTGCCTCTCCGATGTCATTTCCTTCCCTTCTGTTCCACTGTTTTCATCTTCAGGCACTAACTTAGATCTATGTTTACTTTTTAAACCTGGAGCTTGCTTCTCTGATTTTGAAGATTTCTCTACTTCTGGAGTTGCAGCTCCATCCTCTGTCAATTGAGACTCAACCACTGAGTTTGCTCTGTCAGTCTGCTTGCTCTTGTTGGGAGGTAATTTGTCTTTATGTTTATTTTTTGAAGTACTTGTTTTCTTCTCAGTTTCAGAAGATTTTTCAGTGTCAAGTGATTTTGTCTCCTTTTCTGTTGATGTTTCAGGTTGCTGCTCTGTATCACACTGATCCGCTAGGGTTGGTGAAACCTTTGGTTCCCTGCTTTCTTCTGGCTGATCTATCACAGCTGACTCCTTAGTTTGCTTTGCACCACTCTCAACTTTATTAGAGACAGAAATAATGTCTTTCCTTTTCTCGGTCTCTTCATCCTTGGCACTGGTTTTGTTTGAATCGGTCTTACGCAGCTCTTCTTTTGAAAGTACTTTTTGGTTTGGTTTGTCAAGAGATGAAGTAATGTGATAATTTCCAAGATCTGGGGATTTTCCTAAATTCTCTGAGCTTGAAAGCTTACTGTTCTCTTTGAAGGTATGTAGACTTTGGTTTACGTCATTCTCTAAGAGATCTTTCAGATTTTTCACAGTCTCTTCCATAGAAAGCAATTGTTCTTTTAGGTGAAGGACTTCTTCTGTCATTACCTCCTTCCCAGAGATTCTCTGTTCATAAAGCCGTAACTGGTTGTCCTTCTCAATTAATTGCATCTTTAGAGACTCCATTGTGGCTGCGTGAGTCTTACTTTGCGCCTCATTCTCAGTGTCCAGATTCTGGCATTTAGCAATTAGATCAAGGATGGTTGCATCCCGTTCTTGCACTTTAGCTGCCAACTCTGATTTTTCCTTGTTTAGCTCCTCGGATGTGGCCAAACTTGATTGAAGACCTTTCTCCAGAGTCTCAATAGCTTGGTTTAAAGAGTTTAATTCCTGTTCCTTTGTGGTTATTTGACAAATCAGCTGCTCCTCTTGAGTTTGAGCCGCTTGGTCTTGTCTCTCCTTCTGTACAGTGTTCTCTGAAAGGAATGTCTGCAGATTGGTAATTATTCCCTGTAGCTGCAGTTTCTCAGAATCAAACCGGGCTCTCTGGGTTTCTAGTTCTGCATTGGTGGAGCTCTTCTCTTGCTCTAGCTTGGTGATCTGTACTTGGAGGGCTGTACACCTAGCAGTGATTTCAGCTACTTCCTGGGTCAATCCTTCCATCTTCAGGATGTCCCCCATGTTTTCCAGCTTAGACTTGGGAGGTTTCTTCCTCTGCTCCCAAATTGGCATCAGTTTCTCATTCCTGTAGGACATTCTGTAGTCCTCAAATGCAGGCATCCTCCGCCATTCAGGAATATAGTCTGGCATCATCTTTACCTCTCGCTGGTCTGGTTTGGTATGACACATCTCCATGCTCTGCGTCATATGTCCTGTCTGGGACAGTGTGTACTCCTTGAGTTTTTCTGCATTGCGATCAGCCCGTTTCTTTTCTCTGTTATAAGCAGCTTCCACTTCTCTGAACTGGTTTTTTATCATCTCTAAGTCGGATGCACTTTGCGAGTAGCTGGCCTTTTCCACTTGAAGTGAAGACTCAAGGTCCAGGATCCGCAACTGGATAACTTCAGAGTTAACCTTAGATTCCCGATGGGCTGCTCTTTCCGATTCGATATCTTCTTCCAGTCTTTTTACAGTGTGTGCTGCTGTCTCCAGTTCCAGAATCAGTCTCTCCTCTTTCTCACGACTGTATTCCAGCTCACTCTTCTGACGTGAGAAGTTATCCATGCAGACATTTTTCTCTGCTTCCATTTCATGTAGCTGCTTGTGCAACTCTTGAACCTTCCTGTTTTGGGACTGGATAACAGATTCCATTTCTTTCTTCATCTCCTGCTCTCTCATCTGAAGCTCCTCAATCTTGACTTTAAACTGTCCTTGGAGCCTTACAGAATGCTGTTTCTCCTCCTCTAAGGCCATTCTGTCTGCACTAGCAGGCTCTTTTGCTTTCTCAGCAATATCTGTTACTGTCTCTGCAGTTTCTTTTGTGCACTCTGCATTCTCACCAGCGGCTCCTGCCGTCTCGGTGGCGGCTCCTGCCGTCTCTGTGGCGGCTCCTGCCGTCTCTGTGGCGGCTCCTGCCGTCTCTGTGGCGGCTCCTGCCGTCTCTGTGGCGGCTCCTGCCGTCTCTGTGGCGGCTCCTGCCGTCTCTGTGGCGGCTCCTGCCGTCTCTGTGGCGGCTCCTGCCGTCTCTGTGGCGGCTCCTGCCGTCTCTGTGGCGGCTCCTGCCGTCTCTGTGGCGGCTCCTGCCGTCTCTGTGGCGGCTCCTGCCGTCTCTGTGGCGGCTCCTGCCGTCTCTGTGGCGGCTCCTGCTGTCTCTGTGGCGGCTCCTCTGTCAGCCCGCCAGTTCCTTGCTTGTCTATCTTGGACAATATCACCAAATGACTTCTCAACGCCAAGCTCCAATGGGGTGTCCATAATATTTGGATGGAAATCTCTCCTTGTCATGCCAGTCGCACCTTTCTCGTGTGGTTGAAGTATAGGAGCACTTCTCCGGTTAGCTTGTTGCACCCCCAGCGCCTTTATGCTGGCTGTAAAGTACGCCTTCTGTTCATTCTGGGAGTCTTTCCTCATCCTCTCATCAGGGAACCCGTACTCTGGCCTGTGGTAGAGATGGGCAGGCTTTTCTTTGGTATTCCATCTTCTATCATCAGATTTTTCCCACAGACAGGTAGGGGCCTGTCCAAATTGTGAGACTTCCCCTCGGTACTGTAACTTCTCCTTATTACAACTCAGGTTCTCTTTGTTCTTATATTTCTGGGTACTGATTCTCTGTGCTCTGACATCCTGGGTAACTCCAACTCTGGCAAGGATCTCAGCTT
>JAPZIH010000705.1:60000-81730 GCA_027410445.1 Discoglossus pictus
TACAAGCGTATGTGCACAGTGTGAGAAAGTTGTATGCTCACAGTGTGACCATGGAAACTAAATGACTTCATAGAACCGCCCCCTAACTGTGCTGATTGGCTGCTGCTTGTGCTGCTGCGCCTTCCGGAACTTGTAGTTTGGCAGAGACTTCCGGTACATTCTCTTCCTATTCTTCGAGGAAGTTTGCGGCCTAGAGGTGTGTGTCCGAGCTCTTAGCAGGTAAATAAAGCGGTTACTGATTACTTAATGATAAGGAGATAACGTAGGGGGTTATAAATACCGGAATATAATGATATTAGTGTATTAGGAGGTATGAGAGTCTATATGTACATATATATATAGTGTGTGTAAATCAGTATAGTTATTGTATAAGGAGGTGGAGCTCAGTGTGTATATATGTCAGACCAGCTCTCACAGATAGAGGGAGAGGGTAAGAGAGATGGGAGGGGGATAGGGGGAGATATATATAGAGGGGGGTAGATGGAGAGAGGGAGTGAGACATATAGATAGACAGACAGACAGATAGAGGGATAGATAGATAGATAGATAGAGGGATAGATAGATAGAGGGATAGATAGATAGATAGAGGGATAGATAGATAAATAGATAGATAGATAGATAGATAGACAGTCCCTCCCCCATCTCTCTGTATTATATATATAGTATAATATCATTATATCCGGTATCTCTTCCTGTCTTTATCCCACTCGCACCTGATAACCAGTCACAGATAGATAGAGACAGATAGATAGAAAGACAGATAGATAGACAGCCCCACTCCCATCACTCTGTATTATATTTATAGTATAATATCATTATATCCGGTATCTGTTCCTGTCTTTATCCCACTTGCACCTGATAACCAGTCACAGATAGACAGATATTTAGATAGAGAGATAGAGAGAGAGATAGACAGCCCCACTCCCATCACTCTGTATTATATATATGACAAAAAATTACGGCAATATAATTGTAAGGCAGGTAATGCGGTTTGCTACACAAAGTAAGTATTTTGGTTTTGTGAGTACTTTCGGCGCTCATTGCAAGCCTATTGGTGTATGTTTGGTTATCAGAGCTCCTTTGGCGCTCATTGCAAGGTTTGTGCTGATGGCGTTTCGGCGAGCATTGCGAGCCTCTCCCCTGGTGTAGTTGTGCTCCTCTAAACACCGTTGACGCTCCTTGTGAGGCGCGCACTGAGCGCCTTTAGCGTTTATTGTGATTTTGTCGTCTGTTTTTTTATTTTTTCTGTGTGTGTGTTTTGTAATGATAATTAATTAATTAGTAGAGTTATAAAGTAACTAGCGACTTGCCCGTCATAAATGACGGGGCAATAAAAGAAAGTGTTGAAATGCTGTTTGCCACACAATGTGAGTGTACTGTGTGCCTCAACTATATAGACCCCTCTAACACACTAATGAAGGCATGTAATAACACTATAAGTGCCATGAGGGTCATCCAGGACCCTCATGACCCAAAGTGTAAGCACTACACCATTTTAACCCGGTCACTTATGGGGGTCTATACAGACCCTCATAAGCCTCTATTTAACCCTGTTAGTCCCATAAGGGTATCTAAAGACCCTCATTGGACAGTTAGAAGCCTAACATTACCCCGTAAGTGCTATGAGGGTTCTCCAGTACCCTCATGACACTAAGTATAAACACTACACTGCAGTATAGCCCCCCAATAATCCATTAAATCTAAACTAACAGCCCTCTACACTAACCTATTAACACCTACACTACCTACCTACACTACCTACCTACCCCCTAATAACCCCCCACCACTCTAATTACAGAAAGAAAAAAATAAATCTACATTACAGAAAATAAAAAAATACATTACAACCCCCCACTACAGAAAAAAAAAAAACATTACACACCTGAAAAGGAAATTTATACAATACAAATAAAATACAATGCAAATAAAATACATACAATACAAATAAAATACAATACAATCCCCCCTATCTATCTAACATACAATCAATACTATCTATCTAAAATAGATCCCCCTATCTAACATACAATAAAATAAAATGTTTAATAATAATAATCTAAAATAATTCTAATCTAAAGCCGGGGCAGAAGAGGAGGAGGCTGGAGACCATCGCGGGGAGGTAAGTACAATGTAGATTATGTTTATTTTATTTTGTGTTATGTGTATATGTATTTGTACTAATGTTATGTTTTTTTCAACAGGGGCCACGCCGGAGAAGAAGAAAAGAAGACGGACGGGGGCATGCTGGAAAGGTGAGTACAATGTTTAGAATGTTTATTTATTTTCTGTAAATGTGTTGGACTAATTTTTTTTTTTTTTTATACCCAATTTAAGAATAGTGCCTCTTTTCAGAGCCCCATAATACTTAGAAAATGTAGACAAATATTCTGTTTTGGGTGCTATGCCTATAAGCCAAAAATATGAACTAAATCTATAATCTGAAAACTAGCGTCCACACAAAAGAATAGGACAACAAATAGTAGTAAGACATACTAATTTATGACTATAAATCTACTTTTCTATACAAGAACCTATAATCCTAAACCCACAACCGAAATCTCTAATCACAACAGTGTTGCACACAAAAGAGGATAGTACTAAAACATAAAAATATGCACCTAGAAAACAAATTAAAAGCAGGAAAAAAAAATATATATTTTTATTTACAGATTAAAATTGGCAGATACTGACAAGAAACAGGAAAAGATAAGACGCCAAACTAGAGAACGACAAAAACAATGTGTTGTACTCATTTTGTTCCCATAGGTTGCTGATCTGAAGGGACATCTGCAAAGGTAAGTGGTCTTAATTATTTTATTTTAGCTTAGAATTCGTTTTTTTTTATCTAGAGATAGCATTTATTGTATGTTAGATATCTAGGAGGTATTGTATTTTATTTGTATTGTATGTATTGTATTTGTATTGTATGTATCTCCTTTTCAGGTGTGTAATGTTTTTTTTTCCTGTAGTGGCGGGGGGGGGGGGGGGGGTTGTAATGTATTTTTTTATTTTGTGTAATTTTCCTTTTATATTTTTTGTGACTTAGGTTTTTTTTATTTTCTGTAATGTAGATGTTTTAGTTTTTTTTAGATTTAGTTTTTTTATATAGAGAAAGCATTTATTTTATGTTAGATAGGGGGGTTTTGTATTGTTTATTGGGATCTGTATTGACCCGCATGAGTGTCAGGGTTAATTAAGGGCTTCTGGGGTTCTGTATTGACCCCCATGAGTGACAGTGTTAATTATCGGTGTATGGGGGTCCGTATTGACCCCCATGAATGACAGGGTTAATTAAGGGCTTATGGGAGTCTGTATTGACCCCCATGAATAACAGGGTTAATTAAGGGCTTACGGGGGTCTGTATTGACCCCCATGAGTGACAGGGTTAATTATAGGTTTATTGGGATCTGTATTGACTCCCATGAGTGACAGGGTTAATTAAGGGCTTATCGGGGTCTGTATTGACCCCCATAATTGACAGGGTTGATTAAGCGCTTATCGGGGTCTGTCTTGACCCCCATGAGTGACAGGGTTAATTAAAGGCTTATGGGGGTCTGTATTGACCCCCGTGAGTGACAGGGTTAATTAAGGGCTTATGGGTGTCTGTATTGATCCTCATGAGTGACTGGGTTAATTGAAGGCTTATGGGGGTCTGTATTGACCCCCATGAGTGACAGGGTTAATTATAGGTTTATGGAGGTCTGTATTGACCCCCATGAGTGACAGGGTTAATTATAAGTTTAAGGACGGTCTGTATTGACCCCCATGAGTGACAGGGTTAATTATAGCTTTATGGGGGTCTGTATTGACCCCCATGAGTGACAGGGTTAATTCAGGGTTAATATGGGTTTTCTATTTACCCCCTATGAGTGACAGGGTTAATTAAGGGCTTATGGGGGTCTGTATTGACCCCCATGAGTGACAGGGTTAATTAAGGGCTTATGGGGGGTCTGTATTGACCCCCATAATTGACAGGGTTAATTAAGCGCTTATCGGGGTCTGTATTGACCCCCATAATTGACAGGTTTAATTAAGCGCTTATCGGGAGTCTGTAATTGACCCCCCATAATTGACAGGTTAATTAAGCGCTTATCGGGGTCTGTATTGACCCCCATAATTGACAGGGTTAATTAAGCGCTTATCGGGGTCTGTATTGACCCCCATGAGTGACAGGGTTAATTATAGGTTTCGGGGGGTATGTATTGACCCCCATGAGTGACAGGGTTAATTAAGGGCTTATGGGGATCTGTATTGACCTTCATGAGTGACAGGGTTAAGTATAGGTTTATGGGGGTCTGTATTGATCCTCATGAGTGACTGGGTTAATTGAAGGTTTATGGGGGTCTGCATTGACCCCCATGAGTGACAGGGTTTTTTTAGGGATTGATGGGGCTCTGTATAGAGCCCCTATGAGTGATAGGGTTCATTTTTATTTTATTACGGGTCCTTTAAGGACCTTTACGGACCCATAAGGCGGGGAAATTTGAATTTTGAATTACAGCTGGGGTTCCCGATCTCTGTGCTATCGGGGAAACCCCACTCCAAGGGTTAATGTGAGGTTAATCGGGGACCCCCACTGCTAGGATTAATGTGTGGTTAATGAGGGTTGCCGAGCTTATCTCGGATCCCTTCTTGGCTAAGTTGTACGTGGCTGGGCGGTCCAGGGGTCATGGTTTCGGCGGCCCAATTTTTTTCCTTGCTTATGTGTTTTTCTAGTTGCGAAACGGTGGAATTTGGGGTTAAATTCCAATTTAACCTCACTTCCAGATGTCCTTGCTGTCTCCCCGTGCTGTGGGTGAGTGTTTTTTTTTTTTAATTATTGGGTTTATTAGTGTGTTTTTAGTGTTTTTGCGCGTGCCGCTGTTCGGGGGGTTAGTGCTGTGAGACACAGGGCAGGGAGAGGAGTAGGGGAAGGAGAGGACTAAGTGCTGTGAGTTAACGGTTGTGTGGGGTGCTTTGGGGGCGCTGTGGAACTAAGTGCTGCGACTTTAGAGGTATGTGGCGTTGTGTTGTTACAAAGTCATGGCCCTTAAAGCCTCCACCTTCTGCAAATGCAGGCCGCTCGCGAAGCGTGACGACAATTCGTAGTTTGACAACTATTATATGTGATCTACTTGACCTATTTGTAATTAATATATGCAGCAAGGAATGTGCTGAAGAGCTAACAATCTGTTTTGATGTTCCTGCAGCATACAATGTAGATTTGCAGTGTTGTTGAGCTGAGGTGTAAGTGTCAGCAATGTGTGCAGTGTTTAGTCTAAATAGGCTGCGTGCATGAGGGGAAACCGTTTGTGTAGCTGTGTACTTCCGCATTCTGTAAGTTAGTGTTGTAAAAATGGCGGCGAATGTGGTACGCGGGTGTGCAGCATTTAGCGTCCTTCCAAATAGTGTATTTATTACCTTGTACGGGTCTGGGTAAAAGTTGTATGTGCCTGGCGGTGTTTTCCGTGCTTAGGGGTCGTGTAGCCTCGTTTTCTTTTTTTTTTCGGTGGCCATTTTTTTCTCTTGCTTAGGGGATTTTCGAGTGGCGAAAGTCTCTAAATTGGCTTTAAATCTGCATGTAACCATCCTGGCTGTCCCCCCTTGCTCAGTATGTTTATTTTTATTTTATATTTTGTGTTTGTTTCTTATTTTTTGTGGCTCGTATTTTTTTTCCCTAAGTGGCGGTTTCCTTTTGTAAGTGTTACGGGACGTAATTTTTTAGAGGCGATTTTTTCAAAGTGCTACGGGACTCGCAGTGTGAATTGTTTATTAGATTTTTCTGTTGATGTTTAGTTCCGCGGGTTGTGGGTATGATGCGCAAGTTGTCCGGGGTCATGTCACAAAATCCCAGTGTGTGACCGTCTCATGTTTATTTGTACAGACCATAATGACATGTAACAAAATCCCAGTGTGTGACTGTCTCATGTTTATTTGTACAGACCATAAAGACATATAACAAATCCCAATGTGTGACCCGTCTCATGTTTATTTGTACAGACCATAATGACATGTAACAAATCCCAGAGTGTGACCGTCACATGTTTATTTGTACAGACCATAATGACATGTAACAAATCCCAGCGTGTCACTGTCTCATGTTTATTTGTACAGACCATAAAGACATATAACAAATCCCAGCGTCTGAACGTCTCATGTTTATTTGTACAGACCATAAAGACATGTAACAAATCCCAGCACGTGACCATCTCATATTTATTTGTACAGACCAAAAAAAACAAATAACAAATCCCATGTGTGAGCATCTCATGTTTATTTTGTACAGACAGTGATAAAGTGACACCATCAGATCTTTCAGAGTCTGACCAAAGAAGAAGAGACAAATATGAGGAGTCCCTGGTAGATTAAAGAGGAGGAAAATTCCTGTAAATATCAGTGAAGGTGAGTAATATCTTATAGACAATTATCACTCACTTCAGTCCCTTATTGAGGTGGATTTCTCCTTCATCTCTCACCCAGGAAGTTTTACACACATCGCAGCTCATGATAAAGGTGAATTAAATAGATTTTAAGACACAAACACCAGATTGATAGTAAATAATTACAATGGTGAAGGTCTATAATCTGTTTATCTCTATCTGTAGGACCTTTAGATGTGAAGCCTCCAGTTGTCTCCAAAGGTTGAACAAGAAGATCTGAATATAAGAGATCAGCAGCAGGTGAAGGAGGAGGAAAGTCCTGGGAATATCAGGGAAGGTGAGGAATTAATACACAATAAGAACATTAATAATACATTCTGTAATGTCACACTGTCACCATAACTATATTTATTTATCTTAAAGAGAATTCAAAACTGTCTAATATATTGCAATAGCTATTTATCTCTGTAGTACATAATTCTCGAGATATGCAGCACTTGTTTGTTGCAACTCAGTATCGTAATGGATAGCTCAGAGAGCTTGATAAGGATGGGGGGAGGGTCTAGAATTTAGCACTGGCCAATCATTACTAATATCAGTCTTTAACTTAATGTCTAAACACATGCACGCAGCAAATGTACGGGATAATTCACATGAATGCTTACGATGTTGGTCACGCTTTGCGGCCCTCGCGCAGCAATAATCGGCCGAAGGCGCTCATTGCAGGCCTCGCAATGAGTTCCACAGAGACCTCATCGGACTCTACATGTACACTCACCCACTTACTTCAATCCCTATGGTCTCTACATGTACACTCACCCACTTACACCTCAATCCCCATGGACCCTACATGTACATTCACCCCACTTACCTCACTCCCTATGGACCCCCTCACGTACATTCACCCACATACCTTACTCCCCTACGGGACCTAAATGTTCATTTCAATGTAATGTTTTTATTTTAAATTGTATTATTATTTTGAAATTATTTTATTTTTATTGTAATTATTTATTTTTAGTAAATGTAGTTTTTATTATTTGCATAAATTTTTAGTTAGGTGTTAAGATATTACAGATTTTATTACAGTGTTATCACTTAATTGATTCAAAATCTCTTTCATATAATCCTCATAAATCATAATCACTAGGGAACATTTCTTATTTGCTGGTGTAATGACCCCAATCTGCCATTTTATTTTCATTAGCACAATTCCTGATAGAAGACTTTGCACACACAGGAAGTTTGTATCTGCCACGCGGGACAGTGTCAGTAACTACAGTCGGTGCTCTCCGCAGAGCTAATGGGCAGATTGTTAGTTTACAGAAACACCCACCCAGTAAACAGGCATAAAAAATTGACAGCCCTGCAGCAAGCAATAATTGCATGTAGAAGTTGCAATATGTAAAGTTTGTGTTTATACAGTATTTGTCTTTTATTTTAAATAACACTTTGCAGACTATCAGATTTAGTTAAACAAAAGACCATAATTGATGATAATTGGTATGCACCGGGTCACACTGCACTCTATATACTGTACATTCAGACATATTTTGCTTTGTTTTTGTATGATTTGACCTTTTATTAACTGCAAATTGGTCTCTGTAATTGATGATAATTACTATAATAGGTATATACTAACTAGTTATTTCCATATAGAAGAATGTTAAAGCTGTCAGAATTTAATCTTTTTTTTTTTTTCAACAGATGGATCCAAGATTTGTAATAATATTGGAGAAGACCGCATTTGTAACACAGTAGAAAAACTATTTCCATGTTCAGAATGCGGGAAATGTTTCAGTAAGCTCTCAGATCTTAATAAACATAAGAGGACTCATACAGGAGAAAAACCTTTTCCATGTTTTGAATGTGGGAAATATTTCAGTCAGGTCTCACACCTTAATAAACATAAGAGGACTCATACAGGAGAAAAGCCTTTTCCATGTTCTGAATGTGGGAAATGTTTCAGTCAGCTCTCAGATCTTAATAAACATAAGTTGACTCATACAGGAGAAAAGCCTTTTTCATGTTCTGAATGTGGGAAATGTTTCAGTTGGGTCTCACACCTTAATACACATAAGAGGAATCATACATGGAGAAAAGCCTTTTCCATGTTCTGAATGTGGGAAATGTTTCAGTCATCTCTCAGCTCTTAATAGCCATAAGAGGACTCATACAGGAGAAAAGCCTTTTCCATGTTCTGAATGTGGGAAATGTTTCAGTCATCTCTCAGTTCTTAATAGCCATAAGAGGACTCATACAGGAGAAAAACCCTTTTCCATGTTCCGAATGTGGCAAATGTTTCACTAAGGTCTCCACTCTTAATATCCATAAGAGGACTCATACAGGAGAAAAACCTTTTTCATGTTCTGAATGTGGGAAATGTTTCAGTCGGGTCTCCCACCTTAATACACATAAGATGACTCATACAGGAGAAAAAGCCTTTTCCATGTTCTGAATGTGGGAAATGTTTCAGTCAGGCCTCAGCTCTTAATAGCCATAAGAGGACTCATACAGGAGAAAAGCATTTTTCATGTTCTGAATGTGGGAAATTGTTTCAGTTGGGTCTCACACCTTAATACACATAAGAGGAATCATACAGGAGAAAAGCCTTTTCCATGTTCTGAATGTGGGAAATGTTTCAGTCATCTCTCAGCTCTTAATAGCCATAAGAGGACTCATACAGGAGAAAAGCCTTTTCCATGTTCTGAATGTGGAAATGTTTCAGTCATCTCTCAGTTCTTAATAGCCATAAGAGGACTCATACAGGAGAAAAGCATTTTTCATGTTCTGAATGTGGGAAATGTTTCAGTCATCTCTCAGCTCTTAATAGCCATAAGAGGGACTCATACAGGAGAAAAGCTTTTTTCATGTTCTGAATGTGGGAAATGTTTTAGTCAGCTCTCAGATCTTAATACACATAAGAAGACTCATACTGGAGAAAAGCCTTTTCCATGTTCCGAATGTGGCAAATGTTTCAGTCATCTCTCAGCTCTTAATAGCCATAAGAGGACTCATACAGGAGAAAAGCCTTTTTTCATGTTCTGAATGTGGGAAATGTTTCAGTCGGGTCTCACACCTTTAAATACACATAAAGAAGGAATCATACAGGAGAAAAGCCTTTTCCATGTTCTGAATGTGGCAAATCTTTCAGTCATCTCTCAGCTCTTAATAGACATAAGATGACTTATACAGGAGAAAAGCCTTTTCCATGTTCTGAATGTGGCAAATCTTTCAGTCAGGTCTCAGCTCTTAATAGCCATAAGAGGACTCATACAGGAGAAACTCCTTTTTCATGTTCTGAATGTGGAAATGTTTCAGTCGGACCTCACATCTCAAGCTACACATGAGAACTCACACAGGATAAACACCATTTGCATGATCTGAAACTCACATGAGAAACATGTTTCAGTAAGATTTGAAATGACACAAGAAAACTCACACAAGATAAAGACCAGTTGTATGTATGGAATGTGGGTAAGGGTTTAATATGAGTCCGCCATTACACATCAACATGACACATCATGCAATTCTACTTAAATCATATAAATGTAAGTAATTAAAAACATTAGCAAGCTCATAAAGATCTATGGATATCTGAGTTGTAAATCACATTAATAGAGCAATAAGTTGTACTAATGTATCAGCTTGTATTATTACAATACATGATATGCTGCTGGACTGTGCATTGCTGCTTTTTGCTTGGTTACCAATAACCTTTCGATTTAAGGGATCCAGAACGTATAGACTTTGCTCTACACCATCATGCTGAGCACTCATAATACATTTGTGGACCTGTAAACTAAGCTATATATATTTTTTATATAATCTTTATATATTTTTAACCTTAATAGCCTCTTCCATTAATTTTCCTATTTTTTATGTACATTTGTTGCATCAAACAAAGCAATGAGTTTAAAGGGCTTGAAAATAAAAAAAACTATGCTTTTAGGTATGGAAAGACTCATAAATGTCAATAAAGTTATTTTTTAATTGAATAAGAATTGACTGGGATATTTCTTGATTTAATCATATATCACCCTCATCCACTGTTCCCTCTAAGCTGTGCGCGCGCACAAGTACCCTGAGATGAGCGCACACAACTAAACATGGAGTGCACACAGATCCCTAGGGGGATATGTAATCTTAGTTTTCCCCATTAACTTTTTCCACACGAGGAGAAATAGATCTCCATTGACCCTTTTCCTTTTGCCGGTGCTCCCTTTGAGATAGCGTTGGTGGGCGGAGAAACTCGATAGGGCAAATCTGGTGCTGATGTCAGATGTCGACGTCCGACATTAGCTTGCTCTCTCAAAGCATCAGAGTCATTCACCCTTCCATGCTGTGTAAACAACATTTCAATGTGTGCACAAAACAAATCAAAGAATCACACAGGACAAAAGGAAAAGGGTCAATGGAGATCTATTTCTTAATGAGTGGAAAAAGGTTCATTTGAAAACTAAAATTAAATATCCACCTGTAGGGAATTAGAACTGAATGTTCTTTCATATGGAATTAGTACGTGATGCCACCAGGCTGGTGGAGATAGAGACTGAGTACTTGGTGGAACAAAGAACAGAATCTGTGGTTTAAATGACTGAAGATATTTAGAATATCTGAAGGAGTTACTATTTAGTAAAAATAGTGCACTTTTAAGGTATACTATGGCCTTGATTCAATTGAGCAATCGTTGTTTACAGGAGCC
The DNA here is from genome assembly GCA_027410445.1 of Discoglossus pictus. Classification (NCBI taxonomy): domain Eukaryota; kingdom Metazoa; phylum Chordata; class Amphibia; order Anura; family Alytidae; genus Discoglossus; species Discoglossus pictus. The sequence goes on from JAPZIH010000705.1 coordinate 71,065, forward strand.
CCGTAAACTAATTTGCTGTTCAATTGGCGTCTTTTTGCGAGCTGCAAACGATCTACGGGTTACAGGCTGAAAATCCCTGCGGTTGTAAAAATAGTAACTTACAACCCATCTAAGCCTTTGATCCTTTCAAGCTTGCAACAGTTATATTCGCAAAATCGCTATTCAATTGCTACAGTTCCTCAAGCCCGCAAATATTTTCACACCCGTAAATGTCAAATGTAGAAGGAAATCCAACGGGTACCAGATAGGACTCACAAGGGGGTTTAACCCCTGTTCGTAGCACTGTAAATGCAAATAAAAAAATCAATACTACACTTCAAAAGATGGGGAAAGTGATGAAATACATTAGAATTAATTGCTCAACAGCCTCAAGCTCGTAAATCTGCAATCAAAAATTATTTTTTTATGTGTAATTTCGGTTCTATATCAATTTTAGGAATCAATGAGTTAATACATATCAGGCCACCCACATGGACTAGAACATTTCCTTCATTCATTTTATTATTGTTTACATTGCAGGATTGCGAGTCTGATTGCATGTCGGGCTCCTAAATGCTAATTGATTGACATGTAACTTCCATCGTTTACTGATGTCATGATGTCGGTCTCATTTTCTATTGGCTGTTTCTAAAATCAGTAGTTGCGGCCGTGCTTAATTGATCATGTTCCACGCTCTGAAATGCTACTCATGATTGCATGGTTTACGGGTTAGACTTTCGGCCTGTAAGTTGCGGGCTTGTTCAATTGAATCGCTCTGTAATTGTTGCAAATTTCAATTGAATAAGGCCCTATGTAAGTTATGTTTAAGTATGCTCTGATATATGGACTAATACCCGCCACAGCTATCATCATTAAAACACTTAAAATGAATACAGTATAAAAGCCATTACTGTATAATTACTCCCACCCTAATTCACAACTCAATCCTATAAAAATGAACAGAGTGATAGTGAAGCTAAAAGATCACTCTTATTGACATGATTACAGCAATCCGAACCCTCAAGCAACCAGAAAAAATTTTAAGCATGTACTTTAAATACAAATTAAGATTTACAGGGCTCAACAAATGCCAGGAGCCAGGTTATGATGCCACAAAATGCTTACAGGCACCTAGATTTCATCCCCTGTACGTCTCTGCAATTTGATTTTATCTAGAAGTAGACAGGCATGAGTGACTGAGCCAGGGCAGTGTTAGGGTTACATTCCCCGGGCATGAGTGACTGAGTCAGGGCAGTTTTGGCGTTACATTCCCCGGGCATGAGTTACTGAGCCAGGGCAGTGTTGGCGTTACATTCCCGGGGCATGAGTGACTGAGCCAGGGCAGTGTTGGGGTTACATTCCCCGGGCATGAGTGACTGAGCCAGGCAGTGTTAGGGTTACATTCCCCCGCATGAAGTGACTGAGCCAGGAACAGTGTTGGCGTTACATTCCCCGGCATGAGTGACTGAGTCAGGGCAGTGTTGGCGTTACATTCCCCGGGCTATGAGTGACTGAGCCAGGGCAGTTGTTGGCGTTACATTCCCGACATGAAGTGACTGAGTCAGGGCAGTGTTAGGGTTACATACCCCGGGCATGAAGTGACTGAGACAGGGCAGTGTTGGCGTTACATTCCCCTGGCATGAGTGACTGAGCCAGGGCAGTGTTGGCGTTACATTACCCCGGCATGAAGTGACTGAGTCAGGGCAGTGTTGGCGTTACATTCCCCGCAATGAGTGACTGAGCCAGGGCAGTGTTGGCGTTACATTCCCCGGCATGAGTGACTGAAGCTAGGGCAGTGTTGGCGTTACTTTCCCCGGGCATGAGTGACTGAGTCAGGGCAGTGTTGGCGTTACATACCACGGGCATGAGTGACTGAGCCAGGGCAGTGTTGGCGTTACATTCCCCGGCATGAGTGACTGAGTCAGGGCAGTGTTGGCGTTACATTCCCCGGGCATGAGTGACTGAGCCAGGGCAGTGTTGGCGTTACATTCCCCGGGCATGAGTGACTGAGTCAGGGCAGTGTTGGCGTTACATTCCCCGGGCATGAGTGACTGAGCAGGGCAGTGTTGGCGTTACATTCCCCGGGCATGAGTGACTGAGTCAGGGCAGTGTTGGCGTTACATTCCCGGGCATGAGTGACTGAGCCAGGGCAGTGTTGGCGTTACATTCCCCAGGCATTAGTGACTGAGCCAGTGCAGTGTTGGCGTTACATTCCCCGGCATGAGTGACTGAGTCAGGGCAGTGTTGGCGTTACATTCCCCGGGCATGAGTGACTGAGTCAGGGCAGTGTTGGCGTTACATTCCCCGGGCATGAGTGACTGAGCCAGGGCAGTGTTGGCGTTACATTTCCCCGGGCATGAGTGACTGAGTCAGGGCAGTGTTGGCGTTACATTCCCCGGCATGAGTGACTGAGTCAGGGCAGTGTTGGCGTTACATTCCCCCGGGCATGAGTGACTGAGTCAGGGCAGTGTTGGCGTTACATTCCCCGGGCATGAGTGACTGAGCCAGGGCAGTGTTGGCGTTACATTCCCCGGCATGAGTGACTGAGCCAGGGCAGTGTTGGCGTTACATACCCCCGGCATGAGTGACTGAGTCAGGGCAGTGTTGGCGTTACATTCCCCCGGCATGAGTGACTGAGTCAGGGCAGTGTTGGCGTTACATTCCCCGACAATGAGTGACTGAGTCAGGGCAGTGTTGGCGTTACATTCCCCGGCATGAGTGACTGAGTCAGGGCAGTGTTGGCGTTACATTCCCCGGACATGAGTGACTGAGCAGGGAAGTGTTGGCGTTACATACCCCGGGCATGAGTGACTGAGACAGGGCAGAGTTGGCGTTACATACCCCGGCATGAGTGACTGAGCCAAGGGCAGTGTTGTCATTACATACCCCGGGCATGAGTGACTGAGTCAGGGCAGTGTTGGCGTTACATACCCCGGCATGAGTGAGCTGAGCCAGGGCAGTGCTGGCAGTTACATTCCCCGGGCATGAATGACTGAGTCAGGGCAGTGTTGGCGTTACATTCCCCGTGCATAGTGACTGAGCCAGGGTAGTGTTGGCGTTACTTTCCCCGACATGAGTGACTGAGCCAGGGCAGTGTTGGCGTTACACTCCCCGAGGCATAAGTGACTGAGGCAGGGCAGTGTTGGCGTTACACTCCCCGGGCATGAGTGACTGAGGCAGGGCAGTGTTGGCGTTACATACCCCGGGCATCAGTGGACTGATCAGGGCAGTGTTGGCGTTACATTCCCGGGCATGAGTGAGCTGAGCCAGGGCAGTGCTGGCATTACATTCCCCGACATGAGTGACTGAGCCAGGGCAGTGTTGGCGTTACATTCCCCGGGCATGAGTGACTGAGTCAGGGCAGTGTTGGCGTTAAATTCCCCGAGCATGAGTGACTGAGTCAGGGCAGTGTTGGCGTTACATTCCCCGGACATGAGTGACTGAGCCAGGGCAGTGTTGGCGTTACATTCCCCGGGCATTAGTGACTGAGCCAGGGCAGTGTTGGCGTTACATTCCCCGGCATGAGTGACTGAGTCAGGGCAGTGTTGGCGTTACATTCCCCGGGCATGAGTGACTGAGTCAGGGCAGTGTTGGCGTTACATTCCCCGGAATGAGTGACTGAGTCAGGGCAGTGTTGGCGTTACATTCCCCGGCATGAGTGACTGAGTCAGGGCAGTGTTGGCGTTACATTCCCCGGCATGAGTGACTGAGTCAGGGCAGTGTTGGCGTTACATACCCCGGCATGAGTGACTGAGTCAGGGCAGTGTTGGCGTTACATTCCCCAGCATGAGTGACTGAGCCAGGGCAGTGTTGGCGTTACATTCCCCGGACATGAGTGACTGAGTCAGGGAAGTGTTGGCGTTACATTCCCCGGGCATGAGTGACTGAGTCAGGGCAGTGTTGGCGTTACATTCCCCGACATGAGTGACTGAGCCAGGGCAGTGTTGGCGTTACATTCCCCGGCATGAGTGACTGAGCCAGGGCAGTGTTGGCGTTACATTCCCCGGGCATGAGTGACTGAGCCAGGGCAGTGTTGGCGTTACATACCCCGGCATGAGTGACTGAGCCAGGGCAGTGTTGGCGTTACATTCCCCCGGCATGAGTGACTGAGCCAGGGCAGTGTTGGCGTTACATTCCCCGACATGAGTGACTGAGCCAGGGCAGTGTTGGCGTTACATTCCTCGGGCATGAGTGACTGAGCCAGGGCAGTGTTGGCGTTACATTCCCCGGGCATGAGTGACTGAGTCAGGGCAGTGTTGGCGTTACATTTCCCGGGCATGAGTGACTGAGTCAGGGCAGTGTTGGCGTTACATTCCCCGGACATGAGTGACTGAGTCAGGGCAGTGTTGGTGTTACATACCCCGGGCATAAGTGACTGAGACAGGGCAGTGTTGGCCATACATACCCCGGGCATGAGTGACTGAGCCAGGGCAGTGCTGGCATTACATTCCACGACATGAGTGACTGAGCCAGGGCAGTGTTGGCGTTACATACCCCCGGGCATGAGTGACTGAGTCAGGGCAGGGTTGGCGTTATATACCCCGGGCATGAGTGACTGAGCCAGGGCAGTGCTGGCATTACATTCCCCGACATGAGTGACTGAGTCAGGGCAGTGTTGGCGTTACATTCCCCGGGCATGAGTGACTGAGCCAGTGTAGTGTTAGGGTTACATACCCCGGTCATGAGTGACTGAGTCAGGGCAGTGTTGGCGTTACATTCCCCGGGTTCAGCACTGCACCCTCCAGCCGAATGTACCTGTGTGTAAGTGAGGAGTGAAAGCTGCTGCTGCTAGAACAGCACTCACTGACACATATACTTAGCAGAGCATCCTATATGCAGCTAATCTAGGCCTCTTTATTATGTAACTCTCAAGCAACCAGAAACTACAATTATCCGGCACCTACCAATCTCCATGGGTGCCGGTTAACTGGGAGTTTTACTGTACTATAAAAGGAGATTAAGAATCTATTATAAATTCAATAGCTCTGCAGCATTGTGAAAAGAGTTCACCCAATATTATGTATATACAATTAAGAAGGTTAAATTCCAGTTACATTTGGAAGCAAATTGAAACACTTAGTGTGAGTAATAAATCTATTTTTACATGTAAAACATTGCAAAATTTCTTAACCCATACTCCGTTATATTGTAAACAAATGCAAAATTTCAAGCAATGTATGCTAGTGAGCTTAAGACACAATAATATTGATTATCACCTGACCTTACTCTCCTTGCAAAATGCTGCACAACAAAAAAAATTAGCATACACATACTCCAAAAAATTTGAGTTAACATAGCCCTCATCCTCTCTTTTTCCCTCCATCCTCTCTCTACTAGCCTCTTCTCCCCCACAAATCTTCCTTATCATTAATCCCTCTTTCACCCCATCCAATCTCTCTCTCTTTTTTCATCACATTCCAACTGTTGTGGACGAAATTTTAGAGAACCACTCTTTCAATTAGGAAAGTCTTATGTGCCATTTCAAAATATCTAAAAAACAACAACAAAATGTAAAACAGCGAAATTAAAAGACAGCAGAAAAAACTCATTGCCATTTATGAAAGTAGCCCTTTCTTGCATGATTAGCCCCACAAAACACTTTATAATATTTCACTACAGTTTATAGTTTAAATGTTAAATTATTCTGTTAATGTTGATTCTGTTCCAAGTTTGTAACACAACATCAAAAGTTTATTACTTGAATTTAGTGAAAAGTTTATTTGCATAGAAGACGTAGATTGAGTTCGAAATATGTAAATCTATTATTCAATTGTAAATATTAATCCAGGGAGTCATCCGATCGCCAGTTCATGGGGTCAGGAAGGAATTCATTATTGTCCAACTTTGACACTATTGGCTATGTTTCAAAGACGTTTTTTACTGTTTGCCTTCCTCTGGATTCAATATACATTTTCATTAACAGTTGATCATCTATAACTTGCATGTTAAAAAACATTACGTCAAATTGACACTACTCATTAATACAATGTTCACCTGTTGTTACATTAATATGTTAATACTGTTCAAAAAATATAATTTAACGCTTTAACTGTTCAGCACTTACAACTTGCAGTTTAAAAAAATAAACATTTTGACGATAAAAATTGTACTTATTTATATATAAGAAAAACTTTAAGACTGTCTAATACGCATCTTACATGCAACATAGAATTCACAACAGACACATTTCATTGCCGTCATTTTTTGACGGGCAAGTCGCTAGTAATATAATAATGAAGATATAAAAATGAATAAAAAATGATAAACATAATTAGAAATAGAGGCATGATCTTCAACCTGGCTCCTAAAGAGACTCAAGGCCCCTAAAGGATTCAGTACAGATGAGTTACCTACAACATGGACATATTACATCTCACAGAGTCCCTTTGCACCTTTTACCCTTCCCAACAAGAGCATTGCAAAAGAAAAGTAAAATTATATATAGCAAAAAATAAAAATAAAACAAATTATAAAGCAATTATAATAGTACAATATTGTTAATGGACACCCCCAAGAACGAGACCAAGCTCCGTTTTTGAGGGTCAAAAAAAGTGAACTGTAACTTTATTGAAAAATCCCCCCATTTCTAACATGTCACACACACAGTGGAGGGAGTGGCTACCTTTGGTCAACCCCTAATTACCCGGTCCAATCAGACAGGGTTAAGGCGTGGGGTAACCAGGAGTCCCCCTCCCCCAGGAGCCACCCACTAGGCGTGGCTAACTGCTCATTCTCCCTCTGACCATGGATGTAGGAACATCTTCAGGCTCACCTACGCCCCTGCTAGGAGATGGGGAAAACCCCAGGCCATCTCATCATTCAAGAGTCCTTTACCCCCATTGTTCATGGTGGCCATCTTGTCTGCTAAAACCCTTTTTGTTCTGCTATCTCTTGTGTGTTTTAGCAGGTACTATTAAGAGGCAGATGGGCAACTCCTGACCAAGTGTATGAGACCAAAGATATTTGACTGCATACCACACAATACAATATTTTTTCAGATATAACCACAACATATTATAACCCAGAACATATCTCCAGATAGCTTAGGTCTGAGCACACATTATTACTGAATGGCGCTCAGACCACACACATACAGTTCAATGACCATGGAGCCAAAGTCTTTCTGCATAGGAAAATAAAGTATTTAAATGCCGGTCCATTGTCAAAAGGCACCGGGCAGGCAACCAGACTCCTCCAATGTACAGTGGCGAGATCGGTCTCGTCACAAATATGATCTGTGGAAAAATGTAAAAGTCTCTCAATAATGGAGTCCTTAGCACAAAGTTCACAGTCCAGATGTTAAAAGTCTATTGAATGAAAGCTTTACAATCAGTGATTATACAGCACAAGCAAGAAAAAAAATCAAATACTAATGAAAAAAAAAACTAATAGGTTCATAGGGAGCTTTTTGTGCCAAGAGGTTTTCAACTGACAAGAGGACATCCCTTGAGGTTAGAAGTAAAAAGATTCCACCTTAAAGAAAGAAAACGGTTCTTCACAGTAAGGGTGGTTAATCTGTGGGAACTCTCTACCAGAGGAGGTGGTGACAGCAATGATCAGTTATCGATGGATAACTTTAAAAGGGGGCTGGATCTATTTCTAATTAAAAAGGGAATTCAGGGTTATCATGGATAATTAGACAGTATTGATCCAGGGAGAAATCCGATCGCCAGTGTCTGGGGTCAGGAAGGAATTATTTTTTTTTGCCTTCCTCTGGATTAATAATTTAAAAAAAAATACAAAAATAATAGTTAAATAATTGATTAATAATAAATTAACAACTAATTAATTAATATTAATCTGCATATTGCAGATCAGAGGAGATCTTAAAAGATTGAACTTGATGGACTGTAAGTCTTTTTTCAACCTTAATTACTATGTAACTATGTAACTAAATAAAAAATAATAAATCCAGATAAAAAATAAGTAAGCCCCTGCTTGACCAAGTCCATATAAAAAGGAAATAGTCCAATGGGGTGGATGAAAACATCCACATAAGCTGTTATATGTTACCATGATATAGTCCAGATTGCGGTGCAATATATATAAAAGTCCAGATATGTAAATAAAACAATGGTTAATGCAAACAAAATGGCCTCACTTCCTTTTCACAAAACACCCCCCAACCAATTACCAATAATTAGGCCATAGAACCAGTTTCCCTTTATCCTTACTGTCTTATGAGGTATTTAGGTGATAGATGTAATTTAATAACCAATACATTTTCCACTGATATTACTAACAATCCAGAGTTTATGCATGATAACTTCTTCTTTCCCTAGTTCCCCTTATCAGATGTTAGTACGTACTAGATCCTAGCAAGTTGATAGAACAAGGTGGCATAAGTGTTAGAAGTCGTAGGACAGTAAAAAGGAAGACAGGTATAGTAAAAAGTAGAACAAGTAAAAATGAAAAAACAGTGAAAACATATGCTGAGACAATCTTCATACAAACCCAGTCTTACACATCACACTTAGCCAGGCCCCTCTTTGTTCATACAATAAACAGGCGGATTGCTTCTGGATGGTGAGATCTCTGGTCAAAGCAATAGACATCATGTGCAGATATTCAGGCACAGGCAGAGGTGTAGGAAGTGTGGGGGCGTGGGGACACAGCGCGCCAAGTGGCTTTTCTTTGGATGCAGCAAAAATTATCCCACCAGCCGTCCGGGGCAGTTGCACCTCTGTGCCGTTCTCTCAGGCTCCCTGCTCCTATCAGGCTCTCTCCTCTGATCCAGGGGAGGAGGAGCCGCCAGGGGGAGAAGCCTGCACAGGAGGAGCCAGCAGACCCCGCATGAAGACTGAGGTCAGATAGTTGGAGAGGGGGAGAGAGAAACATCAGAGGGACAGAGATGGGAGAGACAAAGGGGGGAGAGGATGGAGAGTCAGAGAGGGGGAGGATGGGAGAGACAGAGGTGTAGAGGATGGTAGAAATAGAGAGGGGAGGATGGGAGACAAGGAGGGGAACGATGGGAGAGACAGAGAGGGAGAGGATGGGAGAGACAGAAAGGGGGGATATGATGGTAGAAAAAGAGAGGGGGAGAGATGTGAGAGACAGAGTGGGAGATGATGGGAGAGACAGAGGGTGGAGAGGATGGGAGAGACAGAAAGGGGGATTTGATGGGAGAAAAAGAGAGAGAGAGAGGATGGGAGAGACAGAGTGGGAGAGGATGGGAGAGACAGAGTGGGAGATGATGGGAGAGACAGAGAGGGGAGAGGATCGGAGAGACAGAGGGGGAGAGGATGAGAGAGACAGGGAGGGGAGATTATGAGAGTGACAGAGGGGGGAGATGTTGGGAGAGACAGAGGATGAGAGAGACAGGGAGGGGGAGGATGGGAGAGACAAAGGTGGAGAGGATGGAAGAAACAGAGGGAGAGGATGGGAGAGACAGAGAGGGGCATATGATGGTAGAAACAAAGAGGGGGTGAGGGAAAGCAGAGGGGGAGAGGGTGGGAGAGACAGAGGGGGGCTGATGGGAGAGACAGAGGGGGGAGAGGATGAGAGAGACAGAGGGGAGGAGAGGATTGGAGAGACAGAGAGGGGAGAGGATAAGAGAGACAGAGGGAGGAGAGGTAGTATTTTATATGTATGATATACCATTAATTACAGGTGGCCCCGCCCATTTTATTCTCATGCCCGCCCACCCCTCCCTAATCACGACTTTTGCGCCATATCATGACTCCGCCTACTGCGCAGTCACTTATCCACACCTCAAACTGCCCCATACCACTGAACCCTAAATTTATAGGTGTGAAATAATTTATAGAACGTATTAATAAAATATAAAAAGTGTCTCCATTATTTACTGTAGCCTTACTAAATTATAGAAAGGTTTAGTAACGGGGTCACATGTGCGCTGTGATCTTATTAATAGATTAAAAACATGAATCCAGCACCTCTGGACATTCTGTATTAAATGATCAAATCTGCGGGGTTATAAGCTTTAGAGAGATATTTTCACCAATATCCTTATTAATATACACCAAATATATATATATATTATTTATTTTTACAGTTCATTGACTACGCCCATAAGACCTATACTTGTTTAATTACAGAACCCATTGTAACGTATCCGCTTCATTATAGTTTTTTTTGCTTTTAATAGTTATTACCTATACATACAGCCCTACTAAATCAGCTCAACGTGTAAATCCATAGCCCGTAATGTAGCCCATAAGACTCACACCTATTAAGTTAGACCCCGTAAAGCAACCCGTCCACGACTTCTGAGGTAAGGGCGAGAAAAGGCTACGGGACGTGGAAATTTGAACTGCGCGGCCGCAAATCCTTTGATCTGTCGAGCCAGTAACTGTTACGTTTCCAATCATGCTATTAAATTGCAACAAATTCACTTGGCGTTCAAGCCCGTAACCCGCAAATGGAGCCAAAAAAGCCGGCAGGTACAAGAGAGGACCCGCTAGAGGGGTAAAGTCCAATCCGTAGCACGGTAAATGGAAGAGGGAAAGTGATGTTAGGTCTTAGAATTAATAGCACTGTAACAGAACCCATCACTGTTTTACCCTGTTTTATGGTTATTTATTCTTGGTTAAAATATGATCCTACTGTATATTATATGTATGTTGGTTGATGCTCTGCAGTGCAGTGTGTGGTCCAGGTGTGTATATATATATTAATGTGTAGTGTGTGGCCAAGGTGTGTATATATAGCCATGTGTAGTGTGTGG
>JAPZIH010000705.1:82225-222775 GCA_027410445.1 Discoglossus pictus
TCGTCTTCTCCCAGTGACCTCGTTCCTCCTCCTCTGCTCTTCTGCCAATGACCTCGTTCCTCCTCCTCTGCTCTTCTCCCAATGACCTTGTTCCTCCTCCTCTGCGCTTCTCCCAGTGACCTTGTTCCTCCTCCTCTGCTCTTCTTCTCCCAGTGACCTTGTTCCTCCTCCTCTGCTCTTCTTCTCCCAGTGACCTTGTTCCTCCTCCTCTGCTCTACTTTTCCCAGTGACCTTGTTCCTCCTCTGCTCTTCTTCTCCCAGTGACCTTGTTCCTCCTCCTCTGCTCTACTTTTCCCAGTGACCTTGTTCCTCCTCCTCTGCTCTTCTTCTCCCATTGACCTTGTTCCTCCTCCTCTGCTCTTCTTCTCCCAGTGACCTCGTTTCTCCTCCTCTGCTCTTCTTCTCCCAGTGACCTCGTTTCTCCTCCTCTGCTCTTCTTCTCCCAGTGACCTCGTTCCTCCTCCTCTGCTCTTCTTCTCCCAATGAACTCGTTCCTCCTCCTCTGCTCTTCTCCCAGTGACCTTGTTCCTTCTCCTCTGCTCTTCTTCTCCCAGTGACCTTGTTCCTCCTCCTCTGCTCTTCTTCTCCCAGTGACCTCATTCCTCCTCCTGTGCTCTTCACCCAGTGACCTTATTCCTCCTCCTCTGCTCTTCACCCAGTGACCTTATTCCTCCTCCTCTGCTCTTCTCCCAGTGACCTTGTTCCTCCTCCTCTGCTCTTCTTCTCCCAGTGACCTTGTTCCTCCTCTGCTCTTCTTCTCCCAGTGACCTTGTTCCTCTCCTCCTCCTCTACTCTTCTTCTCCCAGTGACCTTGTTTCTGCTCTTCTTCTCCCAGTGACCTCGTTTCTCCTCCTCTGCTCTTCTTCTCCCAGTGACCTTGTTTCTCCTCCTCTGCTCTTCTTCTCCCAGTGACCTCGTTCCTCCTCCTCTGCTCTTCTTCTCCCAGTGACCTCGTTCCTCCTCCTCTGCTCTTCTTCTCCCAGTGACCTCGTTCCTCCTCCTCTGCTCTTCTTCTCCCAGTGACCTCGTTCCTCCTCTTCTGCTCTTCTTCTCCGAGTGACCTCGTTCCTCCTCTTCTGCTCTTCTTCTCCCAGTGACCTTGTTCCTCCTCTTCTGCTCTTCTTCTCCCAGTGACCTTGTTCCTCCTCTGCTCTTCTTCTCCCAGTGACCTTGTTCCTCTCCTCCTCTGCTCTTCTTCTCCCAGTGACCTCGTTCCTCCTCCTCTGCTCTTCACCCACTGACCTTATTCCTCCTCCTCTGCTCTTCTCCCAGTGACCTTGTTCCTCCTCCTCTGCTCTTCTTCTCCCAGTGAGCTTGTTCCTCCTCTGCTCTTCTTCTCCCATTGACCTTGTTCCTCTCCTCCTCTACTCTTCTTCTCCCAGTGACCTTGTTCCTCTCCTCCTCTGCTCTTCTTCTCCCAGTGACCTCGTTCCTCCTCCTCTGCTCTTCACCCACTGACCTTATTCCTCCTCCTCTGCTCTTTTCCCAGTGACCTTGTTCCTCCTCCTCTGCTCTTCTTCTCCCAGTGACCTTGTTCCTCCTCTGCTCTTCTTCTCCCATTGACCTTGTTCCTCTCCTCCTCTACTCTTCTTCTCCCAGTGACCTTGTTCCTCTACTCCTCTACTCTTCTTCTCCCAGTGACCTTGTTCCTCCTCCTCTGCTCTTCTTCTCCCAGTGACCTCGTTCCTCCTCCTCTGCTCTTCTTCTACCAGTGACCTCGTTCCTCCTCCTCTGCTCTTCTTCTCCCAGTGACCTCGTTCCTCCTCCTCTGCTCTTCTTCTCCCAGTGACCTCGTTTCTCCTCCTCTGCTCTTCTTCTCCCAGTGACCTCGTTTCTCCTCCTCTGCTCTTCTTCTCCCAGTGACCTCGTTCCTCCTCCTCCTCTGCTCTTCTCCCAGTGACCTCGTTCCTCCTCCTCCTCTGCTCTTCTCCCAGTGACCTCTTGCCTCCTCCTCCTCTGCTCTTTTTCCAGTGACCTCGTTGCTCCTCCTCTGCTCTTCACCCAACAGTCTCTTCCCGCCTCCTCTGCTCTTCTCCCAGTGACCTCGTTCCTCTTCCTCCTCTGCTCTTCTCCCAGTGACCTCGTTCCTCCTCCATCTCTGCTCTTCTCCCAGTTACCTCGTTGCTCCTCCTCTGCTCTTCACCCAACAGTCTCTTGCCGCCTCCTCTGCTCTTACCCCAGTGACCTTGTTCCTCCTCCTCTGCTCTTCTTCTCCCAATGAACTCGTTCCTCCTCCTCTGCTCTTCTCCCAGTGACCTTGTTCCTTCTCCTCTGCTCTTCTTCTCCCAGTGACCTCATTCCTCCTCCTGTGCTCTTCACCCAGTGACCTTATTCCTCCTCCTCTGCTCTTCACCCAGTGACCTTATTCCTCCTCCTCTGCTCTTCTCCCAGTGACCTTGTTCCTCCTCCTCTGCTCTTCTTCTCCCAGTGACCTTGTTCCTCCTCTGCTCTTCTTCTCCCAGTGACCTTGTTCCTCTCCTCCTCCTCTACTCTTCTTCTCCCAGTGACCTTGTTTCTGCTCTTCTTCTCCCAGTGACCTCGTTTCTCCTCCTCTGCTCTTCTTCTCCCAGTGACCTTGTTTCTCCTCCTCTGCTCTTCTTCTCCCAGTGACCTCGTTCCTCCTCCTCTGCTCTTCTTCTCCCAGTGACCTTGTTCCTCCTCCTCTGCTCTTCTTCTCCCAGTGACCTCGTTCCTCCTCCTCTGCTCTTCTTCTCCCAGTGACCTCGTTCCTCCTCTTCTGCACTTCTTCTCCCAGTTACCTCGTTCCTCCTCTTCTGCTCTTCTTCTCCCAGTGACCTTGTTCCTCCTCTTCTGCTCTTCTTCTCCCAGTGACCTTGTTCCTCCTCCTCCTCTGCACTTCTCCTAGTGACTTTGTTCCTCCTCTTCTGCTCTTCTTCTCCCAGTGCCCTCGTTCCTCCTCCTCTGCTCTTCACCCAGTGCCCTCGTTCCTCCTCCTCTGCTCTTCACCCAGTGACCTTATTCCTCCTCCTCTGCTCTTCACCCAGTGACCTTATTCCTCCTCTGCTCTTCACCCAACAGTCTCTTCCCGCCTCCTCTGCTCTTCTCCCAGTGACCTCGTTCCTCTTCCTCCTCTGCTCTTCTCCCAGTGACCTCGTTCCTCCTCCATCTCTGCTCTTCTCCCAGTTACCTCGTTGCTCCTCCTCTGCTCTTCACCCAACAGTCTCTTGCCGCCTCCTCTGCTCTTACCCCAGTGACCTTGTTCCTCCTCCTCTGCTCTTCTTCTCCCAATGAACTCGTTCCTCCTCCTCTGCTCTTCTCCCAGTGACCTTGTTCCTTCTCCTCTGCTCTTCTTCTCCCAGTGACCTCATTCCTCCTCCTGTGCTCTTCACCCAGTGACCTTATTCCTCCTCCTCTGCTCTTCACCCAGTGACCTTATTCCTCCTCCTCTGCTCTTCTCCCAGTGACCTTGTTCCTCCTCCTCTGCTCTTCTTCTCCCAGTGACCTTGTTCCTCCTCTGCTCTTCTTCTCCCAGTGACCTTGTTCCTCTCCTCCTCCTCTACTCTTCTTCTCCCAGTGACCTTGTTTCTGCTCTTCTTCTCCCAGTGACCTCGTTTCTCCTCCTCTGCTCTTCTTCTCCCAGTGACCTTGTTTCTCCTCCTCTGCTCTTCTTCTCCCAGTGACCTCGTTCCTCCTCCTCTGCTCTTCTTCTCCCAGTGACCTTGTTCCTCCTCCTCTGCTCTTCTTCTCCCAGTGACCTCGTTCCTCCTCCTCTGCTCTTCTTCTCCCAGTGACCTCGTTCCTCCTCTTCTGCACTTCTTCTCCCAGTTACCTCGTTCCTCCTCTTCTGCTCTTCTTCTCCCAGTGACCTTGTTCCTCCTCTTCTGCTCTTCTTCTCCCAGTGACCTTGTTCCTCCTCCTCCTCTGCACTTCTCCTAGTGACCTTGTTCCTCCTCTTCTGCTCTTCTTCTCCCAGTGCCCTCGTTCCTCCTCCTCTGCTCTTCACCCAGTGACCTCGTTCCTCCTCCTCTGCTCTTCACCCAGTGACCTTATTCCTCCTCCTCTGCTCTTCACCCAGTGACCTTATTCCTCCTCTGCTCTTCTCCCAGTGACCGTTTTCCTCCTCCTCTGCTCTTCTTCTCCCAGTGACCGTGTTCCTCCTCCTCTACTCTTCTTCTCCCAGTGACCTTGTTCCTCCTCCTCTGCTCTTCTTCTCCCAGTGACCTCGTTCCTCCTCCTCTGCTCTTCTTCTCCCAGTGACCTCGTTCCTCCTCCATCTCTGCTCTTCTCCCAGTGACCTTGTTCCTCCTCCTCTGCTCTTCTTTTCCCAGTGACCTTGTTCCTCCTCTGCTCTTTTTCTCCCAGTGACCTTGTTCCTCCTCTGCTCTTCTTCTCCCAGTGACCTTGTTCCTCCTCCTCTGCTCTTCTTCTCCCAGTGATCTTATTCCTCTTCCTCTGCTCTTCTTCTCCCAGTGACCTTGTTCCTCTTCCTCTGCTCTTCTTCTCCCAGTGACCTTGTTTCTCCTCCTCTGCTCTTCTGCTTAAAACTCTTGCCTCCTCCTCCTCTGCTCTACTGCCAATGACCTCTTGCCTCCTCCTCCTCTGCTCTACTGCCAATGACCTCTTGCCTCCTCCTCCTCTGCTCTTCTGCCAATGACATCTTGCCGCCTCCTCCCCTGCTCTTCTCCCAGTGATCTCGTTCCTCCTTCTTCTCTGCTCTTCTCCCAGTGACCTCGTTCCTCCTTCTCCTTTGCTCTTCTCCCAGTGACCTCTTTGCTCCTCCTCTGCTCTTCCCCCGGGGGCCTCGTTCCTCCTCCTCTGCTCTTCACCCAACAGTCTCTTGCTGCTTCCTCTGCTTTTACCCCAGTGACCTCATTCCTCCTCCTCTGCTCTTCTTCTCCCAATGACCTCTTGCCTCCTCCTCTGCTCTTCTTCTCCCAGTGACCTTGTTCCTCCTCCTCTGCTCTTCTTCTCCCAGTGACCTCGTTCCTCCTCCTCTGCTCTTCTGCCAATGACCTCGTTCCTCCTCCTCTGTTCTTCTCCCAATGACCTTGTTCCTCCTCCTCTGCGCTTCTCCCAGTGACCTTGTTCCTCCTCCTCTGCTCTTCTTCTCCCAGTGACCTTGTTCCTCCTCCTCTGCTCTTCTTCTCCCAGTGACCTTGTTCCTCCTCCTCTGCTCTACTTTTCCCAGTGACCTTGTTCCTCCTCTGCTCTTCTTCTCCCAGTGACCTTGTTCCTCCTCCTCTGCTCTACTTTTCCCAGTGACCTTGTTCCTCCTCTGCTCTTCTTCTCCCAGTGACCTTGTTCCTCCTCCTCTGCTCTTCTTCTCCCATTGACCTTGTTCCTCCTCCTCTGCTCTTCTTCTCCCAGTGACCTCGTTTCTCCTCCTCTGCTCTTCTTCTCCCAGTGACCTCGTTTCTCCTCCTCTGCTCTTCTTCTCCCAGTGACCTCGTTCCTCCTCCTCTGCTCTTCTTCTCCCAATGAACTCGTTCCTCCTCCTCTGCTCTTCTCCCAGTGACCTTGTTCCTTCTCCTCTGCTCTTCTTCTCCCAGTGACCTTGTTCCTCCTCCTCTGCTCTTCTTCTCCCAGTGACCTCATTCCTCCTCCTGTGCTCTTCACCCAGTGACCTTATTCCTCCTCCTCTGCTCTTCACCCAGTGACCTTATTCCTCCTTCTCTGCTCTTCTCCCAGTGACCTTGTTCCTCCTCCTCTGCTCTTCTTCTCCCAGTGACCTTGTTCCTCCTCTGCTCTTCTTCTCCCAGTGACCTTGTTCCTCTCCTCCTCCTCTACTCTTCTTCTCCAAGTGACCTTGTTTCTGCTCTTCTTCTCCCAGTGACCTCGTTTCTCCTCCTCTGCTCTTCTTCTCCCAGTGACCTTGTTTCTCCTCCTCTGCTCTTCTTCTCCCAGTGACCTCGTTCCTCCTCCTCTGCTCTTCTTCTCCCAGTGACCTCGTTCCTCCTCCTCTGCTCTTCTTCTCCCAGTGACCTCGTTCCTCCTCCTCTGCTCTTCTTCTCCCAGTGACCTCGTTCCTCCTCTTCTGCTCTTCTTCTCCGAGTGACCTCGTTCCTCCTCTTCTGCTCTTCTTCTCCCAGTGACCTTGTTCCTCCTCTTCTGCTCTTCTTCTCCCAGTGACCTTGTTCCTCCTCCTCCTCTGCACTTCTCCTAGTGACTTTGTTCCTCCTCTTCTGCTCTTCTTCTCCCAGTGCCCTCGTTCCTCCTCCTCTGCTCTTCACCCAGTGCCCTCGTTCCTCCTCCTCTGCTCTTCACCCAGTGACCTTATTCCTCCTCCTCTGCTCTTCACCCAGTGACCTTATTCCTCCTCTGCTCTTCTCCCAGTGACCGTTTTCCTCCTCCTCTGCTCTTCTTCTCCCAGTGACCGTGTTCCTCCTCCTCTACTCTTCTTCTCCCAGTGACCTTGTTCCTCCTCCTCTGCTCTTCTTCTCCCAGTGACCTTGTTCCTCCTCCTCTGCTCTTCTTCTCCCAGTGACCTCGTTCCTCCTCAATTTCTGCTCTTCTCCCAGTGACCTTGTTCCTCCTCCTCTGCTCTTCTTTTCCCAGTGACCTTGTTCCTCCTCTGCTCTTTTTCTCCCAGTGACCTTGTTCCTCCTCTGCTCTTCTTCTCCCAGTGACCTTGTTCCTCCTCTGCTCTTCTTTTCCCAGTGACCTTGTTCCTCCTCCTCTGCTCTTCTTCTCCCAGTGACCTTGTTCCTCTTCCTCTGCTCTTCTTCTCCCAGTGACCTTGTTTCTCCTCCTCTGCTCTTCTGCTTAAAACTCTTGCCTCCTCCTCCTCTGCTCTACTGCCAATGACCTCTTGCCTCCTCCTCCTCTGCTCTACTGCCAATGACCTTTTGCCTCCTCCTCCTCTGCTCTTCTGCCAATGACATCTTGCCTCCTCCTCCTCTGCTCTTCTCCCAGTGATCTCGTTCCTCCTTCTTCTCTGCTCTTCTCCCAGTGACCTCGTTCCTCCTTCTCCTTTGCTCTTCTCCCAGTGACCTCTTTGCTCCTCCTCTGCTCTTCCCCCGGGGGCCTCGTTCCTCCTCCTCTGCTCTTCACCCAACAGTCTCTTGCTGCTTCCTCTGCTTTTACCCCAGTGACCTCATTCCTCCTCCTCTGCTCTTCTTCTCCCAATGACCTCTTGCCTCCTCCTCTGCTCTTCTTCTCCCAGTGACCTTGTTCCTCCTCCTCTGCTCTTCTTCTCCCAGTGACCTCGTTCCTCCTCCTCTGCTCTTCTGCCAATGACCTCGTTCCTCCTCCTCTGTTCTTCTCCCAATGACCTTGTTCCTCCTCCTCTGTGCTTCTCCCAGTGACCTTGTTCCTCCTCCTCTGCTCTTCTTCTCCCAGTGACCTTGTTCCTCCTCCTCTGCTCTTCTTCTCCCAGTGACCTTGTTCCTCCTCCTCTGCTCTACTTTTCCCAGTGACCTTGTTCCTCCTCTGCTCTTCTTCTCCCAGTGACCTTGTTCCTCCTCCTCTGCTCTACTTTTCCCAGTGACCTTGTTCCTCCTCTGCTCTTCTTCTCCCAGTGACCTTGTTCCTCCTCCTCTGCTCTTCTTCTCCCATTGACCTCGTTCCTCCTCCTCTGCTCTTCTTCTCCCAGTGACCTCGTTTCTCCTCCTCTGCTCTTCTTCTCCCAGTGACCTCGTTTCTCCTCCTCTGCTCTTCTTCTCCCAGTGACCTCGTTCCTCCTCCTCTGCTCTTCTTCTCCCAGTGACCTCGTTCCTCCTCCTCTGCTCTTCTTCTCCCAGTGACCTCGTTCCTCCTCTTCTGCTCTTCTCCCAGTGACCTCGTTCCTCCTCCTCTGTTCTTCACCCAGTGACCTCATTCCTCCTCCCCTTCTCTTCACCCAACAGTCTCTTGCCTCCTCCTCTGCTCTTCTTCCCCCAGTGACCTCGTTCCTCCTCCTCTGCTCTTCACCCAACAGTCTCTTGCCTCCTCTTCTGCTCTTCTTCCCCCAGTGACGTCGTTCCTCCACCTCTGCTCTTCTGCCAATGATCTCTTGCCTCCTCCTCCTCTGCTCTTCTGCCAATGACCTCTTGCCTCCTCCTCCTCTGCTCTTCTGCCAATGACCTCTTGCCTCCTCCTCCTCTGCCAATGACCTCTTGCCTCCTCCTCCTCTGCTCTTCTCCCAGTGACCTCGTTCCTCCTCCTCTGCTCTTCTCCCAGTGACCTCGTTCCTCCTCATCTGCTCTTCTCCCAGTGACCTCGTTCCTCCCCCTTTCTGATCTTCACCCAACAGTCTCTTGCCGCCTCCTCTGCTCTTCACCCAACAGTCTCTTGCCGCCTCCTCTGCTCTTTCCTTCCCTAGTCCTTCCCTATCTATCTTTCATGTATTTGCTCTTGTCTGTGTCCTCCCTCCCTCATCACACCCTCCACAGTAATAACAAACTCCTATACCATCATTACCACTCAGTGTGTTCCTCCTGCTCTTTACTGCCAGGGGCCAACATCTAACTCTCTTTCTCTTCTGCAAGTCCTAAAAGGTCCATAAATGACAAAATCAGTGTAAATATTTAAACAAACTTAAGTTGGACGTCCTTTCTGCTCCCAACCCAACCGCCCTTCTCTAGTCTGCTGTTTATTATTTTATTTAATCCATATATTAAATCACAAGCTTTAGTAAAATGTCCTGTTTTACTGATGATATCTATGATGCGTGTGTGCGTGTGTGTGTGTGTGTGTATATATATATATATATATATATATATATATATATATATATATATAGTAAATAAAAATTACATCTGTGTTCACACCTGAATGTCTAAAGCAAGTTAAAAAAAACCTGCTTCCAGCTCAGAGTTCCGAGAAAAACAGTTATTACACTGCATTCTGGGAAGTTGAGCTGGGACACACAAATATATATATACAGTGGATATAAAAAGTCCCCTGGTAAAATGTCAGGTTTCAGTGCTGTAAAAAAATTAGACAAAGATAAATAATTTCAGAACTTTTTCCACCTTTAATGTGACCTATAAACTGTACAACTCAATTGAAAAACAAACTGAAATCTTTTAGGTGGAGGGAAAAAAATATATAAAAATAAAAGAATATGGTTGCATAAGTATGCACACCCTTAAACTAATACTTTGTTGAAGCGTCCTTTTGATTTTATTACAGCACTCAGTCTTTTTGGCTATGAGTCTATCAGCATGGCACATTTTGACTTGGCAAGATTTGCCCACTCTTCTTTGCAAAAACACTCCAATCTGTTAAGTTAAATTTCTTATATTTTGGATATAGAATTTGCAAGCTTTCCAAGATTAGTTAAATTTATAATAATTTTTACGCCCACCAGATTTGGGTGACTACGCTCACCCCAAGTCTCTCTCTCTCTATGGGTCGCAACTGTTTGTTCAGATCTCGACACCAGCAGATACTTCAGATGACAGCATCATTTCTGAAGAGACAGGTACCATCAGACCCCTTTTCTTAGGATTTCAGAATCACACACCATGTACCTTTGTTTAGTACAAGCAGACTCCGACACCATCTTTGTTTAGTGTGTCCAAAATCAGACTGGCACTTCTTTATTGTTACAGAGTTATCTAAGATCTCCTCCCCCCACAAGCCTAACCCCTCCTCTTGTAGGCAAGAGCTTGTTACTCCATCTGGGAGATGTCTACCCCATGATACATCCCCCAGTTGCCAGATCTCAACTTACAGGGTTATAAAACTAAACGTCCCCCTTCCAGACTATAGCCAGAGCAGTCACACGTGGCCGATCGCTGGGTCATATAAATTCTTTAAAATCTTTAACTTTAACCTTTGTTTATCCCAGATATGACTGCATTAACTTAATTATCTACGCATAGCCTACTATCCTACTTCTAAAACAGACACAGTATTTTAATGTTAATCAATGACAGTACTATATGCACTTATTACACCCATGATATAACTACATGTATGCATTACACCCATGATATAACTGTTAAGCAAGTTATTACCTTCTAACCACACATATAATAACAGATGAACCCCAAACAGTCCAGTGGGCCCTTCTGTCCATAACAATAATCTAGCGAGGTCTGTTTGTAAATGTTGTATTCATTAACCAATTGCTCAAAAGAGGCAAACGATCCACCCAGAAACAAATCTTTCAAATACCTTATGCCTTTCCCTGACCATCCTTAGGTCTAGAATGATCCTCACCATTTCAATCGTTACAATATCGCTTGGGAGGAATCCATAAAGACACTCATTTTGTAAATAGATTATTTCTATAGATCTCCATCGAGAGACATAAGTGGAATCCATCAATTTAACAATATGGGCGAACATATTAACTTTCTAGCCATTAATTTAGTTCCAATCCTGATTTATAAGATACGGTATCATGAGTTTTCACAGGTGCCCCCATGGTAGAGTGTTAGGGTGCTATAGATGTCCATTTGGACCCCTATACTAGAGGGCTAATTTTAGATACCATGTGGATCCCCATTGGGTTTTTGTTGGGTGGGGCATTCCAAGCACCCTCTTAACATTTAGGTTATGGTACTAAAGATATTGAACTACCTCAGAAAACGTAGTGCCCATTTTATTAATAGAATCTATTATTTTATTGCTATTACTATTTAATCTCCATACTCTCACCATCTGGGTAATGTTATTCTTTTTTCAAAGATAATGAATGAAAATATTAAGCATGAAAAGGAGTATTTGTATCCACATACTTACTATTCCTTTAATTATTTAACTATATGTAGATATTGGTATCACCTAATTTATTCAAAATATCTTATATGTAATCTTCATAAATCATAAGCCCTCGGATTTGCTGGTGTAATGACCCCAATCTGCCATTTTATTTTCAGTAGCAAAACTTCCCGATAGAAGACTTTACATACACAGAAAGTTTGTATCTGCACAGTGAGAATGTGACAGTAACAACAGTCAGTGCTCTCAGCAGCACTAATGTGGAGATTGTTAGTTTACAGAAACACCTACCCGGGGAAGTAACAGGCAGCAGCAGGCAAATAATGAAAGCCTACAGCAAGCAATAATTGCATATAGAGGTTGCAATATGTACCTTTTGTGTTTATACAGTATTTGTTTTTTTCTTTTAAATAACATTTTGCAGACCATCATATTTAGTTAAACAAAAGACCATAATTGACAATAATTGGTATGCACCGGATCACACTGCACTCTATAGACATTCAGACATCTTTTGCTTCTTTTTCATATAATTACAAAATATGTTGTATGTTCATAAGGAGTTAAATAACTTCCACTAGATTAAAAGACTAAACTAAATCATTTTCAACCAAATTGACCTTTTATTAACTGCAAATTGGTCTCAGTTCACTATAATTAATTATCATAACTATAATAGGTATCTACTAACTGATTGTTTCCATTTTAAAGTATATTAAAGCTGTCAGAATTTACTCCTGGTGCTTTTGTTTCCAACAGATGGATCCGCGATTTGTAATAATCTTGGAGAAGACCACATGTGTCACACAGTAGAAAAACCATTTGCATGTTGTGAATGCGGGAAATGTTTCAGTCGCGCCTCACATCTTAAAGAACATAAGAAGACTCACACCGGAGAAAAACCCTTTTCATGTTCGGAGTGTGGGAAATGTTTCAGTTGGGACACACATCTTAAAAAACATAAGATGACTCATACAGCAGAAAAAACTTGTTCTGAATGCAGGAAATGTTTTAGTCGTGCCTCAGATGTTACTAAACATAGGAGAACTCACACAGGAGAAAAAACATTTGCATGTTATGAATGTGGGAAATGTTTCAGTTGGGCCTCAAGTCTTAATAACCATAAGAGAACTCACACAGGAGAAAAACCTTTTTCATGTTCTGAATGTGGAAAATGTTTCAGTTGGGCCTCAAGTCTTAATAACCATAAGAGAACTCACACAGGAGAAAAACCTTTTTCATGTTCTGAGTGTGTCTGAAACCTTTCCCTTGTTCTGAATGTGGGAAATGTTTCAGACAGGTCTCAGACCTTAATAAACATAAGTGGACTCACACTGGAGAAAAACCTTTTACATGTTCTGAATGTGGAAAATGTTTCAGTCAGGCCTCAAGTCTTAATAACCATAAGAGAACTCACACAGGAGAAAAACCTTTTCCATGTTCTCAATGTGGAAAATGTTTCAGTTGGGCCCCAGATCTTAATAAACATAAGATGACTCATACATGAGAAAAACCTTTTTCATGCCCTGAGTGTGGAAAATATTTTAGTCAAACCTCACATCTTAATAAACATAAGATGACTCATACAGGAGAAAAACCTTTTCCATGTTCTGAATGTGAGAAATGTTTCAGTCAGCTCTCAGCTCTTAATATACATAAGAGGACTCATACAGGAGAAAAACCTTTTCCATGTTCTGAATTTGGGAAATGTTTCAGTCAGCTCTCAGGTCTTAATACACATAAGAGGACTCATACAGGAGAAAAAATCTTTTCCATGTTCTGAATGTGGGAAATGTTTCAGTCAGGCCTCAGACCTTCATAAACATAAGAAGACTCATACAGGAAATAAATAAAAATGTATGTACTGAATGTGGGAAATGTTTTAGTGCGCTCTCAAGTCTTAATAGAACTAAAGGCTCATAAAAATCAAGCTACAAATGTATACTCTGTTTATAAGTGATAATATTATGTATAGCAGGGATAGAAGAGGTTTATTGAAGCAGTGGATATGAGCCTAATGGAGCTCAGAATGGCAGTGGATGATTTATGTGCCTGGCATGCAGTGATCTATGGAGTCATAAAGAGTTTTACATGACTGAACAATTAAACAACAAACAGCAAAGTATTACTAAACTTTTCCTCAGATTTGACAGCTACAAACAGAGTATGGAAATCACAACATTCAATAAACAAACATAGTTCTATCACTTATGTCTTAACCAGAAGATCTCTTGAAAAGGGTACAACATATTTATAGGGGAAATCATATGGTAACTAAACACATTAACAAAAAATAATTAAATGGTAGTGGCATTAATCAATACTACTTGGTAACTGAATAAAGATCACTAGATCAGAAGGCCAAATCATGATAATTATTCACAATTGTTACAATACATGTGACTGGTTATTAATCCAGCCGCTTAGCCTAAGGTCCTAGTTGTGAAGCAGTTCAGTTGGTGCTGCATTGGTAGTTCAGGAAGTGCTCAATTGCTGTGGAGGTGAGCGACATGCGATACCTCCCCAACTCAGAGGCTACACACTGGTTGATTCTTGGCTCAATAGCTCTGCTGTCAAACAGAGGGCATGTTTTTCATACTAGGTTGCTTCAACTAGGTCACTCCTGGCATAATCTCAGTCTGCTTGGAGATCCTCCTACTGCCTCACTTCCAATTTACTCATGAGATGATTAACGCCAGCCACAAAGACTCCCAAACTCCTGTTGTGACGGTACTTCCCCAGCTCACTTTCTATCTACTGGGGAGCACTGGTGCCAAATGTGCTACCTCACTTCTCCTGCTGGGGAGCACAGTCAATCTCCATGCAGCTTTCCATGATTTCTTGTTGTCTCTGGAAAGTGTTTCTCACATTTGCGACTCAACTTTCTACTTCCTGTTGGGGAGCATTCTCATGAATCGGCCCACTTAACAAAAAATCCTGACTTACCTAGGCCACCTTGCATCTGTTGCTGGGGAGAGCTGGCATCCCCCATGCCACCTCTGACATGCCACTGGGTCCCATCTGATGTTATAGAACTCTGGCATCCTTCATTTCATCTCCCATCTGCCACTGGGGAGAGCCAGTATCCAAGCAACCTTACATGAAATCCTTCTGCACTTAGGGTGTGTGTGATTCATCTGTCACTAGAAAGAGTTGGTATCCTCCATGTCTCCTCTCATCTGCCACTGGGAAGCACCGACATCCTCCATGACACCTCCCATGAAATTCTGCTACTTATGAGTACTTTACTCACCTTGACCACCTGCTTCTTTGGAGCACTAGGGCTACCTGCATTGCTTCCCTTCTGCTGTTGGGGAGTGTTGGCACCCTCCATGCTTCCTCCAGTGAAAACCCTCTGCAGCTGGGCAGTGATAGTGCCAGAGGTAATCTGACTCCAAGGCAACTACTTTATAGGCTTCTCTATTAATTCATGTATCCAATCCTTTGGATCATTCCCAATATTTCCATCCCAGGTTTCCAGAAGTTCCTGCTTCTTTCTCCTGGCGACCACCACTTCCTCCCCAGATTCCTTCATGGCATTCCCATAGACTGCTAAGACAGGATTTGCAGCTCAGCTTTGTCTAAAGGTTTTGGTTCCATCTTGGCTAAGCTCCTTGTGCCGGTTTTACCTGAATCAGTCCTAGGTTCCAAAGGTGCAGATTCCACGTCTATCACAACGACTGCCACCATATGGGATCAATGTGTAAGCTATGCTTATGGTTACATAGTTACATATTATTTGAGGTTGAATAAAGACTGTTAGTACATTAAGTTCAACCTTTTTAGATCTCTTCTGATCCTTTTAATATGTGGACTATTTGTTAATAATTATTAATTGATCCAGAGGGGGGAAAAAAAAACATTGAGACTTTGCCAATTGATAATGCTGGGTTGAATGTCTAAAAGTATATATATATATATATATATGTTCCTAAGCCAAGGGAAGAAGACATATATTGAAGACAGATATGCTCCTATCTAAAAAGGGAGGTAAGAAGATAACCGCAATGACTGTATGAATGAAGTTGCTGTTATGATGCCTTATAGATGAGCCCTTGTCCACAGAAATAAAAACTGTTTCTGATTTCTTATAATGCTGAGCCTGCATTCATATTCTTAAAGACTACATCTAATTTAAGAGACATCAGCTGTCTTAGTGAAGAGATCAAAAGAATCTGGTAGATCTGCTGGGTAGGTTTGGCAATAACAGCCTTATCAAGCCCGACTAAGAAGCTGTAGATTGTGACAGCTGGTGGCAAACGGTGGGATCTCTTCATCAATAGGCTAAGACAGCAGTAAGAAGAGGAGCCTCTATCCCAGAGGAGACAGGGCATCGTCTCCAGGCATGGCAGAGGTAAAGAAGCGCACTAACCAGAGGGGACAGAAGAGGTCCAGCAAGATGGAGGCCAAGCAATGCAGGGAAGTGGCCCTTCTAGCAAAATGGAAGGCATTCCTGGGATTGTGGCCGGGTCATGAGCTGAGTGACTGGCTGTCGGATCTGGTGGGGCAGCAGGTTGACCTGGAGCAGCAGTATGCAGCATGGCTGGGAACAGTTGGGGTCCCCAGTGTGGAGCCCTGTTTTCACTTGGAGCTGGAGGAGGCACTGTGGGAGATTGTGTATGGCAATCCGGACTGTGGCCTAGGCACTGCCCAGAGACAAATTAACTTACTTACAAAGCGCTGTGACTGCCTAGGACTACGGCGTTGGTCTGATGAAGCTATTGAGCTATTTCCCTTGATCCAGCAGGAGTTACAGCTGGAAGTCGAATTTATAGACTTGCTGGATGAGGCATCTGTGGAAGGACTTTGGCCACCAAGTTGGGAAGGGTCCTACCAGTCGGGCAGGAAGAAAGATTATGTGCCAGAGACTGAAGAAGTATCTGATAGAAATATGGACTACTTATCCCCTGAGAAAGATTAATTCGAATCAGATCGAGAATCATCCAAAAAACTTGACAGTGATAAAGGCTTTAGTGCTAAATCATCCACTGTAAAAGAAAAGAAGAAGAAAAATAAACGCTGTGATAAAAAGGAGAAAAAGTCCAAAGACTTAGTGTCTTTGAACATAACTGGGCCAGAAAACAAAGCCCCAACTGCAGCAACAAAGAGTAAGACTCTTCAGGTGCAAGATTTGATGAAACAGATTGAAGTTTCAAATGTTGAAATGCAGAAGTATCATGCACAGAAGACAGTCCAGTCCCAAACATCGGGCTTTGTTGAAGAACTGCAGAAAACTATTGCAGAAAAAGACAAGCAGATAAAACAGAAGGACGATTTATTGGTTCTGGCACATGCTAATGTTGCAAATAGCGGAGAGGAGCTTAAGGCTCTACAGAGAGAAAACATGTCCCTAAAAGCAGAAATCAATATGTTCCAGGGTTTGAAGAATGAGCATGTCGCTGCTGATCTTGCAATGGAACAGTTGCAAGGAAGTATCATTGAAAGAGAGGAGAAAATGATGAGCAACTTCAGAATGAGCTGGAAAAAGTGTCCAACAAAGTTGAGGAAAGCAAAGTTCTGCATAATCATAATAAGGACCTACAGAATGAACTGAAAGACAAAGAAACACAAATCCAGGAATTGCAGCAGAAGTATGAAGAAAAAAATGATCAGTTAAGGAAGGAAGCAGATTCTTTGAAGAAACAAATGGAAAATAAAAACAAGACAATTGAAGAATTACAACAAGAAAACAAGTCTTTGAAAAATAAAATTACAAGAGAAAGCAAGCAGTGTAGTGTTCTTGAATCCGAGGTAAAGGAATTATACATACAACTGGAAGATACTAAAATCAACCATGAGATAACACTCAACAATAAGCAAAAGGAAATAGATAATGCAAGGATTAGATAAGAATGTCTTAACAAAGAGGTTGTTAGATTAAAAGGTGCTGCTGACGAAGCAATCAAAATACAGAAAGAAACAGATATCCATTGCCAGCATAAGATTGCTGAAATAGTTGCATTAATGGAAAAACATAAGCACCAGTACAATAAAATGGTTGAAGAAAAGGACATAGAATTAGGACACTACAGATCAAGAGTACAAGAATTAACATCCACTATAGCTTCTCTGGAAATGGATCTGTCTTGCAAAACTGATCAAGTAAACTCTCTTAAAGGGCAATTAAAAAAGCAAATAGATGAGAAAAAAAAATGCAAAAGAGGCAGAAGAAGCCAAGATTTCCTTACAAAAAGAAACGAAACACAAAAATATAGAGACATATTTTATGGAGACTCCCAAGCAGAATAATGAAAAAAGAGATTTCAAGAATCCAACATTACTTTCAAAAAAGTCCCAGCTGTTACATTTGTCTGCTCACGTGGAAACAAACAAATTGTCAGATAAGAGTGATATATCTATTTGGTGTACATCAAGAACCCCAATATATACAACACAAAATAGTTATTCAGTAAAGACTCCATCTAAGTATGAGAAGCCTCCATCTAAATATGAAAAGCTGCAATATGAAAAAATAAATCCAGCTCAACAAGAATCTGCAAAGAAAAGAAAAGTTGCTTTGTAATCTGACTTTCACTTTGATAGCTATGAACCAACTAACCGGACGGTTGTTGGGACTGGCCTGGTTGGGGAGGTTTGTCCTGGCATGGGATCCACTGGAGTCACTTTCAGAATTGTGTTTTGCCCTGGACATTGTACAGAAGGAAAAGAACAAAAACCTGCTCAGCACATTCAAAATAAGGACACGGACAGGGGGAGGCCTAGGGCAATTGTTTTCCACTTTTGTCCCAATGGAGTTGAGAAGCCCAGCAACCAAGACATGGACTTATGCATGGACTTAATTTTTGCTGCATACCGTTGTTCATCTGATAGAGATGATCATCGGGATGCTGCATTTTAAAAGGGGGGAGTAGTTGTCATGATTCCCCTGAACCCCCTTTGGGGTCAGTAGAAGTTTAGTTGATTAATATGCTTTTATGTTAGGTTAATTATCCTATATATGTTATGCTGTGTTATGTCATGTTAATTAATATGTAAAATGTTATGCTGTGCTGTTTTATATTATGTTGATTACCATATGTGTTTTAAGTTAATTACTGTATGTTATGTTATGTTGCTTGCCTATGTGTGATTGGAGTGTGATGTGTGATTCTGTTTGCTGCATGTTGGGTCATTAAGAGTTAAATCTTTTAAACTTTCTCAATAGCAAAAAATATTATAATTACGAATTGGAAAGCGAAAACTGCTCCAAATTTTTCTGATATCGTTTGGAAAATAAAATACATCCGAGAACTGGAGAAAAATTACGAACAAAAAGGTTTTATTAATGGTGATCCATTAAAATGGAAAGTATGGGACCAAAAACAAGGTACAAATGTTAATACTAGAATTTTAGAAGGATTGAATGAGGAATTTTTTTTTTTTATGTTGTTTCAGTGTGTTGAAATTATTTTTGCAAATAAAAGATAAAAAAAAAAAGAGTTAAATCTTTTAGAATGTTGTGTTGTCTGGCTGTAACTGTCACAGAGGGCAGTTAGGCAGTTGGCAGTTGAGTTTTTTCTGACAGAGAGAGAGATGTCAGAAAACAAAGAAGCAATTTGCATATATGATATTGCTACAAAATAGAAGCGCTCTATATTTTGCCTACTGTGTATACATATATATGAATGAACTATATTCGATGTGTTTACATACAGTTCCTCTAGAGAGATGCCCAAATGGAAATTGGAGTGAATATCCGTCCATACATAGAGAGAGAGATGTATTGGTGTCTCTGAGGGCAGTTGAGATAATGCTGGGTTGAATGTCTTAAAGTATATCACATATTATAATTGTCAAACTGCGATTCGTCGTCACGCTTGCGACGAATCGCAGTTTGACAATGATCCGATCGCAACTTTGCGATCGGATCGCACGCATGCGCAATGCGCATCGTGAACTGCGCATTGCGCAGCAGTAGCCGCGCTTGCACAGAGCGTGGCAAGAGCCGCGCATGCGCGCAGCACGAGCCGCACATACGCACAGCGCGCCGTGAGAAGGGAGTGGGGAAGAGGCACAGAGGGAGAGTGGGGAAGAGACACAGAGGGAGAGGGGGGGAAGAGACACAGAGGGAGAGGGGGGGAAGAGACACAGAGGGAGAGGGGGGGAAGAGACACCGAGGGAGAGGGGGGAGAGACACAGAGGGAGAGGGGGGGAAGAGACACAGAGGGAGAGGGGGGGAGAGACACAGAGGGAGAGTGGGGAAGAGGCACAGAGCGGGGAAGAGGCACAGAGGGTGAGGGGGGTAAGAGACACAGAGAGGGGGAAGAGGCACAGAGGGAGGGGGAAGAGGCACAGAGGGAGGGGGGAAGAGAAACAGAGGGAGGGGGGACAGACACGGGGGAGAGACACAGAGGGAGGGGGGGGAGAGACACAGAGGGAGAGGTGGGAAAGAGACACAGGGGAGGGAGAGGAGGGGGGAATAGACACAGAGGGAGAGGGGACAGACACGGGGGAGAGACTAAGAGGGAGAGGTGGGAAAGAGACACAGGAGAGGGAGAGGAGGGGGGAAGAGACACAGGGTAGGTAGAGGAGGGGGGAAAGACACACGGGAGTGAGAGAAGGGGGAAGAAACACAGGGGAGGGAGAACAGGGGGAAGAGACACAGGGGAGGTAGAGGAGGGGGAAAAGACACGGGAGTGAGAGAAGGGGGAAGAAACACAGGGGGGGACAACAGGGGGAAGAAACACAGGGGAGGGACAACAGGGGGAAGAAACACAGGGGAGGGAGAACAGGGGGAAGATACACATGGGAGGGAAATGGGGGGGAAGAGACACGAGGAAGGGGGAACAGACAAAGGGGGAAGCGGGGAGCAGACACAGGGTGAAGGGGGGAACAGACACAGGGGCAAGGGGGAAAGAGACACAGGCCAGGGGGGAACAGGCACAGAGGGAGAGGGGGGAAGAGATACAGGGGGGAGAGATACAGAGGGTGAGGGGGGAAGAGACACAGAGGGAAAGGTGTGAAGAGGTACAGAGAGAGGGGGGAAAGAGGCACAGAGGGGGGAGACACAGGAAGGGGTGGAGAGGCACAGAGGGGGGAGACACAGAGGAAGGGGTGGAGAGACACAGTGGCGAGAGACACAGAGGCGGGGGAAGAGGCACAGAGGGAGAGGGGTGGAAGACACAGAGTGGGGAGAGACACAGAGGGTGAGGAGGGAAGAGACACAAAGGGAGAGGGGGGAAGATAGAGAAAGGGAGGAAGAGGCACAGAAAGAGGAGGGGGAAGAGACACAGGGGAGTGAGAGGAGGGGGGAGACACAGGGGAGTGAGAGGAGGGGGAAGAGACACAGGGGAGAGAGTGCAGGGGGGAAGATACACAAGGGATGGAAATTGAGACACGAGGAAGGGGGGAACAGATACAGGGGGAGGGGGAAAGAGACACAGGCCAGGGGGGAACAGACACAGTAGAGGGGGGGGGGGGAGACACAGGGGGGGAAAGAGATGCATGAGAGGGAGAAGGGGGAAAGAGACACAGGGGAGGGGTTTAGAGACACAGGAGGGAGAGGGAGGTAAAAACACAGGGGGGCAGTAGATACAAGGGAGGTAGACAAGGCGGAAGGAGACACAAGGGAGGGAGAGGAGGGGGGAAATAAGACACGAGGGAGGAAGTAGACAGGGGGAGAGACTCGCAATGAGCTCCAAAGGGGCTCATTGCGAGGCCTGTGATGAGCGCCAAAGGCACTCATCACAAGGCCAGTAAAGTAGAGGGGGAGAGGCTTACATTGTGTGGCAAACAGCATTGCCAGGCTTCAGTTTTTATTGCCGTCATTTTTGACGGGCAAGTCGCTAGTATATATATGTTCCTAAGACAAGAGAAGAAGACATATATTGAAGACAGATATGCTCCTATCTAAAAAGGGAGGTAAGAAGATAACCGCAATGACTGTATGAATGAAGTTGCTGTTATGATGCCTTATAGATGAGCCCTTGTCCACAGAAATAAAAACAGTTTCTGATTTCTTATAATGCTGAGCCTGCATTCATATTCTTAAAGACTACATCTAATTTAAGAGACATCAGCTGTCTTAGTGAAGAGATCAAAATAATCTGGTAGATCTGCTGGGTAGGTTTGGCAATAACAACCTTATCAACACCCTACACATGGATATATATATACACCTGAGCCACACACTGCACATGGATATATATACACATCTGGGCAACGCACTACACATGGATATATATATACAACTGAGCCACACACTACACATGGACATATATACACACCTGAGCCACACAATACACATGGACATATATACACACCTGAGCCACACACTACACATGGATATATATACACACCTGAGCCACACAGTACACATGGATATATATATACACACCTGGGCCTCACACTATATATGGATATATATACACACCTGGGCCACACACTACACATGGATATATATACACACCTGGGCCACACACTACACATGGATATATATATACACACCTGGGCGACATACTACACATGGATATATATACACACCTGGGCCACACACTACACATGGCTATATATACACACCTGGGCCACACACTACACATTAATATATATATACACACCTGGGCCACACACTGCACTGCAGAGCATCAACCAACATACATATAATATAACAGTAGGATCATATTTTAACCAAGAATTAAATAACCATAAAACAGGGTAAAACAGTGATGGGTTCTGTTACAGTGCTATTAATTCTAAGACCTAACATCACTTTCCCTCTTCCATTTACCGTGCTACGGATTGGACTTTACCCCTCTAGCGGGTCCTCTCTTGTACCTGCCGGCTTTTTGGCTCCATTTGCGGGTTACGGGCTTGAACGCCAGTGAATTTGTTGCAATTTAATAGCATGATTGGAAACGTAACAGTTACTGGCTCGACAGATCAAAGGATTTGCGGCCGCGCAGTTCAAATTTCCACGTCCCGTAGCCTTTTCTCGCCCTTACCTCAGAAGTCGTGGACGGGTTGCTTTACGGGTCTAACTTAATAGGTGTGAGTCTTATGGGCTACATTACGGGCTATGGATTTACACGTTGAGCTGATTTAGTAGGGCTGTATGTATAGGTAATAACTATTAAAAGCAAAAAAAACTATAATGAGGCGGATACGTTACAATGGGTTCTGTAATTAAACAAGTATAGGTCTTATGGGCGTAGTCAATGAACTGTAAAAATAAATAATATATATATATATTTGGTGTATATTAATAAGGATATTGGTGAAAATATCTCTCTAAAGCTTATAACCCCGCAGATTTGATCATTTAATACAGAAAGTCCAGAGGTGCTGGATTCATGTTTTTAATCTATTAATAAGATCACAGCGCACATGTGACCCCGTTACTAAACCTTTCTATAATTTAGTAAGGCTACAGTAAATAATGGAGCCACTTTTTATATTTTATTAATACGTTCTATAAATTATTTCACCCCTATAAATATAGGGTTCAGTGGTATGGGGCACTTTGAGGTGTGGATAAGTGACTGCGCAGTAGGCGGAGTCATGATATGGCGCAAAAGTCGTGATTAGGGAGGGGTGGGCGGGCATGAGAATAAAATGGGCGGGGCCACCTGTAATTAATGGTATATCATACATATAAATACTACCTCTCCTCCCTCTGTCTCTCTTATCCTCTCCCCTCTCTGTTTCTCCCATCATCTCCTCCCCTCTGTCTCTCTCATCCTCTCCCCCCTCTGTCTCTCCCATCAGCCCCCCTCTGTCTCTCCCACCCTCTCCCCCTCTGCTTTCCCTCACCCCCTCTTTGTTTCTACCATCATATGCCCCTCTCTGTCTCTCCCATCCTCTCCCTCTGTTTCTTCCATCCTCTCCACCTTTGTCTCTCCCATCCTCCCCCTCCCTGTCTCTCTCATCCTCTGTCTCTCCCAACATCTCCCCCCTCTGTCACTCTCATAATCTCCCCTCCCTGTCTCTCTCATCCTCTCCCCCTCTGTCTCTCCGATCCTCTCCCCTCTCTGTCTCTCCCATCATCTCCCACTCTGTCTCTCCCATCCTCTCCCACTCTGTCTCTCCCATCCTCTCTCTCTCTCTTTTTCTCCCATCAAATCCCCCTTTCTGTCTCTCCCATCCTCTCCACCCTCTGTCTCTCCCATCATCTCCCACTCTGTCTCTCACATCCTCTCCCCCTCTCTTTTTCTACCATCATATCCCCCCTTTCTGTCTCTCCCATCCTCTCCCTCTCTGTCTCTCCCATCGTTCCCCTCCTTGTCTCCCATCCTCCCCTCTCTATTTCTACCATCCTCTACACCTCTGTCTCTCCCATCCTCCCCCTCTCTGACTCTCCCATCCTCTCCCCCCTTTGTCTCTCCCATCTCTGTCCCTCTGATGTTTCTCTCTCCCCCTCTCCAACTATCTGACCTCAGTCTTCATGCGGGGTCTGCTGGCTCCTCCTGTGCAGGCTTCTCCCCCTGGCGGCTCCTCCTCCCCTAGATCAGAGGAGAGAGCCTGATAGGAGCAGGGAGCCTGAGAGAATGGCACAGAGGTGCAACTGCCCCGGACGGCTGGTGGGATAATTTTTGCTGCATCCAAAGAAAAGCCACTTGGCGCGCTGTGTCCCCCACGCCCCACACTTCCTACACCTCTGCCTGTGCCTGAATATCTGCACATGATGTCTATTGCTTTGACCAGAGGATCTCACCATCCAGAAGCAATCCGCCTGTTTATTGTATGAACAAAGAGGGGCCTGGCTAAGTGTGATGTGTAAGACTGGGTTTGTATGAAGATTGTCTCAGCTTATGTTTTCACTGTTTTTTCATTTTTACTTGTTCTACTTTTTACTATACCTGTCTTCCTTTTTACTGTCCTACGACTTCTAACACTTATGCACCTTGTTCTATCAACTTGCTAGGATCTAGTACGTACTAACATCTGATAAGGGGAACTAGGGAAAGAAGAAGTTATCATGCATAAACTCTGGATTGTTAGTAATATCAGTGGAAAATGTATTGGTTATTAAATTACATCTATCACCTAAATACCTCATAAGACAGTAAGGATAAAGGGAAACTGGTTCTATGGCCTAATTATTGGTAATTGGTTGGGGGGTGTTTTGTGAAAAGGAAGTGAGGCCATTTTGTTTGCATTAACCATTGTTTTATTTACATATCTGGACTTTTATATATATTGCACCGCAATCTGGACTATATCATGGTAACATATAACAGCTTATGTGGATGTTTTCATCCACCCCATTGGACTATTTCCTTTTTATATGGACTTGGTCAAGCAGGGGCTTACTTATTTTTATCTGGATTTATTATTTTTTATTTAGTTACATAGTTACATAGTAATTAAGGTTGAAAAAAGACTTACAGTCCATCAAGTTCAATCTTTTAAGATCTCCTCTGATCTGCAATATGCAGATTAATATTAATTAATTAGTTGTTAATTTATTATTAATCAATTATTTAACTATTATTTTTGTATTTTTTTTTAAATTATTAATCCAGAGGAAGGCAAAAAAAAATAATTCCTTCCTGACCCCAGACACTGGCGATCGGATTTCTCCCTGGATCAATACTGTCTAATTATCCATGATAACCCTGAATTCCCTTTTTAATTAGAAATAGATCCAGCCCCCTTTTAAAGTTATCCATCGATAACTGATCATTGCTGTCACCACCTCCTCTGGTAGAGAGTTCCACAGATTAACCACCCTTACTGTGAAGAACCGTTTTCTTTCTTTAAGGTGGAATCTTTTTACTTCTAACCTCAAGGGATGTCCTCTTGTCAGTTGAAAACCTCTTGGCACAAAAAGCTCCCTATGAACCTATTAGTTTTTTTTTCATTAGTATTTGATTTTTTTTCTTGCTTGTGCTGTATAATCACTGATTGTAAAGCTTTCATTCAATAGACTTTTAACATCTGGACTGTGAACTTTGTGCTAAGGACTCCATTATTGAGAGACTTTTACATTTTTCCACAGATCATATTTGTGACGAGACCGATCTCGCCACTGTACATTGGAGGAGTCTGGTTGCCCGCCCGGTGCCTTTTGACAATGGACCGGCATTTAAATACTTTATTTTCCTATGCAGAAAGACTTTGGCTCCATGGTCATTGAACTGTATGTGTGTGGTCTGAGCGCCATTCAGTAATAATGTGTGCTCAGACCTAAGCTATCTGGAGATATGTTCTGGGTTATAATATATTGTGGTTATATCTGAAAAAATATTGTATTGTGTGGTATGCAGTCAAATATCTTTGGTCTCATACACTTGGTCAGGAGTTGCCCATCTGCCTCTTAATAGTACCTGCTAAAACACACAAGAGATAGCAGAACAAAAGGGTTTTAGCAGACAAGATGGCACCATGAACAATGGGGGTAAGGACTCTTGAATGATGAGATGGCCTGGGGTTTCCCCATCTCCTAGCAGGGGCGTAGGTGAGCCTGAAGATGTTCCTACATCCATGGTCAGAGGGAGAATGAGCAGTTAGCCACGCCTAGTGGGTGGCTCCTGGGGGAGGGGACTCCTGGTTACCACGCCTTAACCCTGTCTGATTGGACCGGGGTAATTAGGGGTTGACCAAAGGTAGCCACTCCCTCCACTGTGTGTGTGACATGTTAGAAATGGGGGATTTTTCAATAAAGTTCAGTTCACTTTTTTGACCCTCAAAAACGGAGCTTGGTCTCGTTCTTGGGGGTGTCATAACAATATTGTACTATTATAATTGCTTTATAATTTGTTTTATTTTTTATTTTTGCTATATATAATTTTACTTTTCTTTTGCAATGCTCTTGTTGGGAAGGGTAGTAGGTGCAAAGGACTCTGTGAGATGTAATATGTCCATGTTGTAGGTAACTCATCTGTACTGAATCCTTTAGGGGCCTTGAGTCTCTTTAGGAGCCAGGTTGAAGATCATGCCTCTATTTCTAATTATGTTTATCATTTTTTATTCATTTTTATATCTTCATTATTATATTACTAGCGACTTGCCCGTCAAAAAATGACGGCAATGAAATGTGTCTGTTGTGAATTCTATGTTGCATGTAAGATGCGTATTAGACAGTCTTAAAGTTTTTCTTATATATAAATAAGTACAATTTTTATCGTCAAAATGTTTATTTTTTTAAACTGCAAGTTGTAAGTGCTGAACAGTTAAAGCGTTAAATTATATTTTTTGAACAGTATTAACATATTAATGTAACAACAGGTGAACATTGTATTAATGAGTAGTGTCAATTTGACGTAATGTTTTTTAACATGCAACTTATAGATGATCAACTGTTAATGAAAATGTATATTGAATCCAGAGGAAGGCAAACAGTAAAAAACATCTTTGAAACTTAGCCAATAGTGTCAAAGTTGGACAATAATGAATTCCTTCCTGACCCCATGAACTGGCGATCGGATGACTCCCTGGATTAATATTTACAATTGAATAATAGATTTACATTTTCGAACTCAATCTACGTCTTCTATGCAAATAAACTTTTCACTAAATTCAAGTAATAAACTTTTGATGTTGTGTTACAAACTTGGAACAGAATCAACATTAACAGAATAATTTAACATTTAAACTATAACTGTAGTGAAATATTATAAAGTGTTTTGTGGAGCTAATCATGCAAAAAGGCTACTTTCATAAAATGGCAATGAGTTTTTCTGCTGTCTTTTAATTTCGCTGTTTTACATTTTGTTGTTGTTTTTTAGATATTTTGAAATGGCACATAAGACTTTCCTAATTGAAAGAGTGGTTCTCTAAAATTTCGTCCACAACAGTTGGAATGTGATGAAAAAAGAGAGAGAGATTGGATGGGGTGAAAGAGGGATAATGATAAGGAAGATTTGTGGGGGAGAAGAGGCTAGTAGAGAGAGGATGGAGGGAAAAAGAGAGGATGAGGGCTATGTTAACTCAAATTTTTTGGAGTATGTGTATGCTAATTTTTTTTGTTGTGCAGCATTTTGCAAGGAGAGTAAGTCAGGTGATAATCAATATTATTGTGTCTTAAGCTCACTAGCATACATTGCTTGAAATTTTGCATTTGTTTACAATATAACGGAGTATGGGTTAAGAAATTTTGCAATGTTTTACATGTAAAAATAGATTTATTACTCACACTAAGTGTTTCAATTTGCTTCCAAATGTAACTGGAATTTAACCTTAATTGTATATACATAATATTGGGTGAACTCTTTTCACAATGCTGCAGAGCTATTGAATTTATAATAGATCTTAATCTCCTTTTATAGTACAGTAAACTCCCAGTTAACCGGCACCCATGGAGATTGGTAGGTGCCGGATAATTGTAGTTTCTGGTTGCTTGAGAGTTACATAATAAAGAGGCCTAGATTAGCTGCATATAGGATGCTCTGCTAAGTATATGTGTCAGTGAGTGCTGTTCTAGCAGCAGCAGCTTTCACTCCTCACTTACACACAGGTACATTCGGCTGGAGGGTGCAGTGCTGAACCCGGGGAATGTAACGCCAACACTGCCCTGACTCAGTCACTCATGACCGGGGTATGTAACCCTAACACTACACTGGCTCAGTCACTCATGCCCGGGGAATGTAACGCCAACACTGCCCTGACTCAGTCACTCATGTCGGGGAATGTAATGCCAGCACTGCCCTGGCTCAGTCACTCATGCCGGGGTATAT
Source organism: Discoglossus pictus (assembly GCA_027410445.1). Taxonomy (NCBI): domain Eukaryota; kingdom Metazoa; phylum Chordata; class Amphibia; order Anura; family Alytidae; genus Discoglossus; species Discoglossus pictus. The sequence continues at coordinate 109,450 of JAPZIH010000705.1, forward strand.
AACGCCAACACTGCCCTGACTCAGTCACTCATGCCCGGGGTATGTATGGCCAACACTGCCCTGACTCAGTCACTTATGCCAGGGGAATGTAACGCCAACACTGCCCTGACTCAGTCACTCATGACCGTGGAATGTAACGCCAACACTGCCCTGACTCTGTAACTTATGCCTGGGGAATGTAACGCCAACTCTGAACTGGCTCAGTCACTAATACCCGGGGAATGTAATGCCAACACTGCCCTGGCTCAGTCACTCATGTTGGGGAATGTAACGCCAACACTGCCCTGACTCAGTCACTCATGCCCATGGAATGTAACGCCAACACTGCCCTGACTCAGTCACTCATGCCTGGGGAGTGTAACGCCAACACTGCCCTGGCTCAGTCACTCATGCCCATGGAATGTAACGCCAACACTGCCCTGACTCAGTCACTCATGCCTGGGGAGTGTAACGCCAACACTGCCCTGGCTCAGTCACTCATGTCGGGGAATGTAATGCCAGCACTGCCCTGGCTCATTCACTTATGCCCGGGGAATGTAACGCCAACACTTCCCTGGCTCAGTCACTCATGTCGGGGAATGTAATGCCAGCACTGCCCTGGCTCATTCACTTATGCCCGGGGAATGTAACGCCAACACTGCCCTGACTCAGTCACTCATGCCCGGGGAATGTAACGCCAACACTGCCCTGACTCAGTCACTCATGCCCGGGGAATGTAACGCCAACACTGCCCTGGCTCAGTCACTCATGTCGGGTAATGTAATATCAGCACTGCCCTGGCTCACTCATGCCCGGGGTATGTAACGCCAACACTGCCCTGACTCAGTCACTGATGCCCGGGGTATGTAACGCCAACACTGCACTGACTCAGTCACTTATCCCTGGGGAGTGTAACGCCAACACTGCCCTGACTCAGTCACTCATGTCGGGGAATGTAATGCCAGCACTGCCCTGGCTCATTCACTTATGCCCGGGGAATGTAACGCCAACACTTCCCTGGCTCAGTCACTCATGTCGGGGAATGTAATGCCAGCACTGCCCTGGATCATTCACTTATGCCCGGGGAATTTAACGCCAACACTTCCCTGGCTCAGTCACTCATATCGGGGAAGGTAATGTCAGCACTGCCCTGGCTCATTCACCTATGCCTGGGGAATGTAACGCCAACACTGCCCTGACTCAGTCACTCATGCCCGGGGAATGTAACGCCAACACTGCCCCGCCAGCACTGCCCTGGATCATTCACTTATGCCCGGGGAATTTAACGCCAACACTTCCCTGGCTCAGTCACTCATATCGGGGAATGTAATGTCAGCACTGCCCTGGCTCATTCACCTATGCCTGGGGAATGTAACGCCAACACTGCCCTGACTCAGTCACTCATGCCCGGGGAATGTAACGCCAACACTGCCCTGGCTCAGTCACTCATGTCGGGGAATGTAATGCCAGCACTGCCCTGGCTCACTCACTCATGCCCGGGGTATGTAACGCCAACACTGCCCTGATTCAGTCACTGATGCCCGGGGTATGTAACGACAACACTGCCCTGCCTCAGTCACTTATCCCCGGGGAGTGTAACGCCAACACTGCCCTGCCTCAGTCACTTATCCCCGGGGAGTGTAACGCCAACACTTCCCTGGCTCAGTCACTCATGTCGGGGAAAGTAATGCCAGCACTACCCTGGCTCATTCACTTATGCCCGGGGAATGTAACGCCAACACTGCCCTGACTCAGTCAATCATGCCCGGGGAATGTAATGCCAGCACTGCCCTGGCTCACTCACTCATGGCCGGGGTATGTAACGCCAACACTGCCCTGATTCAGTCACTGATGCCCGGGGTATGTAACGACAACACTGCCCTGCCTCAGTCACTTATCCCCGGGGAGTGTAACGCCAACACTGCCCTGCCTCAGTCACTTATCCCCGGGGAGTGTAACGCCAACACTTCCCTGGCTCAGTCACTCATGTCGGGGAAAGTAATGCCAGCACTACCCTGGCTCATTCACTTATGCCCGGGGAATGTAACGCCAACACTGCCCTGACTCAGTCACTCATGCCCGGGAATGTAATGCCAACACTGCCCTGGCTCAGTCACTCATGTCGGGGAATGTAATGCCAGCACTGCGCTTGGCTCATTCACTTATGCCCGGGGAATGTAACGCCAACACTTCCCTGGCTCAGTCACTCATGTCGGGGAATGTAATGCCAGCACTGCCCTGGCTCATTCACTTATGCCCGGGGAATGTAACGCCACCACTGCCCTGATTCAGTCACTCATGCCCGGGGAATGTAGCGCCAACACTGCCCTGGCTCAGTCGCTCATGCCCCGGGAATGTGACGCCAACAGTGCCCTGACTCAGTCACTCATGCCCGGGGAATGTAACGCCAACTCTGAACTGGCTCAGTCACTCATGTCCGGGGTTTGTAAAGCCAACACTGCCCTGACTCAGTCACTCATGCCCGGGGAATGTAACGGCAACACTGCCCTGACTCAGTCACTCATGCCCGGGGAATGTAACGCCAACTCTGAACTGGCTAAGTCACTAATGTTGGGGAATGTAGCGCCAACTCTGCCCTGGCTCAGTCACTCATGCCCGAGGTATGTAACGCCAACACTGCCCTGACTCAGTCACTCATGCCCGTGGAATGTAACGCCAACACTGCCCTGAATCAGTCACTCATGCCCGGGGAAAGTAACGCCAACACTGCCCTGACTCAGTCACTCAAGCCCGGGGAATGTAACGCCAACTCTGCCCTGGCTCAGTCACTAATGCCCAGGGAATGTAACGCCAACACTGCCCTGACTCAGTCACTCATGCCCTGAGAATGTAACGCCAACACTGCCCTAGCTCAGTCACTCATGTCCGGGAATGTAACGCCAACTCTGCCCTGGCTCAATCACTCATGCCCGGGGTATGTAACGCCAACACTGGCCTGGCTCAGTCACTCATGCCCGGGGAATGTAACGCCAACACTGCTCTGGCTCAGTCACTAATGCCCGGGGAATGTAACGCCAACACTGCCCTGACTCAGTCACTCATGCCCGCGGAATGTAACGCCAACACTGCCCTGGCTCGGTCACTCATGTCAGGGAGTGCAACCCCAACACTGCCCTGGCTCAGTCACTCATGCCTGGGGAATGTAACCCTAACACTGCCCTGGCTCAGTCACTCATGCCCCGGGAATGTAAAGCCAACACTGCCCTGGCTCAGTCACTCATGCCCGGGGTATGTAACCCTAACACTGCCCTGGCTCAGTCACTCATGCCCGGGGTATGTAACCCTAACACTGCCCTGGCTCAGTCACTCATGTCCGGGGAATGTAACGCCAACACTGCCCTGATTCAGTCACTCATCCCCGGGGAATGTAACCCCAACACTGCCCTGGCTCAGTCACTCATGCCCCGGGAATGTAACCCTAACACTGCCCTGGCTCAGTAACTCATGCCCGGGGAATGTAACGCCAAAACTGCCCTGACTCAGTCACTCATCCCCGGGGAATTTAACCCTAACACTGCCCTGGCTCAGTCACTCATGCCTGTCTACTTCTAGATAAAATCAAATTGCAGAGACGTACAGGGGATGAAATCTAGGTGCCTGTAAGCATTTTGTGGCATCATAACCTGGCTCCTGGCATTTGTTGAGCCCTGTAAATCTTAATTTGTATTTAAAGTACATGCTTAAATTTTTTTCTGGTTGCTTGAGGGTTCGGATTGCTGTAATCATGTCAATAAGAGTGATCTTTTACTTCACTATCACTCTGTTCATTTTTATAGGATTGAGTTGTGAATTAGGGTGGGAGTAATTATACAGTAATGGCTTTTATACTGTATTCATTTTAAGTGTTTTAATGATGATAGCTGTGGCGGGTATTAGTCCATATATCAGAGCATACTTAAACATAACTTACATAGGGCCTTATTCAATTGAAATTTGCAACAATTACAGAGCGATTCAATTGAACAAGCCCGCAACTTACAGGCCGAAAGTCTAACCCGTAAACCATGCAATCATGAGTAGCATTTCAGAGCGTGAACATGATCAATTAAGCACGGCCGCAACTACTGATTTAGAAACAGCCAATAGAAAATGAGACCGACATCATGACATCAGTAAACGATGGAAGTTACATGTCAATCAATTAGCATTTAGGAGCCCGACATGCAATCAGACTCGCAATCCTGCAATGTACACAATAATAAAATGAATGAAGGAAATGTTCTAGTCCATGTGGGTGGCCTGATATGTATTAACTCATTGATTCCTAAAATTGATATAGAACCGAAATTACACATAAAAAAATAATTTTTGATTGCAGATTTACGAGCTTGAGGCTGTTGAGCAATTAATTCTAATGTATTTCATCACTTTCCCCATCTTTTGAAGTGTAGTATTGATTTTTTATTTGCATTTACAGTGCTACGAACAGGGGTTAAACCCCCTTGTGAGTCCTATCTGGTACCCGTTGGATTTCCTTCTACATTTGACATTTACGGGTGTGAAAATATTTGCGGGCTTGAGGAACTGTAGCAATTGAATAGCGATTTTGCGAATATAACTGTTGCAAGCTTGAAAGATCAAAGGCTTAGATGGGTTGTAAGTTACTATTTTTACAACCGCAGGGATTTTCAGCCTGTAACCCGTAGATCGTTTGCAGCTCGCAAAAAGACGCCAATTGAACAGCAAATTAGTTTACGGGCTCCTGTAAACAACGATAGCTCAATTGAATCAAGGCCATAGTATACCTTAAAAGTGCACTATTTTTACTAAATAGTAACTCCTTCAGATATTCTAAATATCTTCAGTCATTTAACCACAGATTCTGTTCTTTGTTCCCACCAAGTACTCAGTCTCTATCTCCACCAGCCTGGTGGCATCACGTACGAATTCCACATGAAAGAACATTCATTTCTAATTCCCTACAGGTGGATATTTAATTTTAGTTTTCAAATGAACCTTTTTCCACTCATTAAGAAATAGATCTCCATTGACCCTTTTCCTTTTGTCCTGTGTGATTCTTTGATTTGTTATGTGCACACATTGAAATGTTGTTTACACAGCATGGAAGGGTGAATGACTCTGATGCTTTGAGAGAGCAAGCTAATGTCGGACGTCGACATCTGACATCAGCACCAGATTTGCCCTATCGAGTTTCTCCGCCCACCAGCGCTATCTCAAAGGGAGCACCGGCAAAAGGAAAAGGGTCAATGGAGATCTATTTCTCCTCGTGTGGAAAAAGTTAATGGGGAAAACTAAGATTACATATCCCCCTAGGGATCTGTGTGCACTCCATGTTTAGTTGTGTGCGCTCATCTCAGGGTACTTGTGCGCGCGCACAGCTTAGAGGGAACAGTGGATGAGGGTGATATATGATTAAATCAAGAAATATCCCAGTCAATTCTTATTCAATTAAAAAATAACTTTATTGACATTTATGAGTCTTTACATACCTAAAAGCATAGTTTTTTTTATTTTCAAGCCCTTTAAACTCATTGCTTTGTTTGATGCAACAAATGTACATAAAAAATAGGAAAATTAATGGAAGAGGCTATTAAGGTTAAAAATATATAAAGATTATATAAAAAATATATATAGCTTAGTTTACAGGTCCACAAATGTATTATGAGTGCTCAGCATGATGGTGTAGAGCAAAGTCTATACGTTCTGGATCCCTTAAATCGAAAGGTTATTGGTAACCAAGCAAAAAGCAGCAATGCACAGTCCAGCAGCATATCATGTATTGTAATAATACAAGCTGATACATTAGTACAACTTATTGCTCTATTAATGTGATTTACAACTCAGATATCCATAGATCTTTATGAGCTTGCTAATGTTTTTAATTACTTACATTTATATGATTTAAGTAGAATTGCATGATGTGTCATGTTGATGTGTAATGGCGGACTCATATTAAACCCTTACCCACATTCCATACATACAACTGGTCTTTATCTTGTGTGAGTTTTCTTGTGTCATTTCAAATCTTACTGAAACATGTTCTCATGTGAGTTTCAGATCATGCAAATGGTGTTTATCCTGTGTGAGTTCTCATGTGTAGCTTGAGATGTGAGGTCCGACTGAAACATTTCCCACATTCAGAACATGAAAAAGGAGTTTCTCCTGTATGAGTCCTCTTATGGCTATTAAGAGCTGAGACCTGACTGAAAGATTTGCCACATTCAGAACATGGAAAAGGCTTTTCTCCTGTATAAGTCATCTTATGTCTATTAAGAGCTGAGAGATGACTGAAAGATTTGCCACATTCAGAACATGGAAAAGGCTTTTCTCCTGTATGATTCCTCTTATGTGTATTAAGGTGTGAGACCCGACTGAAACATTTCCCACATTCAGAACATGAAAAAGGCTTTTCTCCTGTATGAGTCCTCTTATGGCTATTAAGAGCTGAGAGATGACTGAAACATTTGCCACATTCGGAACATGGAAAAGGCTTTTCTCCAGTATGAGTCTTCTTATGTGTATTAAGATCTGAGAGCTGACTAAAACATTTCCCACATTCAGAACATGAAAAAGGCTTTTCTCCTGTATGAGTCCTCTTATGGCTATTAAGAGCTGAGAGATGACTGAAACATTTCCCACATTCAGAACATGAAAAATGCTTTTCTCCTGTATGAGTCCTCTTATGGCTATTAAGAACTGAGAGATGACTGAAACATTTCCCACATTCAGAACATGGAAAAGGCTTTTCTCCTGTATGAGTCCTCTTATGGCTATTAAGAGCTGAGAGATGACTGAAACATTTCCCACATTCAGAACATGGAAAAGGCTTTTCTCCTGTATGATTCCTCTTATGTGTATTAAGGTGTGAGACCCAACTGAAACAATTCCCACATTCAGAACATGAAAAATGCTTTTCTCCTGTATGAGTCCTCTTATGGCTATTAAGAGCTGAGGCCTGACTGAAACATTTCCCACATTCAGAACATGGAAAAGGCTTTTCTCCTGTATGAGTCATCTTATGTGTATTAAGGTGGGAGACCCGACTGAAACATTTCCCACATTCAGAACATGAAAAAGGTTTTTCTCCTGTATGAGTCCTCTTATGGATATTAAGAGTGGAGACCTGAGTGAAACATTTGCCACATTCGGAACATGGAAAAGGCTTTTCTCCTGTATGAGTCCTCTTATGGCTATTAAGAACTGAGAGATGACTGAAACATTTCCCACATTCAGAACATGGAAAAGGCTTTTCTCCTGTATGAGTCCTCTTATGGCTATTAAGAGCTGAGAGATGACTGAAATATTTCCCACATTCAGAACATGGAAAAGGCTTTTCTCCTGTATGATTCCTCTTATGTGTATTAAGGTGTGAGACCCAACTGAAACATTTCCCACATTCAGAACATGAAAAAGGCTTTTCTCCTGTATGAGTCAACTTATGTTTATTAAGATCTGAGGCCTGACTGAAACATTTCCCACATTCAGAACATGGAAAAGGCTTTTCTCCTGTATGAGTCATCTTATGTGTATTAAGGTGGGAGACCCGACTGAAATATTTCCCACATTCAAAACATGGAAAAGGTTTTTCTCCTGTATGAGTCCTCTTATGTTTATTAAGATCTGAGAGCTTACTGAAACATTTCCCGCATTCTGAACATGGAAATAGTTTTTCTACTGTGTTACAAATGCGGTCTTCTCCAATATTATTACAAATCTTGGATCCATCTGTTGAAAAAAAAAAAAAGATTAAATTCTGACAGCTTTAACATTTTTCTATATGGAAATAACTAGTTAGTATATACCTATTATAGTAATTATCATCAATTACAGAGACCAATTTGCAGTTAATAAAAGGTCAAATCATACAAAAACAAAGCAAAATATGTCTGAATGTACAGTATATAGAGTGAAGTGTGATCCGGTGCATACCAATTATCATCAATTATGGTCTTTTGTTTAACTAAATCTGATAGTCTGCAAAGTGTTATTTAAAATAAAAGACAAATACTGTATAAACACAAACTTTACATATTGCAACTTCTACATGCAATTATTGCTTGCTGCAGGCTGTCATTTTTTTATGCCTGTTACTGGGTGGGTGTTTCTGTAAACTAACAATCTGCCCATTAGCTCTGCGGAGAGCACCGACTGTAGTTACTGACACTGTCCCGCTGTGCAGATACAAACTTCCTGTGTGTGCAAAGTCTTCTATCAGGAATTGTGCTAATGAAAATAAAATGGCAGATTGGGGTCATTACACCAGCAAATAAGAAATGTTCCCTAGTGTTTATGATTTATGAGGATTATATGAAAGAGATTTTGAATCAATTAAGTGATAACACTGTAATAAAATCTGTAATATCTTAACACCTAACTAAAAATTTATGCAAATAATAAAAACTACATTTACTAAAAATAAATAATTACAATAAAAATAAAATAATTTTCAAAATAATAATACAATTTAAAATAAAAACATTACATTGAAATGAACATTTAGGTCCGTAGGGAGTAAGGTAAGTGGGTGAATGTACGTGAGGGGTCCATAGGGAGTGAGGTAAGTGGGTGAATGTACATGTAGGGTCCATGGGGATTGAGGTAAGTGGGTGAGTGTACATGTAGAGACCATAGGGATTGAAGTAAGTGGGTGAGTGTACATGTAGAGTCCGATGAGCGTCTGTGGATCTCATTGCGAGGCCTGCAATGAGCGCCTTCGCCGATTATTGCTGCGCGAGGGCCGCAAAGCGTGACCAACATCGTAAGCATTCATGTGAATTATCCCGTACATTTGCTGCGTGCATGTGTTAGACATTAAGTTAAAGACTGATATTAGTAATGATTGGCCAGTGCTAAATTCTAGACCCTCCCCCCATCCTTATCAAGCTCTCTGAGCTATCCATTACGATACTGAGTTGCACAAACAATGCTGCATATCTCGAGAATTATGTACTACAGAGATAAATAGCTATTGCAATATATAGACAGTTTTGAATTCTCTTTAAGATAAAATAAATATAGTTATGGTGACAGTGTGACATTACAGAATGTATTATTAATGTTCTTATTGTGTATTAATTCCTCACCTTCCCTGATATTCCCAGGACTTTCCTCCTCCTTCACCTGCTGCTGATCTCTTATATTCAGATCTTCTTGTTCAACCTTGGAGACAACTGGAGGCTTCACATCTAAAGGTCCTACAGATAGAGATAAACAGATTATAGACCTTCACCATTGTAATTATTTACTATCAATCTGGTGTTTGTGTCTTAAAATCTATTTAATTCACCTTTATCATGAGCTGCGATGTGTGTAAAACTTCCTGGGTGAGAGATGAAGGAGAAATCCACCTCAATAAGGACTGAAGTGAGTGATAATTGTCTATAAGATATTACTCACCTTCACTGATATTTACAGGAATTTCCTCCTCTTTAATCTACCAGGGACTCCTCATATTTGTCTCTTCTTCTTGGTCAGACTCTGAAAGATCTGATGGTGTCACTTTATCACTGTCTGTACAAATAAACATGAGATGCTCACACATGGGATTTGTTATTTGTTTTTTTTGGTCTGTACAAATAAATATGAGATGGTCACGTGCTGGGATTTGTTACATGTCTTTATGGTCTGTACAAATAAACATGAGACGTTCAGACGCTGGGATTTGTTATATGTCTTTATGGTCTGTACAAATAAACATGAGACAGTGACACGCTGGGATTTGTTACATGTCATTATGGTCTGTACAAATAAACATGTGACGGTCACACTCTGGGATTTGTTACATGTCATTATGGTCTGTACAAATAAATATGAGACGGTCACACATTGGGATTTGTTATATGTCTTTATGGTCTGTACAAATAAACATGAGACAGTCACACACTGGGATTTGTTACATGTCATTATGGTCTGTACAAATAAACATGAGACGGTCACACACTGGGATTTGTGACATGACCCCGGACAACTTGCGCATCATACCCACAACCCGCGGAACTAAACATCAACAGAAAAATCTAATAAACAATTCACACTGCGAGTCCCGTAGCACTTTGAAAAAATCGCCTCTAAAAAATTACGTCCCGTAACACTTACAAAAGGAAACCGCCACTTAGGAAAAAAAATACGAGCCACAAAAAATAAGAAACAAACACAAAATATAAAATAAAATAAACATACTGAGCAAGGGGGGACAGCCAGGATGGTTACATGCAGATTTAAAGCCAATTTAGAGACTTTCGCCACTCGAAAATCCCCTAAGCAAGAGAAAAAATGGCCACCGAAAAAAAAAAGAAAACGAGGCTACACGACCCCTAAGCACGGAAAACACCGCCAGGCACATACAACTTTTACACAGACCCGTACAAGGTAATAAATACACTATTTGGAAGGACGCTAAATGCTGCACACCCGCGTACCACATTCGCGGCCATTTTACAACACTAACTTACAGAATGCGGAAGTACACAGCTACACAAACGGTTTCCCCTCATGCACGCAGCCTATTTAGACTAAACACTGCACACATTGCTGACACTTACACCTCAGCTCAACAACACTGCAAATCTACATTGTATGCTGCAGGAACATCAAAACAGATTGTTAGCTCTTCAGCACATTCCTTGCTGCATATATTAATTACAAATAGGTCAAGTAGATCACATATAATAGTTGTCAAACTACGAATTGTCGTCACGCTTTGCGAGCGGCCGCATTTGCAGAAGGTGGAGGCTTTAAGGTGCATGACTTTGTAACAACACAACGCCACATACCTCTAAAGTCGCAGCACTTAGTTCCACAGCGCCCCCAAAGCACCCCACACAACCGTTAACTCACAGCACTTAGTCCTCTCCTTCCCCTACTCCTCTCCCTGCCCTGTGTCTCACAGCACTAACCCCCCGAACAGCGCACGCGCAAAAACACTAAAAACACACTAATAAACCCAATAATTAAAAAAAAAACACTCACCCACAGCACGGGGAGACAGCAAGGACATCTGGAAGTGAGGTTAAATTGGAATTTAACCCCAAATTCCACCGTTTCGCAACTAGAAAAACACATAAGCAAGGAAAAAATTGGCCGCCGAAACCATGACCCTGGACCGCCCAGCCACGTACAACTTAGCCAAGAAGGGATCCGAGATAAGCTCGGCAACCCTCATTAACCACACATTAATCCTAGCAGTGGGGGTCCCCGATTAACCTCACATTAACCCTTGGAGTGGGGTTCCCCGATAGCACGAGATCGGGAACCCCAGCTGTAATCAAAATTCAAATTTCCCGCCTTATGGGTCCGTAAAGGTCCTTAAAGGACCCGTAATAAAATAAAAATGAACCCTATCACTCATGGGGCTCTATACAGAGCCCCATCAATCCCTAAAAAACCCTGTCACTCATGGGGGTCAATGCAGACCCCCATAAGCCTTCAATTAACCCAGTCACTCATGAGGATCAATACAGACCCCCATAAACCTATACTTAACCCTGTCACTCATGGGGGTCAATACAGATCCCCATAAGCCCTTAATTAACCCTGTCACTCATGGGGGTCAATACATACCCCCCGAAACCTATAATTAACCCTGTCACTCATGGGGGTCAATACAGACCCCGATAAGCGCTTAATTAACCCTGTCAATTATGGGGGTCAATACAGACCCCGATAAGCGCTTAATTAACCTGTCAATTATGGGGGTCAATACAGACCCCGATAAGCGCTTAATTAAACCTGTCAATTATGGGGGTCAATACAGACCCCGATAAGCGCTTAATTAACCCTGTCAATTATGGGGGTCAATACAGACCCCCCATAAGCCCTTAATTAACCCTGTCACTCATGGGGGTCAATACAGACCCCCATAAGCCCTTAATTAACCCTGTCACTCATGGGGGTAAATAGAAAACCCATATTAACCCTGAATTAACCCTGTCACTCATGGGGGTCAATACAGACCCCCATAAAGCTATAATTAACCCTGTCACTCATGGGGGTCAATACAGACCTCCTTAAACTTATAATTAACCCTGTCACTCATGGGGGTCAATACAGACCTCCATAAACCTATAATTAACCCTGTCACTCATGGGGGTCAATACAGACCCCCATAAGCCTTCAATTAACCCAGTCACTCATGAGGATCAATACAGACCCCCATAAGCCCTTAATTAACCCTGTCACTCACGGGGGTCAATACAGACCCCCATAAGCCCTTAATTAACCCTGTCACTCATGGGAGTCAATACATACCCCCATAAACCTATAATTAACCCTGTTACTCATGGGGGTCAATACAGACCCCCCATAAACCCTTAACTAACCCTGTCACTCATGGGAGTCAATACAGATCCCAATAAACCTATAATTAACCCTGTCACTCATGGGGGTCAATACAGACCCCCGTAAGCCCTTAATTAACCCTGTTATTCATGGGGGTCAATACAGACTCCCATAAGCCCTTAATTAACCCTGTCATTCATGGGGGTCAATACGGACCCCCATACACCGATAATTAACACTGTCACTCATGGGGGTCAATACAGAACCCCAGAAGCCCTTAATTAACCCTGACACTCATGCGGGTCAATACAGATCCCAATAAACAATACAAAACCCCCCTATCTAACATAAAATAAATGCTTTCTCTATATAAAAAAACTAAATCTAAAAAAAATAAAACATCTACATTACAGAAAATAAAAAAACCTAAGTCACAAAAAATATAAAAGGAAAATTACAGAAAATAAAAAAATACATTACAACCCCCCCCCCCCCCCGCCACTACAGGGAAAAAAAACATTACACACCTGAAAAGGAGATACATACAATACAAATACAATACATACAATACAAATAAAATACAATACCTCCTAGATATCTAACATACAATAAATGCTATCTCTAGATAAAAAAAAACGAATTCTAAGCTAAAATAAAATAATTAAGACCACTTACCTTTGCAGATGTCCCTTCAGATCAGCAACCTATGGGAACAAAATGAGTACAACACATTGTTTTTGTCGTTCTCTAGTTTGGCGTCTTATCTTTTCCTGTTTCTTGTCAGTATCTGCCAATTTTAATCTGTAAATAAAAATATATATATTTTTTTCCTGCTTTTAATTTGTTTTCTAGGTGCATATTTTTATGTTTTAGTACTATCCTCTTTTGTGTGCAACACTGTTGTGATTAGAGATTTCGGTTGTGGGTTTAGGATTATAGGTTCTTGTATAGAAAAGTAGATTTATAGTCATAAATTAGTATGTCTTACTACTATTTGTTGTCCTATTCTTTTGTGTGGACGCTAGTTTTCAGATTATAGATTTAGTTCATATTTTTGGCTTATAGGCATAGCACCCAAAACAGAATATTTGTCTAAATTTTCTAAGTATTATGGGGCTCTGAAAAGAGGCACTATTCTTAAATTTTGTATAAAAAAATAAATAAATTAGTCCAACACATTTACAGAAAATAAATAAACATTCTAAACATTGTACTCACCTTTCCAGCATGCCCCCGTCCGTCTTCTTTTCTTCTTCTCCGGCGTGGCCCCTGTTGAAAAAAACATAACATTAGTACAAATACATATACACATAACACAAAATAAAATAAACATAATCTACATTGTACTTACCTCCCCGCGATGGTCTCCAGCCTCCTCCTCTTCTGCCCCGGCTTTAGATTAGAATTATTTTAGATTATTATTATTAAACATTTTATTTTATTGTATGTTAGATAGGGGGATCTATTTTAGATAGATAGTATTGATTGTATGTTAGATAGATAGGGGGGATTGTATTGTATTTTATTTGTATTGTATGTATTTTATTTGCATTGTATTTTATTTGTATTGTATAAATTTCCTTTTCAGGTGTGTAATGTTTTTTTTTTTCTGTAGTGGGGGGTTGTAATGTATTTTTTTATTTTCTGTAATGTAGATTTATTTTTTTCTTTCTGTAATTAGAGTGGTGGGGGGTTATTAGGGGGTAGGTAGGTAGTGTAGGTGTTAATAGGTTAGTGTAGAGGGCTGTTAGTTTAGATTTAATGGATTATTGGGGGGCTATACTGCAGTGTAGTGTTTATACTTAGTGTCATGAGGGTACTGGAGAACCCTCATAGCACTTACGGGGTAATGTTAGGCTTCTAACTGTCCAATGAGGGTCTTTAGATACCCTTATGGGACTAACAGGGTTAAATAGAGGCTTATGAGGGTCTGTATAGACCCCCATAAGTGACCGGGTTAAAATGGTGTAGTGCTTACACTTTGGGTCATGAGGGTCCTGGATGACCCTCATGGCACTTATAGTGTTATTACATGCCTTCATTAGTGTGTTAGAGGGGTCTATATAGTTGAGGCACACAGTACACTCACATTGTGTGGCAAACAGCATTTCAACACTTTCTTTTATTGCCCCGTCATTTATGACGGGCAAGTCGCTAGTTACTTTATAACTCTACTAATTAATTAATTATCATTACAAAACACACACACAGAAAAAATAAAAAAACAGACGACAAAATCACAATAAACGCTAAAGGCGCTCAGTGCGCGCCTCACAAGGAGCGTCAACGGTGTTTAGAGGAGCACAACTACACCAGGGGAGAGGCTCGCAATGCTCGCCGAAACGCCATCAGCACAAACCTTGCAATGAGCGCCAAAGGAGCTCTGATAACCAAACATACACCAATAGGCTTGCAATGAGCGCCGAAAGTACTCACAAAACCAAAATACTTACTTTGTGTAGCAAACCGCATTACCTGCCTTACAATTATATTGCCGTAATTTTTTGTCATATATATAATACAGAGTGATGGGAGTGGGGCTGTCTATCTCTCTCTCTATCTCTCTATCTAAATATCTGTCTATCTGTGACTGGTTATCAGGTGCAAGTGGGATAAAGACAGGAACAGATACCGGATATAATGATATTATACTATAAATATAATACAGAGTGATGGGAGTGGGGCTGTCTATCTATCTGTCTTTCTATCTATCTGTCTCTATCTATCTGTGACTGGTTATCAGGTGCGAGTGGGATAAAGACAGGAAGAGATACCGGATATAATGATATTATACTATATATATAATACAGAGAGATGGGGGAGGGACTGTCTATCTATCTATCTATCTATCTATTTATCTATCTATCCCTCTATCTATCTATCTATCCCTCTATCTATCTATCCCTCTATCTATCTATCTATCCCTCTATCTGTCTGTCTGTCTATCTATATGTCTCACTCCCTCTCTCCATCTACCCCCCTCTATATATATCTCCCCCTATCCCCCTCCCATCTCTCTTACCCTCTCCCTCTATCTGTGAGAGCTGGTCTGACATATATACACACTGAGCTCCACCTCCTTATACAATAACTATACTGATTTACACACACTATATATATATGTACATATAGACTCTCATACCTCCTAATACACTAATATCATTATATTCCGGTATTTATAACCCCCTACGTTATCTCCTTATCATTAAGTAATCAGTAACCGCTTTATTTACCTGCTAAGAGCTCGGACACACACCTCTAGGCCGCAAACTTCCTCGAAGAATAGGAAGAGAATGTACCGGAAGTCTCTGCCAAACTACAAGTTCCGGAAGGCGCAGCAGCACAAGCAGCAGCCAATCAGCACAGTTAGGGGGCGGTTCTATGAAGTCATTTAGTTTCCATGGTCACACTGTGAGCATACAACTTTCTCACACTGTGCACATACGCTTGTAACGATCGGACAGCATGTTTTAGTGTATTTCTGACAAGCAACTGTTGACGTCAACGCTTATCCAATTATTTTATTGGTCAGGAGAGTTGTCATGTTATTGTGCCCCTGTAATGTATGTGTGAGACATCTCTGTGATATAAACAGAAGAGGCTGGAGCTGTGACATATACTGGGAGCAACCTATTAGTGTTTATACTTTATATTCTAGATGACTTATTACTTAGAGAAAGAGAGTTAAGTAGCCATGTAGAGAATATATATATATATACATAGAGAGAATATATATATATATATATATATATATATATATATATATATATATATACATAGAGATAGAGAGAATATATATATATATATATATATATATATATATACATAGAGAGAGAGATAGAGAGAATATATATATATATATATATATATATATATATATATACATATATATACATAGAGAGAATAGAGAGAGAGAGAGAGAGAGATAATGAGAATATATATATATATATATATATATATATATATATATATATATATATATATACATAAAGAGATAGAATATATAAATATATATATATATATATATATATATGTATATATATATATATATATATATACATAGAGATAGAGAGAGAAAAAGAGACAGAGACACACAGAGAGAGATAGAGACAGAGAGAGACAGAGACACACACAGAGAGAGAGACACAGAGGGAGAGACAGAGAGAGATAGAGACAGAGAGATAGAGACAGAGACACAGAGAGAGAGACAGAGAGAGAGAGAGATAGAGAAACACAGAGGGAGAGACAGAGAGAGAGAGATAGAGAGAGACAGAGAGAGATAGAGACACACAGAGAGAGACAGAGAAATAGAGACAGAGAGAGACAGAGACATAGAGAGAGAGAGAGAGACAGAGACAGAGACACACATAAAGAGATAGAGACACAGAGAGAGAGACAGAGCAAGACAGAGACACACAGAGAGAGAGAGAGAGATAGAGAGACAGAGAGATAGAGACAGAGAGATAGAGACAGAGAGAGACAGAGACACACAGGGAGAGAGAGACAGAGACAGAGAGATAGAGAGACAGAGACACACAGAGAGAGATAGAGACACACAGAGAGAGACAGAGCGAGACAGAGACACACAGAGAGAGAGAGACACAGAGAGAGAGACAGAGAGAGAGAGACACAGATAGACAGAGATGGAGAGACAGAGACACACAGAGAGAGATAGAGAGACAGAGAGAGACAAAAAGAGAGAGAATATATATATATATCTACATACAGATAGAGAGAATATATATATATATATATAATGTGGCAGGGCGCCCCCTTCTAACGGGGTTTGCGTCCTGTTTTCTTATCTCTTTAACTTATTTAGGGAGGAAGACACAGTAGGCTGTTAGAGGCTTAGTTTTACTGCTATTTATTTGTTAGCACAAACAGAAAGAAAATAGTGCTTATCCACAGCCACAAAATAAAATTCTACATAAACTGGCTTACTATAACCAGGAATGCCCTGACTAGCCCCGGAGACCGCTTCTCGGTATGCAGGTATAATAACACAGTCCACAATATAAACTCTCTGCTTGATTCGTGTATCTCTTGAGGACTTTTCCTTTACAGCTTCTGTCAATAGTGGGTGAAGCATAGGGCACACCCTACTCTCCCATATGCTTCACCCCAGGGAACATTGTCACCCTCTTGTGATGAGGGACTATTACTTTCTCTCAATACACTCTTCTCCCTGGGGCCTTTGTACTCCGTATCCTCATATGGTAAAAACAACATGCATTTGGCACCAAACTTTTTATCCCTTATTGCATCCGACTTCTTAGGAATGGGGTCTTCAGATAAATCCTTAAACAGTGGAATATCTCCTATACCACAGCAGTCTTCTCTGCGAGCAATCTCTGTAACACAGCAGTCTTCCTGACTGTCTTGCTTCAGCACTAATCCCAGCTCTCAGGAACCAACAGCAGCTGAGCTGTCCAGGGTTTTCTTCTGCATACACACTGCAGCTCTACACACAGCACCACAGCTCTTAGGCCCAAAGCCTAAGTGAGAGAGACTCCACCCATCTCTCTGCTGCTCTTAAAGGCAGTTCACAGCTGGGCTTCAATTAGCCTCTGATAGCTGCCTGGAGTTAACTCTTTCCCTTGCCAGGGAGAAGTCTTACAGAGCTCTCTTGTGACTCCTGTTGGCACTTGACCACATATTCTCCCCCTCAGCTCAACACCATGTAGTTGAGCGTCCAACGACGTGAGGCCGTATCTGCAATCCAACGCATCCTCCATACTGTAAGAAATTAAGGTGTAATTCCTAGAGATTCTATTCTTTTGAGAATGATTGACAAATAAAACACACAAATAAGATTTATGAATTAACATATATATATTTAAATACAAAAAACAAATAATCATACAAGAACGAGTGGGAAAAAACAAACCCCAAACAAAGTCAAAACATATTCAAGATTAAATTGTCACAAAATGTAAAGGTATATGAAAAATAGATATAAACAAAGGAAAAATAAGGTTAAACCATGTACAGAAAAATATAACTCATATAGATATATGTGGCACAAAATGGCTGACTTCTACAACTATTTAAGAAAGAAAAACCCCTAATGTGTCATCACTTCAGGAGAAAAGAAAATGTATATCACAAAAATATACAGTGAGATAAAAAAACCATAATGATATTTATGTCAACAACACATAATCTCAGTATACAGTTTAATCTATACCAACATATCATTAATATATCACCAGTATGCAGATAAAAAGGAACCCTTAGTCTTTACACCAATATATATATCACTATAGCAACAGTATGCAGATAAAAAGAAACCTTAATCTTTACACCAATATATATATCACTATATCACCAGTATGCAGAGAGGGGCAAAACAAAATATGAATTAATATATATATATATCACCAGTATACAGACATAACATTAGCAGTGACAAAAGGGTGAGAAGAAAATAATAGTTATTTGAATAATCAACCAGAACAACAAAGATTACCCTGTTGAACTCAATAGTTTAAGGAATCGATATAGTCACCACATCAAAGTCTACAGCTCACTCTGGCCTTCCTCAGGGAGTTCCTTCCTTGGACTTCCATGGACAGTGCATGGGTTTTTATAATACATTTTGCTGTCTCTGTTCTCTGTAAAAGGTCATATATGTTGCTAAATTAAATTAACTAGCTAGTTCCTAATTTTATATCCCTACAGCCATATAGGGACTTCAGCTGTCTAACTTACAAAAGTTTGTCACACCTACCAAGGCTCTGTTTTTAGTGTAAATACAGGCCATTTGTCATGTTATTGGGTCTTGGGTTATTTTGATCTCAGTATGCTTGCAGCTGTTATCTTTTATAACAGTATCTGATTTATACAAGAGTCTATCTATTCAATCATCTCTAACTTATATACACATATATACACATACATACACATACACATACACACATATATATATATATATATATATATATATATATATATATATATATATATACATACATGCATGCATACACACATATACATACATATACACATTTACATCCAGAAGAAGGAAAAAGAAAAAGACCCAATTCATTGTGGGCCTATTTCACATTTTGTGCCATTATACATAACCCATTTCTTATAAGATCCCCTCCTAGAGAGTGAATTAATTTTCAAATAATGAGCTCTCTCTTGATTATATTTTCCTGTATAATAGTCTTTCCATAGTTTTAACCTTTGATTTGATTTGGCAGAATACAATAAGTCCAAATACTATAATGGCAGCCTGAATAAGAATGAGTATTTTAAAGGTTAGACGTAAAATTGGATGTTGAGATGCATTATAAATAGAATCCCAGGTTGTTTTGGGTAGTTCATCGATAGCATTCTCCACCATCTTTGTATGCTGTTTGACCTGTAACAGATGTTGTGGTGTTCTTTCCATTAACATATGTAAGTCTGTTGATAATGGTGGTATAGGAATTTTGAATTCTGGTACAGACCTACTGATTTCCTCTTCATACCTTAACCTTACCTTGATTTGGGAAATGTCATGGTAAACTGGGACTGGGAGAACTGTGTGACCATTGATTTTCAAAATTTTGTTGACCATAAGACAAAAATTAGGATTTTGAAATTGACACTCTCGATTCCCATATATCAAATTGGATCCAGTTGACACAATGCAAAATTTGCCCTCTCCAACGTATGTTACCCTGGTCATCCCCTCATGCCACTTTGTTAATTTTATTGCACAGATTTTGGAAGAATCCTCTTGGTTTAACTCTTCTTTTTTTGATGCAAATCCACATGGAGTTTCGGCAGTGTCCATGACGTTACACCTACATACATATTGTTCATTTTGCTTAGTACAACAAGACATATGTGGTGTCTTCCATTTGCCAGACGACTGTTTCACCATTAGTTGGGGTGGATCATGGAATTCTTTTAACACATGTCCATCAAGATTTCCAAGAGAATGTATCTGCACCAAGTCTCTGTATATTTCTTCTGTAGACACGATAGGTAACGAAATGGTAAGAGGTATTTTCAAGCTAAAAGGGTTGTCATTCTCTATTGTGTGTCTTGTAATTTTACCCAAATCGCGAATAGTGTACATGGTCACACCAGTTCCAGGTTTGCCATACCATTTCCAAATCTGGTCATCTGTAATAAAATCAAAAATACGTTCAAGTTCAATATCTCTGAGGATATCAGTTAGTTTGCTGAGTAAGTAATCCCCATAACCTACACAAGCAATGGCTTTTCCTATTCTATTTTCCCGGGCTTCACTGTTATTTATTTCTATTATTCTATTTATTTTGTCCTGTAACTGTGTGAAAATGGATGCTATTGTGTGAATATTATATATAGTAATTATTTCCTCATTTTCTACCTCTAATTGTGTCCTAACTATTAGTTTTAAGAGTTTTTGGCTTAGGGCACCCCTAAGTTTCTCACTGTTATCATATAAGGCCTCAATATCTGCTCTGTTCCAGATAGACATCCCTGATCCGAACAGTCCAGATATTGTGCCTACCCATCCCTCTATACTCCTTTTAGATCGTTGGTTAAAAGTTTGCCTCATATTTCTTTTCCAAAAGGAAAGTATTTTATCTTTAATAAAGGTATTATACATGCTTGTTATTTTTGGATCACACAGTTCTTTTGGGAGGGACCAGTTATTGAAATCCAAAATAACAGGTGCATGTATATACCTTAGATTATTATAGAGGGTGCCAGGAATTTGTTGGGCTACTAAACCACTAGGGGGCATGGGGGTCATCTGAGGACATTCCTCTGCATCTATAATTTTTATCAATATACCCTCACCCCATTGTCCTTCGGCCCATGAGCTGTCTGGTGTACATGCAACCATACCATTCTGGATCAAGGTCAGATTTCTTTCCAGGTGGATTCTTAATCTGGGTCCATCTGTTACATTAGCCCATTCTATGTCTGTTGTTTGATGGAGTGAGCTTCCTCCTGGAAAAACCCATCTTAGAAATTTGTCATGAAGGTTCATGAGAGGTACCGTTACATCACATAGAATTGTTGCCCATTCTCCCTCTGGACCACTCACAATATGTTGTGTGACATTAATTGTGGCAGATTTTAACCCAACATTCAAATTGATTAGAGCAGTAACTTTTTTGTCAAAATGTCTCTTTTCCCTTTTCCAAGTGAGATTTGGGTAGGAATCTGTTTCACTGTTATAATTTTACTCATTGCCATACACAAAGACAATCCAGCCAAAAATGAATGCTATACTAAAACCCAATAATATCTATTTGGAAATCAGTTTTCCTTTCCGAATGTCCTTGGTCTGCATGCTGAATCTTTTCCCAAAAATGTGGAGTTCCATTTCTGTAAAATATGAGGCATGATGTTATTAGTGTGATTTATGTATGTTTTAATTGATTGATGTGATATTACTTGAGTAATGGTTTTCCCTTACTCCCTGTTATTTTGAGCAGATAAACAGATGGGCTGGCTTTGTCTACAATGTTGAAAGGTCCTTTCCAAGAAGGAACAAAGGAATGTTCTTTCTTCCCAAAATCTCGTACCATTACCAAATCAGAAACATTGTATTCAAAGGGTCTCACCTTTTTATCAAAATACTTTTTAATTTGTTTCTTGGACCGCCCTGAGTTTTGTGCTACAAAGATATTAATTTCCCTTATATGGTCAGCTACTTTTTCCACCCAAGTTTCAGTAATTGCCCCTTGTAAAATAGGGGTTGCAGTGGGGAGTAGTGAAAGTCCAGGAGTACGCATAAGTCTACCAGTCATTGCTTCATAAGGGCTGACCCCGGTGGTAGAATGAGGAGTAGATCTTATGGCCATTAAATAAAGTGGTAAAACATCTTTCCAGGTTGTAGGTTTCCCTGAGCAAAACTTTGTAAGCATTGTCTTAATGGTGCGGTTTCCCCTTTCCACAGCTCCAGATGATTGCGGGTGATAAGCAATATGAAGTTTATGCTTAATATCCAGCAATTTCTGTAGCTGTGTGAAAATGTGTCCTGAATGATGTGCCTCTGTCACTGTCCACTACTTTTGGAAGTCCCCACCTTGAAAACAATTCAAAGAGTAAAGTTTTAACAGCTGTAAGGGCTGTCTGATTTTTAGTAGGGAATGCTTCAATCCATTTGGTAAATACCTCAATCACTACAAGGCAATATGTATATCCACCTGGTGTTTTTGGAAGGGGCCCAATGAAATCAATTTGAATATGGGTCCATGGCCCATCTGGAGGGGGTGCTGATCTTAAAAATGACTTGTTTGTGCAAGGGGAAGGATTTACTTGCAAACAGGGGAGGCATGTCGAGCATTTAAGGTTAACATCCTCTTTAATTGAAGGACACCAAACAGAATTCAATATTTTTGCTAGTGTTCTATCTACAGAGTAATGACCACCAACAGGGTGAGAATGAAAAATGTGGAAAAATTCATCAGCACAATCAGGGGGAACACACACCACAGGAGAACCTACATTCCTTGTGTACATGAGAATAGAATTGTGACCCATATCTGACATTAATGTGGTACTAACTGCCCATTCAGTTGGCATTGGTGCCGGCTGTCCTGCAACATGCCATTCCCTAACAACCTCATAAGGAGAATAAAATTTCTGCAAGGAAAGCAAGTCAGGTGGTGTAGTCACTTGCAGGGCAGAAACTTCAATGGCCCTGGGGGTACTCCACAAATCAGCTTGCTTTGCAGCTTTCTTTGCAGCTTGATCTGCCAAACTGTTTCTCTCTGAGTGCTCAGTACCTTTTGAATGGCCTTTAACCTTTATGAGTGCACATGGGAGTAATCTATGTTGTAGCAAATTCCAAATATACCGTAACAAATTAGCATGCACTAACAATTTTCCATCTTAGGATCTGAACCCATTATGCACATACAAAGGTAACATTGTGAGAGTGTTTACCACATAGGCGCTGTCACTAAAGATATTAATTGCAGTTTCACTGCACTCCTCCAATGTGCAAGCAATCGCTGCTAGTTCTGCAAACTGTGAAGAATGAGGGAGACAAGAATGCATGATTACGCTATCAGGTAATATAATGGAAAACCCTATGTATGCTTTGCCCTGGTCAGGATAAGAAGACCCATCACAATACACATTCAACCCTTGCACTGGTGTGTCTGAGAGGGAAGGGGACATTCATGTGGTTCTCCTTGGTAAAGAAGCAAAGCCAATAGAAGGGTTGTGTGCTTTGGCGTGATGTCCAGATCTCTCTGCATTAACATCAATGTCCATCACGAGAGTCAGGCAGAAGAAAGAGTAGTATCCCCTGGTTTTAACAATAAGTTCAGTGGACTGTGAGGGCTATGTATCATTAGGCTTTGCAGTCCAGTGATATATGTGAAGTGTTGCATAGCCCAGAATGTAGCCAGAAGGTGTCTCTCACAAGCCGTATACTTCTGTTCCAAAGGTGTCAGAACTCGAGAAGCATAAGCAATTGGGTGCAGCTTTTCTTGGCATAAAACAGCAGCTAAGGCAATGTCTGTTGCTGCTACTTCAAGATGAAAAGTCTTAGTAGGGTCTGGTGATATCAATGCAGTGGCTTCCATGACAGCTCTTTTCAGGTCGTTGACAGCTTTTGTATGAGTCTCTTTCCATTCTGTTCTGATGGTGTCATCTGGTACATCCTTCTTTAGCAGGTTATACAGAGGTTTAGCCATGTCAGCAAACTGTGGTATAAAGTCTCTTTGGTACTGGACAAGACCTAGAAAAGACCTCGGTGATGTCTTAGACACAGGCAAATTTAGTCTCTGGATAATGTCCACTTTGTTCTGGTCAGGAAGCTTTCCTTCAGCTGTTACGGACATCCCCAAAAATGTGACTGAAGTCTGCATGAGTTGACATTTTTTAGGATTTACTTTTAAACCAGCAGCACCAAGCAATTCAAGCAACTCTGTCAGGAGGGCAAGATGTTCTTCTTCCGTCTCTGTGGCCAGTAGCAGGTCATCAACATACTGGAGCACGGCTGATGGTTTGGAGAAGGATTTTAGCAATGCTGCCATCTTTTTATGGAATATTGTCGGGGAATTATGGAACCTTTGTGGGATACATGTCCACGTTATCTGTCGGTCCCTCCATGTAAAGGCAAACTTGTACTGTGATTCTCTCTCTAGTTTTATGCTCCAAAAGCCATTCGAAATGTCCAGTGTGGAGAATACCTTGGCAAAAGAAGGGATAAGGGAAAGAAGGGTAGGGGTTTCTCTGACAACCGGTGCACAGGCTGGGGTAATGGAATTTAATTTTCTATAATCAACACATAAGCGCCATGATAAATCTGTTTTTTGTACTGGCCAAATTGGTGAATTTGTAATTGATTCACACTCTCTCAATACACCTTGTTCTAATAATGAATCAATTGTTTGCTGAATAAAAGGCTCACAACCTTTAGGGAGGGAATATTGTTTTTGCGCACTGTGGGCACTACCAGGAATGACTTCCTCTCCTTCCATTCTATCACAATCATGTTTATGTTTGGCAAATGCATAATCATAATCCTGTATTATTTTTGACACTCTGGGGTCTATGTGTGTTGGTAAATCAAGTCTTTCCGGTTTCTTAATAGCATAGACTGCAGGAGAATCAGAAATAACACAATATTCACCTTTTTCCTTAAACCAAATTTTGTTATTTACAAAATCAATTACTGCACCATTATTCCTCAAGAAGTCAGACCCTAGAATAGAAACAGATTCAGGTAAATTCATTAGGTATGCACTCAGATCAAAAGCATTTTCCCTAATCCAGATTTTAGCATTTCTGGCCTCCACTGCTTCTGTCTGAGACCCTTGAAAGGCTTCTAGTATTATTTGTTTTCCTGTGGATAGAGGGTGTAAATGAGGTTGTTTAGTGTGAATAATAGATACAGAGGCACCAGTGTCAATCAACATCTTCTGCTGTGGGCCTCTTTCCACAGCAGCAGTGATTATAGGCCTATTGCATCTATCCCGCCGAACTCCACAACAGGTGAGAGAGATGCAACAGATCCCTATGCAGAGGGACTGTGGCCAGCAATCGGATTAGTAACTTGGACTGCTTTAATTGTTTCCATGTCTTCACTCATTCTATCCAATTCTTGCCTCAGTTCTGCATACACTGAGGTCATTGGCGTATCAGGTGCTTTTGCTTTTGAAAAACTACAGTTTTTGGAAAAATAACCCACCTGACCGCACGTGAAACATTTAAAGGCTTCTCCCTTAACTAAGGGTCCTTGGTTTTTATTTGAAGGCTTATAATGATACTGACTATATCTATTTTGTGGTGATGGCCCTTCTACTGCAGAAATTCTGCCCCTGCTAGATTTAGTTTGGTCTTTAAGAATTGCTTCAGCCCTCTTCAAGCAATTCAAGATTCTTGGAAACTGATTCTCAGGTGATACAGATAGACCCACTAATCTACGAATCTCAGGACAAGTTCTATTTAATAATGCTTTCTTATAAATGTCATCATTCTGACTTTCTTGTGTTCCTGCTGGAAGAGTTAACTTATAAAAAGCATATAATCTATCTATATACCCCTGAACTGACTCTCCTTTCCTTTGAGTACAATTACCAAATGCTGAGTGGTGATCAGCTTCATCTAAGCCAAGTGATTTTAACAATTCCTCCATGAGTTGTTGTTTTGTTGTAGGATGAACAAACACAGCTGGGGAAAGACTAGATTTTAATGAGTTGTCCAAACTGGCAACAATTACATCAAATGTATCTACTTCATTAAAATGTCTGTGAATTTTATCAAATTGTTTTAATTTTAACAATACTTCTACGGGGTCACTCCCAAAATCAATATGCCCCAGTTCTTTGCTAAGAGAATGTATTTCAGTAACAGAGGCCTAGATATACTTGTTTCAGAAATTGCCAGTCCTTGGGCATCCCTTTTGTACTCAATGGAAACAGGAGCCATTTGCAAAGGCATACTATCCTCATTCTCTCGTCTAGAAAACATATCCCAGTCCATCTCTTGAACATCTCTCTCACTGTATTCTGAAACATTAAAGGCAGCCACCACTGCATTTCTTTTCCCTAGTTGTACTCTCAGGTCATTGATTTCTGCTAAACATTGAGAATGATCAGCTTCTTTATGTCCGCGAGATGCCAGACATCTGATTGCTCCCTCTGCATCTTTTAGTCTTTCAAGAAGCTGCTTATTCTCGCTGAATAATTGTTTATTTTTTAATAATGTCTCCTGGTTTCCTATACTTAATGCAGCTGCTGCATTTGCAGTGACCTGTAGAGTTTTTATAGTCATATTTCACTCAGATATTTTCGATTCTAGCGATTGTTTCTGTACATTTACTATTTTATACTGCTCTGCAATCCATTTTGCAGCAAAAATAAGGGCTGTTTTTCCTTTTGACTTGGACAATTTTTTCTCATTAATAGCATTTGAAACATAAACAGTAGCTTGGAACCACGGGTCTGACGCATCCACCATGGACTTTATAATAGCTTCAGTGTTAGCAACTTTAGAAATCTTTTTCATTAGACCCTTAACTTTGGAAAGAGGAAATAAATGAAAAATAAAACGTACCAGCTATATAAACCAACAGCTTATGCAACTACACAACAGAAATACTTTATAATGTAACCACTTTGTATTAACTCAAATACAGTTTGTTCTCCAGTAAACCACGCTTTGTATTAGTTCAACAATATCCTTATTAGCACTCCTATTCATGAAAGCAAAAGCTACTGTTTATCCAAACCAACAGGTGTAACTTTACTGAAACCTGTGAAAAGACTACAAAACCCAAGCATAGCAACCATATAACTTAAACCAAATTATTTTCTCACCAGTAAATGACATGAAAATTTGTTTAAGCACAGAAATAATATTCTTAGAAATATGTTTTAAATATCATACCATATCTCTCCTGGACCAAGGCTCGCCAACTGTAAGAAATTAAGGTGTAATTCCTAGAGATTCTATTCTTTTGAGAATGATTGACAAATAATAATTTATGAATTAACATATATATATTTAAATGCACAAAAAAAAACCCAAATAATCATACAAGAACGAGTGGGAAAAAAACCAAACAAAGTCAAAACATATTCAAGATTAAACTGTCACCAAATGTAAAGCTATATGAAAAATAGATATAAAACAAATGAAAAATAAGGTTAAAACATGTACAGAAAAATATAACTCATATATATATATGGCACAAAATGGCTGACTCCTACAACTATTTAAGAAAAGAAAACCCCTAATTTGTCATCACTTCAGGAGAAAAGAAAATGTATATCACAACAGTATACAGTGAGATAAAAAACAACAACAATAATGATATTTATGTCAACAACACATATAATCTCAGTATACAGTTTAATCTATACCAACATATCATTAATATATCACCAGTATGCAGGTGAAAAAGAAACCTTAATCTTTACACCAATATATATATATGACTATACCACCAGTATGCAGATAAAAAGAAACCTTAATCTTTACACCAATATTTATATAACTATATCACCAGTATGTAGAGAGGGACAAAAAAATATGAATTCATATATATATCACCAGTATATAGACATAACATTAGCAAGCCTTTCAGCAGTGACAAAATGGTGAGAAGAAAATAATAGTTATTTGAATAATCAACCAGAACAACAAAATAATTACCCTGTTGGACTCAATAGTTTAAGGAATCAATATAGTCACCACATCAAAATCTACAGCTCACTCTGGCCTTCCTCAGGGAGTTCCTTCCTTGGAGGTTCTCTCTAGAACTCTCCCCAGAACTAACTTCCATGGACAGTGAATGGGTTTTTATAATACATTTTGCTGTCTCTGTTCTCTGTAAAAGGTCATATATGTTGCTAAGTTAAATTAACTAGCTAGTTCCTAAGCCATCTAGGGACTTCAGCTGTCTAACTTACAAAAGTTTGTCACACCTATCAAGGCTCTGTTTTTAGTGTAAATACAGGCCATTTGTGATGTTATTGGGTCTTGGGTTATTTTGATCTCAGTATGCTTAAAGCTGTTACCTTTTATAACAGTATCTGATTGATACAAGAGTCTATCTATTCAAACATCTCTAATTTATATACACATATATACACATCCACACATATATATATATATATATATATATATATATATATATATATATATATGCATACACACATATACACACATCAAGAAGAAGGAAACAGAAAAAGACCTAATGCATTGTGGGCCTATTTCCCATTTTGTGCCATTATACATAACCCATTTCTTATACAAACAAACAGGACTCTATGCTGACAAGAAAACTTAATGCGAAATAAACACAAAACAAAATTTACTAAATTAAGACGTCTTCAGGTGTAGTTACTGCAAGCCCAATGATAATTCAAGATACCTTCACCAATGTCTATCAGAAATGATACATGGCCTCAGGGGTCAAATAAAACTATCGAATGCAATCCTTCCTGCGATCTTCCTGCTCTGACCAATACAGAGTTAGAAACTCAGAACTCTAAAATTAGCCAAGAGGAAATATAGAAAGGGATTCAAGGTATGAAGTAGGCAAGGCTCCGGGCCCTGATGACTTCACCAATATGTACTATAAAAAAATTCTGGTACAACTAACCCTCCATTTAGTGAAACTGTATAACTCCATACTTGAAGAGCAATATATCCCCCCAGAAATGACCCTTGCAGAAATAGTCCTATTCCCAAAAGAAGGCAGGGACCCTGTAGGTAAAAAATTATAGGCCAATACCTTTACTAAATGGGGATATTAAACTTCTAGCCAAGATCATAGATGACCACATTACAACATTTCTACCAAGGTTAATACACAAATACCAAGTGGGTTTCATTCCCCATAGACAGGCCATAGATAATATTAGAAAGGTTATAAATATAATTTACTAGTTCTAAAACTCCAACGTGCCTACTTGCCCTTGATGTCAAGAAGGCATTTGATTCACTGGAATCTCCAAGCAGTCCTAGGCAAATTCAGATTCAGTGGTCAATTCACAAATTTGATCAAGACATACTATAAAAAACCCTTGGCCCACCTACAACTACTGGGTTAAAAAAAGCCAACAATAAATATATGTAGGGGCACAAGGTAAGGATGCCCTCTTTCCCCCCTGCTCTTTGCTATAGAAATAGAGCCACTGGCCCAGGCAATTAGAGCAGAATCTGAAATCACTGGGTTACTCATAGGTCATCACCATTTAAAATGAGCCTCTTCACAGACAATATACTGTGCCCTTTGATGAATCCGACCCATTCTATACCAAAATTAATGCAAGCCCTACACCCATATAGTTTAATCAGAAACAGAAAAACAGAAGCGTTAGCGATAGACCTACCAACACAAGATAAGGATTAATTGCAGGAGGATTATCAGTTCCAATGGCTAAATAATTAATACAATACCTAGGCCTGAAAATCACTGCCCACTTAGACACCTTATATAAGTTGAATTACATTCCCCTCTTTAAGTGAAGACATACCAAAATTGTCTATATACTCTATTTCCTGGCTAGGGAGGATTAATTCATTTAAGATGAATACCCTTCCGAAAATATTATATTTGTTCAGAACTTTCCCTGTTTTAGTGCATGTGAAGGATTTGAATGGCTTTCAGAGTAAGGTTTTTAGGTTAATTTGGCAAGACAAGCCCCCACGAATCAGTAAAACGACTATGTTTAAACACAAAACTAAGGGGGGCTTGTGCTGCCCGGACCTATAGGGCTGCACAACCTTCTTACATCCCTATCGTACACTTGCCCCTACACCAACCCTCGTGGACGTTTATTGAAAATCAGTCCATACATCCCTATTCGTGGGATACTCTGGTTTGGTTAAATAGTGCCCTGGAGCAGGTCATTCGATTAAAACACCCAGTGATTCTGCATACAATTCATTACTGGAACTGGGCCATGACACACTCCACCTTATTCTCCAACCCGTCACATTTGAAATCAATAATCTCCCATCCGCAGGCCCCTAAAGAACTGAGTAGGAAAATCAGAATTTGGTGGATATCGAGGGGGCTAGATAGATTGGGTGCCTGGATAGAAGAGGGACGACCTATCACTTTTGATATATTTAAGGATAAACACAACCTCCCAGTAAGCAAACACTACAACTTCTGTAAATTCAGACACTTTTTGAACTCTTTAATAAAGCCCCAGGGCTCTCCTAAGACAAAGTGTCTGTCCCTAATCAGTCAGAAACATCCTCTTTCTAAAGGAATAATAGGGGGTATATATGACATCTGCAACTCTTCTCTCAGCAACACCAAAGACAACTATACGTCCACAAGGGTTGGTGCATGGTGAGTGTACGATAGAAATGAAAGAAAGTTGTGCAGCCCGTTTGGTCCGGGCAGCACAAGCCCCCCTTAATTTTGTGTTTAAACATAGTAGTTTTACTGGTTTGTGGGGGCTTGTCTTACTAAATGAACCTAAATGTTAGGGAATGGGAGAAGGATTTGAATCAAATCTGGGATATGAAGAAACGGGAAACTGCCTGGAAAGGCATTTATAGAGGGTTCCTTAATCAAATTCTACTGGAAACTGCACTAAAGATACCGCACTGAACATATATAACACCAGAAAATGACAGAAAGCCCATACTGCATTAGGGGCTGCCAGGTTACAGGGTCCTTTATCCATACCTGGTGGCATTGTCCCATTGTCCAACAGCTATGGAAAGCTGTTTCACAACTAGCCACAGAGTTGTTTAGCAACCCAGTAAGGGGGGAATTAGAGGTGTATCTACTAGAGATTCTGGTGAAAACCCTTACGCCCCCTCACAACAAGCTCCTTCTATTTAGCTACCAAGAGCCATATAGCAAAGAACTAGAAGTCTGATAAACTTAATCTTAAACTTAAAAACAAAATAAACTATTTAGCAATAAACAAAAAACTGAGCCCGTGGCTGGAGAGTAGAGAGGGACAACCCTTGCTTTCACACAAATAACATATCTTGGCGTGGAGGGGGACGGGGCTCGTCGGTCATGATGGGGACCTGAAAGCTAGAAAAGAGACCCTCTATTTCTAAAGAAGAAACCGCTCTGACAAGGTTGGAAATGTCATTACTATTTTGAATGATATGTATATATATATACTGTATGTGAACCAAATTGTTAATTTTTGTTTTGTTTGAATATGTTTAGTTTAATTTAGAGGAAACAACCGGGTTATGCAATCAATACGAACAAGATAACGTACTCATACAAATTCAGTTTACTTTAATTGAAATTTAAGAAATAAGATATAACTCTCAGATAGGAAAAAGAAAAGAGGAAGAGAAAGACACATATGTTAAATATTGAAACTAAGACGCAAATTCTTTATTCAATTCCAACAATTCAACAAGCCCGCAATTGCAACATTCTAACCCGCAGACATGTGGCCTGTATGACGGTAATTATGGACTTGGAATTAAATAGGGGCCATGGTCATGTTCATACAGTCACTAAATAGAATGGCACAGTTGGGATCTCATATTACATTTCTTGCTATACATTGTTATTTAATTCATCTATTTGCTTTTATCTATTCTGTCTCCAATCTGTCAGCTTCTTTGTGCTTCTCTTTGAATGTTGTGGAATATTTGAATTACAAAAGTTGATATTGTCCAAAAAAAACAGATCTGAAGTTTTTTTTGATGTTTTAGATACAATTTGATGAAGTTGCTGTTTACTTCTCCAAGGAGGAGTGGAAGGGTTTAACAGAGGACGACAAGGATCCCTATAAGGAGGTGATGAGTGAGAATGATCAAAAACTTATTTTACTGGGTGAGAAAATATGAAACTTTATAGGGACATTTTAAATCATGTAATATGTTAGTTGTGAAATGATATTAGTGTTTAATCAATGTCATTGTTCATATACAGGACATGCCAGAGTGAAACCTACAGTCATCTCACTGATTGAGCAAGGAGAACATCCCAAAGACACAAGAATATAATCCTCAGATTTGTCTTGAGGATTATAGAAGGTCTAAACCCAATAGTCACCATAGTTCCTATCACCCATGTACATGCTTTTATTCAGATCCCTATGGAGCCTCTCTCTACCCTTTATGAATTATCATGGCACCTAAAATTATCCCACTACCATGGGGACCATGTGGATGCCCGTGGTATCCTAACATACTACAATTTGGATCCCTATAGACGATCAAGATATTGTTGCTGTTCCGTCCTTAAGTCATGTCCGACCATGTGAACCGGTGAACTGCAGCACACAGCACATCTTTCAGCCACTGCCCATCTGAGCTCCCTCAAGCTCATGTTCATTGCTTCAATTATCTCATCTCTCCATCTCGCCTTCCGTCCCTTTTTTTATGTTACTTCCTGTTAATACATCACCATCTGCAGAGATCTTGGAGACCAGGAAAACATATTCAGTTAATGCCTCCACTTTCCTCCATTTATTTGCCAGGCACTGAGATTGTTGTTTTAGTACTCTCTTCTTTTGTACTCTCTTCTTTTGTACTCTCTTCTTTTGTACTCTCTTCTTTCACGCTCAACAATGTGCTCCTTAGTTCCTCCTAACTTTCAGCCATCCGAGTATCATCATCCACATATCTGAGGTTGTTGATATTTCTCGTAGCAATACTGATTCTGGCAGTTTTATCTCTTGTGCTTCTACCTCTTCAAAACCTGGTTTGCACATCTGGTAGCTCCTGGTCCATATATTGTTGGAGCCGACCTTGCAGAATCTTTAGCATCAGTTTGTTTGCATGTAAAATGAAAATAATTGTTCAATAATTGTAGCAGATTTTTGTACTGTTTTTGATGGATTTGAGCATAGAAAAACCTTTTTCAGCCCACTGGCCACTGATGAGTTCTTCAAAATTGTTGGCATAATGCAAGCGCCACTTTCACACCATCACCTTGTGGGATATATACAATTTTCCATTTTCTTGTTACCTGGGTTACTTAAAGCCACATAAGATATCTAATTTATGTTCTTTAAAAGTAACCCAGGTAAGAAGAAAACAAAGAATATAACAAAGAATATACCTAAAAAGAAAGCCACATAAGATATCTAATTTATGTTCTTTCTTTTTGGGTATATTCTTTGTTGCTATTTTCTGTACAATGTCACAAACTTCTGCTGAAAGTTCTTCTAGCTTTCTGTGTACCATGTCTAGTGCCTTACATCTATTATTTACCTCAACTGTATATTCACCTGTGATATTATTTATTTGATACCTTATTGGTCTGATGATTTTCCCCTCTTTTCCCCAGTTTATTTCTGAACTTTGCAATAAGCCTTAGTCAGCTTCAGGTCTTGTTTTTGGTGCTTTTTCAACAGTGATTGAGGCATATTCACTAAAACTTTCCATGACAGTTGCAATAAAAATTATAGAAAAAAAAAATTGTTCATCTCAATATATATTAAAATTCCTTCCACGGGAGATATCCATATTGGGTCAATGCTCCCACCCAAATATTATCAAACTTTTAGAAGTTAGAGAATATTTTGATGACATCCGATAACATACCAAAACTGGCCGACTTTGGAATTGCAACATCTTTAAAAAATGGCGATTTGACCTCAACTTATTGTGGGTCACCAAATTATATGGCTCCTGAAATACTGCAGATGATACCATATGATGCTTTCAAAGCAGATATATGGAGTTTAGGTGTTCTGCTTTATATGGTAGTGACTGGCCACATGCCATATGATCCAGGAAAGGTTAGATTATATGAATCAAGGCTATCACAAATCCAAGAACAGCAAGTATTTTTTCCTCCTACGCTCAGTGACCCTTGTAGAGATCTTATATCTTCCATGCTTAGCATGGATCCCAATAAAAGACCAGCTGTTGATCAGATTCTTCAACATCCATGGTTAGGTCAATAGAAAAATACAGAAATTATATAATATGTGAGCTAAATAATAGAAATTATGTAATTAGGTAAGCTAAGTGGGATTCACCGCTTTAGCTTATCTAAAATTCCCCTCCCTCACCTTTTATGGCAATGACTATATATGGTGGTCAATATATTCATCACTATATATGGCTATTGTATATATATATATATATA
This sequence comes from Discoglossus pictus, assembly GCA_027410445.1. Lineage (NCBI taxonomy): Eukaryota > Metazoa > Chordata > Amphibia > Anura > Alytidae > Discoglossus > Discoglossus pictus. Next base: position 143,693 of record JAPZIH010000705.1, read on the forward strand.
TACAGCGCTACGGAATGTTGGAATATGTTGGCGCGATCTGGTTTCAGGGACCACTATCTGGTTTCAGGAACGATTTTTTTCTCCCCTTAGGAGACAATTGGCAAATGTTTCAATTTTTTTTTTCTGTCTGCCTTCCTCTGGATATATGAATTTTTTTTTCTCCCTGTATATATATATAAATTCATATATCCAGAGGAAGGCAGACAGAAAAAAAAAATTGAAACATTTGCCAATTGTCTCCTAAGGGGAGAAAAAAATCGTTCCTGAAACCAGATAGTGGTAATTGGACACCTCCCTGGATCAATACTCTTACTCTAGTTATTCATGATTACTATCCCGAATGCCCTTTATAAATATATCCAACCCTTTTTTAAAGGTATCTATTGAACCCGTTGTCACCACCTCCTTTGGTAGAGAATTCCACAGATTAACCACCCTTACGGTGAAGAACCCTCTTCTTTCTCTAAGGTTGAATCGTTTTCCTTCTAACTTCAAAGTATCTCCTCTTGTCTTCCATAGTATCCTAATCCTCTACCATGGTACCTGCGAAAATTCATACCTTAACACCTACCTAAAAATGTATGTAAATAATAAAAACTTACATATTAAAAATAAAAAAATTACAATAAAAATTAAACAAATAAAAAAAAAAAGTACAATTTAAAATAAAAACATTACATTGAAATTACCATTTTGGACTAATTCCATAGTCATGCTTCCAGTGGAAACAGCATCCATCTGCTCTGGATGTAATAGAATGTAATAGAAAAAGTGAGGTAAGTGGGTAAATGTACATGTAGGGTCCATAGGGATTGAAGTAAATGGGGACAATGTATGAGTAGTCTATAGGGAATGAGGTAAGTGGGTGAATGTACATGAAGAGTCTATAGGGATTGAGGTAAATGCGGTGAATGTACGTATAGACTGATATATGAGCAATGATTGGCAAGTACTACATTCTAGATCCCCCCACCCTTATCAAGCTCTCTAAGCTACACATTACTATACTGAGCTGCACAAACAATGCTGTATATCTCGAGAAATATGTACTACAGAGATAAATAGTGTGAAGATCTGTTTTCCCTTAACTAATATACTTTCAGATTTTCAAAACAGTTGTATAAAATAAGCCAGCCAGCTTCACATAGCCAGCAGATTCAACTTGTTGGCAGTGGTGGGATCTTGGTGCAAGAACCAGCAGCAAGGATGGGATATGGTGATCTATGCAGTGTTGTCCAGTACTTTCGGGGATTGGCGGAGATGCAGAAACCCATCAGCGATTTTGCCAAACCTTGAAATCATGGTCTAAGTCCAAGGAAGGCCAGTACTGGATAGATGAGATCATGGACCACATGGAGGCCTGCAGAGCAGAGGTCATCAAGGAGAAAAGGAGCCTGATCACCAATATGACGGAGCGGCTATTGCTACCGGACTGCCACAGAAGAGAAGAAGGCAGCTATTCAAAATCAGTGGATGGCTTCCCTGGGACTCCAGCAAGATGAGGCGCTACCAGAATGGCTTGCGGAAGTGCTGTGGATGGAGCTTGGCTTGGAACATCAGAATGCGAACCTAACGCTTCCAGATCCTGCATCACAATGGCCCTCCATCTACACACTTGGGCTGGTGGAAAGGCCTCCTTATGTGCTGCAGGGTGATCCAAAGGGTGGTATGCGAACCGCAGAGTGATGGGAAATTCTAGTCGAACAGTGCCAAAAGGATGTGGAAATTGAGCCAGGCACAGCAGGAGAAGTGACGCTCAGACAGCTGGTCCATAGAGAAATGGATTTGGAAATACAGTATGAGGAGCTGCCTTTTACAGACCAATCTACCAATCTGACATTTCACAGCAGCACATTGATATTGTGACCAGCCTAGGTGCAACAGCTATAGGCAAGGTGGTAACCGAGAAGGCGGACTGCAGCAAAAGCTCCGCCACTGTGGATCTACAACAGGGCAAGGCCAAGTTATTCCAGCCAGCTTGCTAGGAAAAGAACCAGGCCAATCCACAAAGACAGAGACTATTCAAAATGCTAGCAGGAAAGGGAACACTCCCTGGGCTCCTGTTTCCAGAGCCAACAGCTGCTCCACGTGCCATATCAAACATGGTGACATAATTACTGATGGATACCTGGGTAAACCCACCCCAGAAGCAAGTGTCTACAGTATCCAGCTTGGAAGTCATGGCGGCAGTAGAGCAGATGGACACCAGCAGTAGACCAGTCACCATGGAGCAAGGCACAATTGGAAGTATCTATTTTGCCAAGAGGTGCACCTGATTCCAGTCCAGAGGTCAAATCTAAGTATGGTGCAGTCATTTTGTCTGCTACACAAAGGGCAGAAACAGAGGTGCTGCCAACAACCGGTCACAGCCCAAGGGCAGATGGTGGCCACCATTCCCATCATGTCACTGAGGGCCAAGAACCTGAGATGTTTGCTATTTTTTCCCCAACAGATTACAACTTTGCTCTGGATTCAGCAGGGCAGTCTGTTCCACTGCCCCTGCCTTTGGGGACTGTACAACTAGTCTATCCTTTGGGTTGATCCCAATCCAGGATTCAGCAGAGCAAGTTAACCCCCAGAACCTGCCTTGCACAACTGAGAATGTGCAACAGTCTGGAGAGGGCATCGGTCCTAAGAACCTGAGGGATGCTCCATTGATGTGGGTTGCAAGCCTACCAGAGACTGTGCCAGTTCCTGATACAGGACAGGAGGTCAAGCTTGTTGGATCCCTACTGACCTTGGGTTATGTTGCCCCACAGGAGTATAAACATGCTTCTGACCAAGTAGGGCACATTGTTACTCTGCCCATACTCATGGATGGAGAGCAGGTAAACAATCCTCCATGGCCACCCGAGAAGCTGCTACCTAATGTGGATTCCACTGGGCGTGTTAAGACGAGAGGCCAAGCAACGGTCAGGGGAGGGCCAAGTCCTAAGAACCTACATTTGTTGCTTACTTGTTTTGTAGCAGGTTCAGCAGGACAACCTGTTTCCCTGCCTTGGCCATGGGAGATCCTGTTGGGAGTGGATGCACCATGGTTGCGCATGGTGCTACCCACAATCAGCTTTTGGATTACAATTGGGGGCCTAAGAGGAAGTTGTTCCCAGAAATCCTCTCATAGCCTTGACACCCTACCATGCCTGGAAATTGTGTAGGATGGGTCTCATTATCGATCCAATTGTAGCTACTAAACCCAGAAGCATTTTACACCGTGGACTAAGGACTCTAGAAGACTTTTTGTTTTCCACGACAAGGACTTATACCTGAACTGATCGGCCAGCTCACCAGGAGCAATCAGAGGAGATTAAAATAAAATAAGCCAGCCATAGTCAGCTGATTCACTGCAGAAAGTACAAGTAATTAAATGTATTATCCTGCAGTGACATCTTGTGGATGTTTGTGGTAATTACATGCATCTGTGTTTCTTTGTTCTTTTCCCGCCAAAATTCCCTGGATGTTGCCTCCCATTGGTCCAGCCTCAAGACGGGCCAGCAAAGTCCACAGTTTCCCTGCCTCCTGATTGGCTCTTCTATTTCTACTATTAGTTTGTTTTAATTTGGGCAGAGAGTTTGCCTATGTTTAGCCCACTATGATGTAAATCCTTTGTTCTGAAACTGCATATATACACTGCTGTAACCAAATAAAAGATGCTCTCATGGAACATCTAGAGAATTGCGGTCCTGGAACATCTAAAGAATTGGGGTGTTTTTATTTAGAGGGAAGACTTTTATTATTTTAGTGAGGTGATGTAGACGATCCTGATTCGACTCCGGGCACCGAGAGGCCCATTCCTTCTTGGAAGATAGCCTTAGAGGGGGATTCCTGTAGCCAAAGGCAGGCATTTCTGGAGCTGAATAGCACCCCCTCCTAGAATCTTCACAAATAGCTATTGCAATGTATAGACCAGTGGTTCCCAAACTGTGCGCTGGGGCTCCCTGGGAAGCCATGACTGCCCTACAGTGGCAACGCAAACGCTCCCCAGCATTCTCTGCTGGCTCTCCTGCCCCAAGGCCCACTATGCCTCACCAGCCTGTGGAGGAGAGGAGGAGCCGGCCAGGGGGAGGAGCCAGCGAGGAGGAACACCAAATGGGAAGCCAGAGGGTAAGAAGCTGGGTCCCCCCCCACACGCCTCCTGCGGCCCCTCGTGCCTCCCTACAGCCCCCACTCGCCTCCATAGCCAGATCTATCCCCTAAAGCAGCTCCTCAGTGAGGTGCACCTCATTTTTAGTCAAAAACCTGACCTTTCAATTAAAAAAATAAGTGCAAAGATCTCACCTTGAGGTCTCACATAAATGTATCTTAGTGGAGGATCCATGTAATAGGACGTGTTCTGCTGTATACCATTTACATACATACACATTTTTAGGGTACTCCCACTGATAAACATTGAGACCTAGTGTCTTTTATGACATCACGGTTTATATTGTGTTTTTTACCAATTTTTACCTTTTAGATGAACTTAGATTTTTTAGGATATTTTGTCCAATTCCATAGCTAGGCAAGTTTATTCAGTGTCCAGTGCAGTGCTGAAGGACTCTTGTGCATTATTATTATTATTATTATTATTACTACTATATAATGTGTAGATGTACCAGCTGGGCATGCATTATTATTATTATTATTATTATTATTATATAATGTGTAGATGTACCAGCTGGGCATGCTCTTGTGCATTATTATTATTATTATTAGTAAAATACTACTACTAATAATAATAATAATGCACAAGAGCATGCCCAGCCGGTACATCTACACATTATATAGTAATAATAATAATAATGTAGAAGAGCATGCCCAGCCGGTACATCTACACATTATAAACTACTAATCACATATATAGTTGTGAGCGTACGGGTTGTTGCTCACGCTTGCGGGCTCGCGTAGCGAGCCCGCAAGAACTGCATCCCTCGCAAAGCGAGGGACGCAGTTCCCCGCAAATGCGGGTCCTCGCGAAGCGAGGGCCCGCATTTGCGGTGATGGAGCATCCCAACGTCCCCGCAAATGCGGATCCTCTCGAAGCGAGGTTCCGCATTTGCGGAGGTGGAGGCTCAACGTCGGCTGTGTTAACACACACATACACACACACGACTTTTTAACAGAATAAGCCCAACCGCCCAGCCAACAAAAACCCAACAACGTCCCCGCAAATGCGGATCCTCGCGAAGCGAGGGTCCGCATTTGCGGTGGTGGGAGCATCCCAACATCGGCTGTGTTAACATACACATACACACACACACAACTTCATAACAAAAAAAACCTCAAAGTCGCCTCACACCCGCTTACACCCAGACACACAGACGCAAGACTTAACAAAAAAACAGTAAAAAAGGCTCCTCACACGCTCTTAACACACATACGCACGACTTAGAAACAAATACACTGCGTCGTACACGTAAAAGCTAACCGCGTATATCGCAAAAAAATACGGCAACATCGCAACAAAATACGGCCGCATCGGAAAAAAATACTGCCGCGAAAGACCCATTCCAACCGCCGCGCATCAAAACATCACAAACACAAGAAATAAAAACAACAAACACATAAAAAGTTTACTTACAGCACGGGGGGGCATCCGGCACCTCCAAAAGTTCATTTACACGTCCATTTAAGTCCAAAACAAAGAGTTTAAACGGCCGAAAATCGGCTAAGCGAGAGAAAAAATGGCCGCCGAACAAAACGAAAACGAGGCTCCAGACGTAACTACACTACACTTACTCGCAATAATGAAACACATACTATGCGGAACGGATCAGACTCATATTAAACACCATTTTAACCACTACTACGCACAAAATGGCGGATGGAACGCAAATTGTAAGCTGGAACGCAAATAGCGCATGCGTATTGCGTTCTAACGGTCTAACTTTCCAGAATGTTCTACAAGTTTATAAATACTGCCTATTTGACAGAGAAAAATACATTTCTCCTCAGGTGATGAACAGAGTGACTTCAGACATAACTGCTGCTAAATTTAATACTTTACATTGTGCAAATTACAACTGAGAGGTAAGCTATAATATATTACATTTTATTATCAAGACAGGATATCAAAAAAAAAAATTAAATAAGAAAAAGAGGTTTATGTATACTGACATATGACACGCACATATATGCGTATAATGTATACTGACAAGTGACACGCACATTTATGTGTATAATGTATACTGACATGTGACACGCACATTTATGTGTATAATGTATACTGACATGTGACACGCACATTTATGTGTATAATGTATAGTGACATGTGACACGCACATTTATGTGTATAATGTATACTGACATGTCACACGCACATTTATGTGTATTGCCCCTGCAACAAAATTATCTTAAAACAAACTAATTAAACAACTACATTTAAATTACATTAGAAAAAAATAAGTTGGGACTATTAAAATATGAGTCATGTATACTGATATGTGACACGCACATATATGTGTATCATCTATAGTCACATGTCACACACACATTTATGTATGTTGGCCAAAAATAAAAATAAGGTTAATTTAACAATTAAAATATGATTCATGTATAGTGATATGTCACACGCACACAAAAAAATTACTTTCAACTATGGAAATGTGCTTCATGTTTGTGACATATGTGTGTAGCCACCACCGAAAAATAATGTTAATTGAAAATAATTACAGAAGTATATTTAAATGACATTAATTTACTGCAATTCAATAGATCACCTAAAGCTTAATCTTTCTACTTTTTTTAATATTCAAACAGACTCTGCATCAACAGCGTCACTCAACAATTTGCACCGTGCATTGTGAAGCACAATCCCTTTTAAAGAACACCAACAAAGAAGAACAGGTAAGATATAAAAATACATTAGATGCTGAAAAGGCCATGCTTTGCTAGATGAAAAATAAAAAATTTACAAATAACTATTTCACTTTCTTTTTCAAACAGACACTACAAGAAGACCGGCGGATTAAGATTGGCAGGAGGGGACCCTCTGTCATTCGACACTTCAATCAAGGTAAAGTATTAAGTATAAAAAAGAACCGAACCATGAGCCTCATTCAATTGTGAGTTGGCCAATTGAATAGGGCTCTATATAAGCACATAACAGATTTTTTAGACAGACATTTTTAGTTACTGAACTTCTAACCACAATCAAGGTCTTCACTAACTCAAAACTTCTGTCAAAAAATATGTTATGTGCTTATATAGAGCCCTATTCAATTGGTCAAAACGCAATTGATTCAGGACCTAAATATGTTTAATGGCCGAGGGCCTCATTCAAATGTGATTTGCCCATTTCAATAGGGCTCTATATAAGCACAGAGCATATTTTTTTACAGAAGTTTTTAGTTAGTGAAGACCTTGCTTTTGGATACAAGTTCACTAACTAAAAACTTCTGTAAAAAAAGATGCTCTGTGCTCATATTGAGCCCAATTCCATTGCGAAAAACGAAATTCAATGAGGCCCTCACAATATAACAAATGCAGCAACCAAAGGCCCTCATTCAATTGATATTTTGGACAATTCAATAGGGCTCCAAATAAGCACATTTAGAGCCCTAGTGAATTGGTCAAACTGCAATTGAATGAGGGCCAAAGTATGCAACATATGGTACACACAAACTGGTACACACATAACAGGATTGTAACAAACACATAGCAAACTAAATTCATATTCCTTTTGTTTAACAACCTATAACCATTAGAAAAAACACTACATAAGTATAACAAAAGTGGTGCCCATCAAACAGGATTGTACGAAAACTCACACAAACACATAGCAAACTACATTTAAATTCTTATTTAATGTTTAACAACTTATAAGCATTAGAAAGAAGCCTAAATAAGCATACCAACATTGGTGCGCACCAAACAGGATTGTATGAAAACTCACACAAACACATAGCAAAATACATTTAGATTCTTATTTTATGTTTAACAACCTATTTGCATTACAAAACAACATTAATAAGCATACCAACAGTGGTGCGCACCAAACAGGATTGTATGAAAACTCACACAAACACATAGCAAACTACATTTAGATTCTTATTTAATGTTTAACAACCTATAAGCCTTAGAAAGAAGCCTAAATAAGCATGCCAACATTGGTGCACACCAAACAGGATTGTATGAAAACTCACACAAACACATAGCAAACTACATTTAGATTCTTATTTTATGTTTAACAACCTATAAGCCTTAGAAAGAAGCATAAATAAGCATACCAACAGTGGTGGGCACCAAACAGGATTGTACGAAAACTCACACAAACACATAGCAAACTACATTTATATTCCTAATTTTATGTTTAACAACCTATAAGCCTTAGAAAGAAGCCTAAATAAGCATACCAAAAGTGGTGCGCACCAAACAGGATTGTACGAAAACTCACACAAACACATACCAAACTACATTTATATTCTTATTTTATGTTTAACAATCTATAAGCCTTAGAAAAAGGCCTAAATAAGAATACCAAAAGTGGTGGGCACCAAATGGGATTGTAGAAAAACACCGAAATAATGTAATTTTGTACTTCATACAAATACATTCAAATAAAATTACATTTTCATTTTTATTTTATAACAGATACTGCGTCAAGAACATCGGACCAGGAGTTTCAACTGAGGACCAGACCATTGGACGAGGACTTTCAACAGAGGACCAGACCATTGGACGAGGACTTTCAACAGAGGACTACACCATCGGACGAGGACTTTCAACAGAGGACTACACCATCGGACGAGGACTTTCAACAGAGGACCAGACGATTGGACGAGGACTTTCAACACAGGACCAGACCATCAGACGAAGGCTTTCAACACAGGACCAACAAAGATTCTGCTTCAAATCAAACTTCAACCAAGTTACAGTATAACAAGTAAAAAAAGAGAAAAATTAATTAATATTCTTCTTTAATGTTTAACCACCTATAAGCCTTAGAAAAAAGCCTACAGAAGCATACCAAAATTGCGGCGCACCAAAAAGGATTGTAGAAAAACACAGAAATAATGGCATTTTTTCATTAATACAAAGACATTCAAATAACATAACATTTTCATTTTTATTTTATAACAGATACTGTGTCAAGAACATCGGAACAGGAGTTGGAACTGAGGACCACACCAGAGGACGAGGACTTTCAACAGAGGACTACACCATCGGACGAGGACTTTCAACACAGGACCAGACCATCGGACGAAGGCTTTCAACACAGGACCAACAAAGAATTTTGCTTGAAATCAAACTTCAACCAAGGTACAGTATAAAAAGTAATATCTATCATCGATCTCTTATTTGTCTTTTAGGGCCAATAATCTTTAATAGTAAATACAAACTTCAATGTAAACTTAAAAAATAAATTGGCATAGTCCAAAAAAGTCTAAAAACACAGAATCTATACAATTTGTCATTGTAACATTCCAGTCCTAAACCCTAATTTTATTGCCATTTGACAAATTGAATAGTGCTGTAAATAAGGACATAACATCTTTTTGAAAATACCTTTTTAGTTACTGAAACACTTGCTTTTGGATACATGTTTAATAAATAAAAACTTCTTTAAATAATTATCTGATGGCCTTATTTAGACTTTTATTCAATTGACTGCATTTAAATTGATTAAGTATTAAATGTTAACACACTATTGATAACTATTTGTCATGAAAAACAACTTAACATCTCAAAATAAACTAATGGTACATTATTTTATTTTTACAGATTAACATGGCTGATAACAAGAGTAAACAAGAAAAGAAAAGACGCCAAGCTAGAGAACGACGACAGAGAGCAGACAGCCAGCAGACACCGGAGAAGAAGGAAATTCGACGAGAAAAAGAACGCAAAAGAATTGCAAGCAAAAGACTGTCACTTGCAGAAATTAAAGATATGTCAAAAAAAGCAACAAAGAAAATAAAGCATTTACAACCTGTTGCTCAAACATCAGATGACATTTTACCAGAAAAAATACAAGAGATACCAAAAAAAGCAACAAAGAAAACAAAGCATTTAGAACCGTTTCATGAAACATTACATGACATTTTACCTCAAACAATACAACATATACCAAGAAAAGCAACGAAAAAAACAAAACATTTAGAACCTGTTGTTGAAACATTATATGACATTTCACCTGATGAAGATGAAAGTCAAAATCCTATATGCTTTGCAAATTGTCCTCTACTCAAGTCTTTAGCAGTAGAGGTTCATAGTTGTGGGGACATGACTACTTAATGTCAGTTTTGTGAGGTTATTATTTTAAACAGGAGAGACCCAGAGATGGACAATTTATTAGTTGTTGTCAAAAAGGCAAGTTCAAACTTCCAGAAAGGAAAGAATTTCCAATTTATTTACAAAATATTATGACTGAACCTACTTTTCCAAACTACAAAAATTTTAAGACAAACATAAGATCCTACAATAGTGCCATATCCTTTGCATCCATGGGGGCAACATTAGCTGCTAATGTACCAGGACATGGTCCTTACTGTTTTAAAGTCCAAGGACAAATTTATCATCGCACTTCCCATTTACATCCAGAGGAAGGAAATAAAACAAAATTCGCTCAACTATATGTCCTAGATACAATGGAAGCTGTTGACCAACGTATGCAGATGGAAGAAAATAAAAAATGCTTACCCAGTGTTTTCATAGAGCTAAATAACATTATGGACAACAATCCCTACAGTAAAGCTTATAAAAAATTGGCAGAAGTAGAAAATGAACAACTACTTCATGCACAAACACATCAATTACCAATGCCGAAGGTTAATATGGTGCTTAAAAGAGACAGACATACTGATAAATGTCGTTATAACTTGCCAACATCAAATGAGGTTGCAATGGTGTTTCAGAATGATGAAGGAGAACCACCATTTCAAAGAGACATTCGAATATATCCTAGAAATGAGGACCAACCGTTTATTAATATTAATATCTTAAGTCCAAATTTAGATCCAATGACATATCCCATCTTTTTCCCACACGGAGAAGCAGGTTGGCAACCAAAATTAACTCTTCCCAGTTACCCAAATGCTAAAGCCAGAATCCGAAATAATGTTTCTATGCTTGAATTTAAAGTTGCTCAAATTGCCATTCGCAATGTATTTAATCCAATTTTATGTGGTGGGAAACTAACACAACAATGGATTATTGATTCATATTTGCAAGTTGAGGCAAATAATTTAAACTTTATCAAATATCAACAAGATAAACTCAGTGTAGAACAATATTGTGGACTCATGGACTATGTTACTGACGTGGCTACAAGCAGAGACATGACAGCTGGCAAAGCCATCATTTTACCATCTTCCTTTCAAGGATCTCCTCGGAATATGAGAGAAAGATACAATGATGCTATGGCTATTGTCACTAAATTTGGCAAACCCGATTTATTTGTGACATTTACATGTAATCCACAATGGCCAGAAATCACACAAAATCTACTTCTTGGACAAAGTGCTTCTGATCGACCAGATTTAGTAGCCAGAGTTTTTAAGATTAAATTAAATGAATTAATACGTGACTTCACTATAAATCAGTTATTTGGCAAATGTCTTGCTTATGTATATACCATTGAATTTCAAAAAAGAGGCCTTCCACATGCACATCTTCTAATAATACTTCAAGAAAAAGATAAATTAGATACTTCAGACAAAGTGGATGCAGTCATTGTTGCTGAACTACCAGATCCAGAACTATATGGTAGACTATATGAGATTGTTACTCATCGCATGATTCATGGACCCTGTGGTGACCTTAATCCACAATCACCATGTATGGAAAATAATAAATGTTCCAAAGAATTTCCAAAAGATTATAGAGACAAAACGTATGCCAATTGTGATGGATATCCACTTTATAAAAGAAGAGAAGGAGATAGTGCCATTATTCGTGGAAAAAAAGTGGACAATAGATATGTTGTACCCTACAATCCACATTTACTCATGAAGTACAACGCCCACATCAACGTAGAAGCCTGCACTTCCATCAAATCCATTAAATATGTCTACAAATATATTTACAAAGGTTACGATGCAGCTACTGTAGTCGTCAAAAGTGCAGACAACCCTGAAAGTAGTGAGTTAGTACATGATGAACTTGCATCTCATGTCAGTGCGCCAGAAGCTATGTGGCGGCTTTTAAAATTTGAAATGCATGATAGATCACATGCAGTATATAGGTTAGCAGTACATTTGCCACAACAACATTTAGTCTATTTCCATGCTGGATATTAAATGAATGCATTGGCCCAAAGTGAAGATCGTCACACTACACTAACTGCATGGTTTGCATTAAATTCCACTGATGCTGAAGCAACACAATACTTATATATTGAAATTCCATATCACTATGTTTTTGTGAATGGATTATGGAGACCAAGAAAAACCAGAGGCAATAAAATTATTCCAAGAATTTACACAGTCAGTCCAAGAGATGTTGAACGTTTTTGCTTACGGATATTACTTTTAAATGTTCCTGGAGCACAAAGTTTTGAACACTTAAGAACTGTTAATGACATTGTATATGAATCCTTCCATTTAGCTGCAAGACATAGAAACTTACTCGCTGATGATACAGAGTGGGAAAGATGTTTAGAAGAAGCAGCACAATGTCAAATGCCACGACAGATGAGAGAACAATTTGCTTTTATTTGTATCTTCTCAAATGCTCCAAATGCATTAGCTTTGTGGGAGACTTTTAAAAGTAATATGGCTGAAGACTTTATGCGACGATACAATGAACCCATTGCACACTTAAAAGCCTTAATGGAAATCCAAGAAGTCTTTTTAACTCATGGATTAAGTTGTGCAAGTTTTAATTTGCCTGATCCAGGTCTTATAGATGACATTAACTTTGAAGACTATGACATTCAACTACAAGCAGAAAGAACAGAAGAAAGACTTGCAACTTTAAATACACTACAATTGCAAGCATTTCATGCCATTAAAAATGCTATAGATGATGACATGGTGACAGAGCGTTATTTCTATCTTGATGGACCTGGCGGATCAGGAAAAACATATTTGTACAATTTATTAATGAGTTCAGTACGAGCACAAGGAAAAATAGCAATGGCGTTTGCCACTACTCGAATTGCTGCACTTTTATTAGAAGGTGGAAGAACTGTTCATAGTGGATTTAAACTGCCAGTGCCTATTTTAGAAAATTCTGTGTCAGATATTCGCATGACATCCTTACAAGCAAAGAAATTGAAGAAATGTAAATTAATTATAATAGATGAGGCCACAATGATGTCATGCTATGCCCTCCAATGTATTGACCGTTTGCTTCGTGAAGTCATGGAGAATATTTTTCCATTTGGTGGAAAGGTAATGTTGTTGGGTGGCGATTTTAGACAAACATTACCTGTCGTTGTACATGGAAATCGAACTGACATTATCGAAACATGTATAAAGTCAAGTACAGTATGGAAACATTTTACCCATCTTCAACTGCAACAAAATATGAGATCAGAAGGCCAAACTGATTTCAATGATTGGCTTATTAAAATTGGAGAAGGCAGAACAGAAAAAATACTACATTTACCTGACGACACTGTAGAGATCCCACCTCATATGATTTGTCAACAAGATATTATATCGGCTATATTTGAAGGGAGCATAAATAACGAAGAATATTCCGAGCTTGCCAACCAAGTCATACTGACGTGTAAAAATAAAGATGCATTAATCCTCAATAATGAAATCTTTAAAAAAATTAATGCACCACAAAGAAATTATCACAGTGCTGATTCTGTACTTGCTGATGACAATGAAAGTCAGGCTAATTTTTCGACTGAATTCATAAACTCTTTAACTCCTTCTGGAATGCCACCACATATTTTGCAGCTAAAGAAAGGTGCAATTATCATGTTACTGCGAAATATGAACCCCAAAAAAGGCCTATGCAATGGCACAAGATTAATTGTTCAACAATTAAAGGACCATTTTATAGATGCTGAAATTTTAACTGGGACCCATAAAGGAGAGAGAGTTTTCATACCAAGAATAGATTTAGCACCAAGTGAAAGTAGTCTCCCTTTTATACTTCAAAGAAGACAATTTCCCATTATTATGGCATTTGCCATGACCATTAATAAATCACAAGGTCAAACTTTCAAATCTGTGGGTATTTTCTTGGAAGAACCAGTTTTTGCACATGGTCAATTGTACGTTGCATTGTCACGGTGCAAAAATCCACAGGCTATTAAAGTTTACATTGAAAACAATGAAAGTCAAGGTGATTTATTAGAAGATGGACGTATTTTTACAAAAAACATTGTCTACTATGAAGTACTATAACTTTGAAGGATACAAATTAAAGATGCCAAGATTTTTTAAAAGCATTGCAAAATACATAACAATTGGTTGTTTAATTCAGTCATAATTAATGGAAGTCATGTTTATGAATGATTCGCCTCACAAAATACTTGCCTTGCATTGTTAGTAAAAATTATGTTAAAATGTTAAGTGACTATGTTAATGTTTCTAATGTTACAAGTTTAAAAAATATATTTTCAAGTTATTTCATTCAACAGATTACAAAGTGGATGTTAAGAGGTCAAGCACCTTTTAAGTCACAATGTAAATATTGTCTGTTATCTTAAGATTACTACCTACATTAATGTTTATCGTCAGTTTTTGTGCTCAGTAATAAATTACTTTAATTACGTACGTTTTAAGAAGAGTTTTACTGTATGCCTTCCTCTACATTCAATGTATATTCAAGTTAACAATTATTGTGATAGAAACTGAATTTTAATACTGATTAATTTAAATGTCAATTGTTTTTACATTCAAATGTTAATACTTTTAATAAAAAATTAGGTTACAAAATGTATTCACTATGTTCCTGTTTATAATGTTCAAAATTATACCAATGTTTTGTCAACTTCTAAACTTACATAAAAAATAAAGTTCAAGTTTAAAAATATATACTTTGAAGGTTATTGCTTACATATATTTTAAACTTCATGTTAACATTTGCGACGTTTAAAGAAGGCTTTTTACTTTTTGCTTTCCTATTCATTCAATGTATATTAAAGTTAACAATTCTTCAGATTCTAATTACATTTTAAAAAACCATTACATCAACATTTTACAAAAATACACGTTCATATTAAAATACTTACAAGTGTCAAAAATATATGTTAATAACTAAACAACTTGACAAACATATACATCACATTGCCGTCATTTTTTGACGGGCAAGTCGCTAGTACTATATATATAATAGAGAGTGATAGGAGAGAGGCTGTCTGTCTATCTGTGTGTCTATCTATCCATCCCTCTATCTCTCTCTCTGTCTATCTATCCCTCTATCTATCTGTCTGTCTATCTATCCCTCTATCTGTCTATCTATCTGTGACTGGTTATCAGGTGGGATAAAGACCGGAAGTGATACCGGATATAATGATATTATACTATATATATAATACAGAGTGATGTCTATCTAGCCCTCTGTCTGTCCCTCTGTCTGTCTATCTATCCCTCTGTCTATCATCTATATATCTGTATATCTATCTCTATCTATCTATCCATCTTTCTGTCTATCTCTATCTATCTATCTCTGTCTATCTATCTATATATCTATCCCTCTATCCTCAATGTATCTGTCTGTCTATCTTTCTATATATCTATCTATCACTCTATCTATCCTTCTATCTATCCCTCTATCTATCCCACTATCTATCTATCCCTCAATCTATCTGTCTGTCTATCTGCCTATCTATCCCTCTGTCAATCTATCTATCTGTCTGTCTGTCTATATATCTATCTATCTATCCCTCAATCTGTCTGTCTATCTGTTTATCTATCTGTCTCTGTCTATCTATCTGCCTATCTATCCCTCTGTCTGTCTATCTACCTGTTTGTCTGTCTATCTCTATCTATCTACCTATCTATCTATATCTATCCCTCTATCTATCTATATTTCTATCACTCTATCTATCTCTATCTCTATCCCTCAATCCTCAATCTATCCCTCTATCTATCATCTATCTCTCTCTCTCTGTCTATCTATCTATCTATCTATCTATCTATTTCTCCGTCTGTCTATATTTATCTATCTACCTATCTCTGTCTATCCATCTATCTATCTATCATCTATATATCTGTCTATCTATCTATCTATCTATCTATCTATCTATCTATCTATCTATCTATCCCTCTGTCTGTCTATATTTATCTATCTATCTATCTGTCTATCCATCTATCTATCTGTCTGTCTATATATCTATCCCTCTATCTATCTATCCCTCTATCTATCCCTCTATCCTCAATGTATCTATCTATCTATCCCTCTATCTCTGTCTGTCTATCTATCTATCCCTCTATCTCTGTCTATCTATCTATCTCTATCTATCATCTATATATCTGTCTATCTCTATCTATCTTTCCCTCTTTCTGTCTGTCTATCTCTCTCTGTCTATCTATCTATCTTCAATGTATCTATCTGTCTGTCTATCTGTCTATCTATATATCTATCCCTCTATCTATCTATCTTACTATCTATCTATCTATCTATCTATCTATAATATATCCCTCTATCTATCCATCTATCTATCTATCCCTCTATCTATCTATCCCTCTATCTATCCTTCTTTTTTTTTTTTTTTTTTTTTTCTTAAAAAAACGTACAAAACATATACATACATTTCATCTCTTATTACTCTCAATCATAGATACATTTTAATGAACATTGTTGGAATAGCAGAAAAAAGGAATAACATCTTTCAAATGCAGAGAGGTCCTCCCACGTTTTTAAGCCTCTGAAAGCCTATTCTAATACGTTCCCACCGCCTATGGAAGGATCTACCAACTGTTCCACAGCCCTTCCAACAATAAGGGGAAGTCTGGTAGACGAACATATTCATATTAACAGGGGCTAAATACTTCTTTTACATTAGTTTAAGGTATAGCTCCCTGTATAAATTATTTATAAAGGGTTTTTGTTGGTCTTGCAGCACTTTCCCCTTCTATCCTTTCCTTTTCTAACCCTTTTCTATTTTTTTTTTTTTTGATCCCATAACATACATACAATTACCCGACAAGTACAAGCAACCAGGTTCAACACAGCGGTCCACAATCGAAATAGACATATCTATAGACACAGTATACCAATATTTAATTCTAAAGAAGGAAAATAGTAAGAAATTGTTCCTTTATCTCTGGGCTTTATGACAGCGTTTGTAACTCTATCAGTCATAATAGACATCGACTTCAATTATATCTTTTTCCATGTTCCCCATTAATATTCTTCCATATACTGCTCCCAGATATTCCAGTTAAAAGTGTTTATTTTCTTGGACTGTTCATCTGTATTTTCTTTCATCAGATTTTTATTGAAATTGATTTTATTAATAATCTCTTTCCACTTAGGAATTTCCAATTTGTTCCAATATTTAACTACCATTGCTTTAATGATCAATAATATGTGAGATATCAAAAGTTTATTACTGGGGAAGTATGTATCTATCCCTATATGGAATAATATCAACTCCGGGGAACACGGACATCTTGTCCCTGCAATTATTGTCAAATATCCACAACATTCTTCCCAGAATTCCCTTATCTTATCGCATTCCCACCACATATGTTGTGTATTGCCTTCTTTACCACAACCTTTCCAGCATAGTGATGATTGTTGGGAATCAAACTTTTTCATAGTTGTTGGTACGATATACCACTTTTGTGTTAATTTAAAATACAATTCTCTATACATGGTATTAATAGAAGATTTCTTTATTGTCCTTAGAGCCCTTAACCATTCTTGCTCTTTATAGTCTATATTGAGGTTATATTCCCAGTCTTTTATACTCTTAGTTTTCCCAAATTTCATAAGTTTAATCCTACTTTTGCTAATTTTTGATACCAGATGATTCACCTGACCTTTAATCATAATTGCTTCCAAGTCGTACAATTTATCTATTTTATCATATATAAATCCCTTTTGTTTCATTTTTTCTAACAATATTCCATAATTTATCCATGAAAAGGATTTTGTTACTCCTTTCTCCTGAAGTTCCCTTTGCTTTAATAGACTACCTGCTGGGTATAAATCAGCTATATACAAAATTGATGCTTTTTTTAATAAATTTATTTCTATATCAAATGATTCATCTCTTAATATATCTATAGGTGTGGTAACGGAAGGTATATGAAATAGCTCTGCTCTGATTTTACTTTTCCCCCAGAATCTTATAATAGATCTTATACCTTCTGGTAATTTATCCCATATTGTTTCTTTTCCATTAAATTTCCCCAGCAATGTTCTTATTGGGGTAATTCCCACTAGATCTTCCTCAATAGTTTTCCATCCTATTATCCTATGTTGTAGGTTCATATTAATTATGTGAGATATTGCTATATTTTCGCTAATCCTTTTCATATCTGGAGATCCCATGCCTCCCAGATCAAACTTTCTATTTGTTATAGTTTTTTTAACTCTCACTTTTTTCCCTGCATAAACAAATTTGTCTATTATTTGCTGTATTATTTTAATGATATATTCCGGGACTTTCTCCGGGACACAACTCATTAAATATGTTATTTTGGGGACGATACTCATATTAACTATGGCTATTCTAGCCGACCAGGAGAATCTTGTTGAATTCCAATCATATAAAAGTATTCTAATCTTTTTTAATATTTCTGTTATATTATTTGCTATAATTTTATTATTTTGGAAGCTAAATTTAATACCTAAATGAGTAACATATTTAGTATTCCAGTTAAACTCATATAGTTTTTTTAATTTATTTAATGTATCTTGCTCTATATATTTATGTATAATATCTGATTTTAAAGGATTTATTTTGAAATAAGAAACTCTACCAAAGTCTGTTAGCAATTGTTGTAAACTAGCACAAGAACCTATTGGATCTGTTAATGTTAACATGATATCGTCCGCAAATAACATTATTTTGTAATCATTATTACCTATTTTTATACCTTTGATATTTTCAGCTTTCCTTATTAATGATGCTAATGGTTCCATAAATAACAAAAAAAGCAATGGGGAAAGGGGGCATCCCTGTCGTGTTCCGTTGCTAATCCTAAACTTTTCTGTTTCGAAGTTTGTACCTACAATATAAGCTGTTGTATCCTTATAAATAGCTTTAATTGTTTTAGAAGCAAAATTTGTGAACCCAAACTTTTGTAATACTGCGTTCATAAATTCCCAACTAACCCTGTCGAATGCTTTTTCTGCATCTAATGACAGGATTAGTGTGGGGATCCTTTTTTTCCGAATGGAGAACATTAAATCAATTAAACGTCTGGTATTATCTGATGCCTGACGGCCTTGTACAAAGCCCGATTGATCAAAATGTATCAACTTTGGAATAATTTTATTTAATCTATTAGCCATGATTTTTGTGTATATTTTTAGATCTATATTGATAAGGGAAATAGGGCGATAACTAGTTACTTCTTCTGGATTCTTCCCTGGTTTTAAGATGTTAATTATTTTAGCTTCTGATAGTTCTGACGGCATTTTTCCATGATCTTTAATCTCATTAAACATATTTTGCAAATGTTCGCCAATTTCATTTTGAAACATTTTAAAATATAAATGATCGAAGCCGTCTGGACCTGGGGCTTTATTAGCTTTTGCTTTATTAATTACTTCCTTTATTTATTTCAAAGAGATATCTTGATCTAAGAGTCTTTGATCTTCTTCTTGTAACTTTGGTAGAGTTACCTCGCCCAAAAATGTATTTATCTCTTCTTTGCTAGGTTTTTTAAATGTGGAATTACTATTTAGGTTGTATAATGAACTATAAAACATCTTCATAATATCGCGTATTTTATCAGGGTGAGTATATAAAACATTGTCTGGACCTCTTAAACTATATATTTTATTTTGATTTTTTTGTCTTTTTAGTTTATTGGCCAGATATTTACCTGTTTTATTACCCATTAGAAAATTGGTTTGTTGGAATTTCCACATCAGAGAATCAACCTGATTTTGTAATATTTTATTTATTTGGGCTTTCTTTTTAGCAATCAGCTCTGATCTTTTCACCGATGGGTTCACTCTATTTTCTCTTGTTAATTTCTCCAAATCTATATACAATAATCTCATGGGTTTCCCCCTTTCCCTATGCATTACTGCCATCCGTGATATCATTTGGCCTCTAATAACTGATTTATATGCGCACCAAAGCATGGAGGGTGAGTCTACAGTATTTTTATTAATTTTAAAAAATTCATTTGTTTCCTTTTTTAAGAATTCCATATTTTGTTCATTCTTAAATAAGATAGGGTCTAACTTCCATTTTTTTTTTTTTTTTTGCTTCTCTTTTCTTCTTTTAAATTCATACAGACCATTGAATGATCTGACCATGTAGCGGTTGTTATTTCTATATCCTTAATTTGTCTTATTGTGTTTATATCTGTTAACAAATAATCTAATCTTGAGTAGGATTTAAAACGATTTGAGAAAAATGTATAGTCCCTCTCATATGGATGTAATAGTCTCCATGCGTCAAAAAGGTCATCGTTTGATACTATTTTTCCAAAGTCTTTAGACGTTTTCTTAATCTGATTTTCTGAATTTTTTTTTATTGTTCCTATTCTGTCTGTTAACGGATCTAGCACCATATTAAAATCCCCTCCAATTATTAATTGTCCCTTTCTAATTTGTTTTATTTCTTTCAATATCTTTTTGAGATATCTAATTTGTTTTACATTTGGAAGGTATATATTGGCTATTGTCATATTTTCTCCATTTATTTTGCCACACCAAATTATATATCTTCCTAGGGGATCAATAATTTTAGCTTCCTCATAGACTTCTATATTATGACTAAAACAGATTGATACTCCTCTAGATTTTTTATTGTATGTTGAATCTATTTTAATATTAAAGTTTTTATTATTTACATATCTTAAGGTATCATTTCCCCAATGTGTCTCTTGTAATAGAAGAATATCTGCTTTATTTTTTATATAATTATTGTAAGCTATTTTCCTTTTTGCTGGTGAATTTAGTCCATTAACATTATGCGTTATTATTTTAACCATTGTTTATATTTATTACATTAACCTTCCGCTTTTGTGTCCATATATCTAATTCCATCTCGCCTCTCACCAATTGTTGAACCTGAGCCATTTGTATTCCCGGGATTTCATTCATTCGTACTTCCTTACAAATCTTGGGCATGTTCTTCTTTGGACTTATGCTAAGTCCAAGTTTACTTATTCCTATATTATTTCCCTCCTTCTTAATATAATATTTTAGGGCTATCATGTCGATTTTAGGAAATGTTAGGAGTTTTTAATAAACTTACTAGTTTATTAGTTGGGAGATCATGTATTCTTGTTTCCCTATTGTTTACCATTATTAATTATTATTTTATCTTTTGTATTGTTTTTAATTTAGCCTCGAAGACCATGTTATTCCCCCCTGTTGTATTTTATTTGATACCAACCTCCAGAATTAAAATTTATGGATATGTTTAATATTATATAAATCTAACATTGAATTTATCCCTGGTTTTCGTTTACTTTTCTTACTTCCCTTTTTTTTCCCTTTTTTTCCCCCCCTTTTTCCTTTTTTTTTTTTTTTTTTTTCCTTTCATCTTTTATTTATTCTCCTCTTTCCTTCTTTCTCTCTCCTTTCTCTTATCTCTCTTATTTCCCTCCCCTTTCTTTTCTTTTTGTATTATATCTCTTCTCTTTTCGCCCCTTGTCTTAGCCAGACCTTCCTAACTCCTCGGTCATCATCCCCTTCATATCTTTTAAGAAATAAATACTTTTACTTTTCTTCTTTAATTGATTTCTATCCTAACTTTCACCCAAGTGTAGTGATAAAATTTTTATAAATTTCCCCTTTAACCTTTTACCGTAGATTAACAAAAATACCTTAAATTCCCCCTAAGTAGCTATCTCCAAGAGGGGGTACATACCATTTACTCTAATTATTATAATCTACTCTAACTATGACTTTACTATTGACCACTATCCTGGTAATAATGTTCCCAGAAGTCCCCTTTTTCCTTTTTCTTATTCTACTTTTCTTTTCTCTTTTCCTCCTTTACTCCCCGAGGAATGATATGGACTCCCCCGCTGCAAATAGTTTCCAAAATGCAAACATAAATACCCATAAAAACACAAAAACAATCATATTTCCATAGCAAGTTAATATACCAATCTTAAAATCTTACTTAATCTATTTAAATTTTTCATATATCAAAAAAGTGCATATTAATAAGGTGCTTGGTTTCCCCCCAATGTGTCCGTGTTCTCTCAAAGATTTCCATCAAGATTGTAAATTTATACTAGCAATAAACACTATGTGTATTAATGTACTTCATCTTCTATTAGTAAACTTCTATATCTCTATACAGTGCATTCAAATAAAGTGCTTTATATTTCACCCCCATATTATAAATAATCTCATGGAGGATGTTTATATCCTATCCCCTATATGCTGTGACCATTAATCTCAAATTTTCAGTACAACAGTATACAATCTAAATTTCTTGTGGGACCATTCTAGAATTTTTACTCCTTTGTGTTTTTAAAGTGCTCTATATTTTAATATTTATATAAAGTGCATATAGCTAAAGTGCTTATATTAACCACCATATTTTAGATAATCTCTTGTGAAGTGTTTATGTCATTTTCCCTGTGTGCTGTAGCCATCCCTACTGATCATATTATAATTCTAGACCAACCCAGAAGAAAAAATATTTTAAAAACAAAGATAGATGCATCAATATATAGTCCAAATTTCTTATCAAATCTTTTCCTCTCTTCCTTATCCTCTGTTATTTTACGACCCATTCAGAGTTCTTTAAATTTAATTCTGTATGGATTTTAGGAGGAGTGGAAAGATCCACTTCTATATTCCATTTTTGTAGTAACACCAGTCCTTCTTTAACCGAGTCTATTTTGTTCCATATATTGTCTTTCATTATATATAGTCCCATTGGATTTTTCCATCTGTATTTCATCTCTGCTTTCCTTAAGCTTTGGGTTATTGCCATATATTCTCTTATTTTATTCAATGTATATTTAGACAGATCAGGAAATATTTTTATTTTATCATATGGAGCGTCCATCGGTCTTTTCGTGGAGTTAGCTTTGAGTATTTCGTCTCTATAAAGAGGTGATTGAAGATTGACTATAACATCTCTTGGCATTTTCTTATCTAATCCTCTAGGAAGGGGAATTCTGTAAATATTTTCTATTTTATTATCATCTTTAGGTGTTTGGGTTAATAAATTATTAAATAGATCTTTAATATATCCTGGTAGATCTTTTTTCATTATATTTTCATTTATTCCCCTTATTCTTAGATTTTTTTTCCTTAGTTTATCTTCCATAAGATTTATCTTCATATTTAATTCTTCTATTTTGTATTCCAAATTATTTGTGTATTTCAATAGTGCATTATTATCCATGATTAATTTATCACCTTTGATTTCCAGTTCATTTATTCTTTTACTTATTTCTTTAACTGAGTTTGTGTTTTCTACCATCTGTTTTGTTAGTTCCATCGTGATCTTTTCTTGGAAATCGTATAAAAGGTCTTTCATTTTTGAATATGTTAATGGTTCCTCTTGTAATTTTTCAGAATCTTCTAGTGAGGATTGTACTGTTTTCTTCGGGGAGGGATTTACAGATTGTTCCAAAAAAGAGGATTCTGATTGTGTTATTTCTAATGTATTAGTTTTTTGTTTTGGTGAAAAAAATTGGTTAGTTTCTGGAGCACCTATCTTCTTCTCCTTACTTTTTATTTTCATGGCATTTGATGGTTTCTTATTTGCCATTTTATTATTTTTGGGATATAATCCAGTGGATTTTTATTTTAATCTTCTCCACTTATCTTTTTAATCTGTCTATTTATTTTACTTATCTTATTTGATTTATATTGGTTGTATCGCCTTTTATTTTTCCTTAGAGGGGTACTTTACAATCTTCACCCTTGGCCTCTAGTCTCTTACATATTTTCGTAAAGCTTATTGTTTTACCTTATCCCTTTCTCCTCTTCTCCCTCTACCTCAACATAGTTTCATTTTTCTTCTCTTTAATTTGTTGTTTACCCCTCTTTTAGCTTACTAGCGGGTTCTAGTTGTTTCTGGCCGTTCCTCCTCAATTCGGTAATCCTGTGGCATTATATGCCTCTTATACTCTCTTCACCTTTTATTTTTTTAGGCCTTATATCTTCTTGTATCTTCTTATAAATGTTCGTTTGTACTAACTTTATCTCCCGCGATTCTATCGCATAGATCTCTCACCTTGGCGCGTTTTTTCGCGTCTTCTCGCGGGAACTTCACGGGGACTGTCTCCGTCCTCCGACTTCTTCCCGAACTCAGTTTAATAAACTTTTGGGCTTTTAGCCTCACTTTTATCCCTGCTAGTAGCTTTAAGCCTTGGGGTTTTTGTCTTTTTTTCTTTTTTATGGCATAAGGGGAGAAGGGGAGATGGGAAGGGTAACGCTAAAGGCACGGTACATATTATTTGTATGTTTATAAAGCTTTACTTAGCTGTATTGTGTTGTAAGAGTCCTTCACAAGGCTTCAAGGGCATCTGTATGGTGTCTGTATCCTTGTATCCTTGGATCAAGTCTGGGCTCAGGACTCATGTTTATTTGTACAGACCATAAAGACAGCTCTCCTACCACCAGCTCATCTCCGATCTGGTGTATGTTCCACTTCCGGTACCGCCCCCATCGCCCCATCTATCTATCCTTCTATCTATCCCTCTATCTATCTTTCCCTCAATCTATATATCTATCTGTCTAACTATCTATCTCTCTGTCTATGTATCTATCCCTCTATCTGTCTATCTATCTCTCTCTGTCTGTCTATCTATAATCTATCTCTCTATCTATCCCTCTATCTATCTATCTATCTATCCCTCTGTCTGTCTGTCTATATCTATCTACCTATCTATATCTCTATCCCTCTATCTATCAATCTATAATCTATCTCTCTGTCTATCTATCTATCTATCCCTCTATCTATCTATCTATCTATCTATCTATCTATCTATCTATCTATCTATCTATCTATCTATCCATCTGTCTGTCTGTCTATATCTATCTACCTATCTATATCTCTATCCCTCTATCTATCAATCTATAATCTATCTCTCTGTCTATCTATCTACCTATCTATCTATCCCTCTGTCTGTCTATCTATCTATCCCTCTATCTATCTTTCCCTCAATCTATATATCTATCTGTCTGTCTATCTATCTGTCTATCTATCTATCTATCTATCTATCTATCTATCTATCTATCTGTCTATCTGTCTATCCTTCTATCTATCCCTCTATCTATCTTTCCCTCAATCTATCCTTCTATCTATCCCTCTATCTATATATCTATCTGTCTATCTATCTGTCTATCTCTCTGTCTATGTATCTATCCCTCTATCTGTCTATCTATCTCTCTCTGTCTATCTATCTATCTATCTATCTATCTATCCCTCTGTCTGTCTATCTATAATCTATCTCTTTATCTATCCCTCTATCTATCTATCTATCTATCTATCTATCTATCTATCTATCTATCTATATATCTATCCCTCTGTCTGTCTGTCTATATCTATCTACCTATCTATATCTCTATCCCTCTATCTATCAATCTATAATCTATCTCTCTGTCTATCTATCTATCTATCCGTCTGTCTGTCTATATCTATCTATCTACCTATCTATATCTCTATCCCTTTATCTATCAATCTATAATCTATCTCTCTGTCTATCTATCTACCTATCTATCCCTCTATCTATCTATCTATCTATCTATCTATCTATCTATCTATCTATCTATCTATCTATCCCTCTGTCTGTCTGTCTATATCTATCTATCTATCCCTCTATCTATCTATCTATCTATCTATCTATCTATCTATCTATCTATCTATCCCTCTACCTATCTATATATTTATCTATCTATATATCTATATCTATCTCTCTCTGTCTATCTATCTATAATCTATCTCTCTATCTACCCCTTTGTTTATCTATCTATCTCTGTCTGTCTATCTATCTGTGACTGAGGGTGATAAGGGACATGGAATCTCTGCTCTATTCCCAAGATACCACAGAGAGCTTGCATTACTGCAGAAGTAAAGTGTGTACCTCTGTCACTCTCTATCATCTGTCTGATGCGCAAGTCGTTCGGGGTCGTGTAAAATATCCCATGTGTGACCGTCTCATGTTTATTTGTACAGACCATAATGACATGTAACAAATCCCAGAGTGTGACCGTCACATGTTTATTTGTACAGACCATAATGACATGTAACAAATCCCAGCGTGTCACTGTCTCATGTTTATTTGTACAGACCATAATTACATGTAACAAATCCCAGCGTGTCACTGTCTCATGTTTATTTGTACAGACCATAAAGACATGTAACAAATCCCATGTGTGAGCATCTCATGTTTATTTGTACAGACAGTGACAAAGTGACACCATCAGATCTCTCAGAGTCTGACCAAGAAGAAGAGACAAATATGAGGAGTCCCCGGGAGATTAAAGAGGAGGAAATTCCTGTAAATATCAGTGAAGGTGAGTAATATCTTATGGACGATTATCACTCACTTCAGTCCTTATTGATGTGGATTTCTCCTTCATCTCTCACCCAAGAAGTTTTACAAACATCGCAGCTCATGATAAAGGTGAATTAAATAGATTTTAAGACACAAACACTAGATTGATAGTAAATAATTACAATGGTGAAGGTCTATAATGTGTTTATCTCTATCTGTAGGACCTTTAGATGTGAGGCCTCCAGTTGTGTCCAAGGTTGAACAAGAAGATCTGAATATAAGAGATCAGCAGCAGGTGAAGGAGGAGGAGAGTCCTGGGAATATCAGGGAAGGTGAGGAAGTAATACACAATAAGAACATTAATAATACATTCTGTAATGTCACACTGTCACTATAACAATATGTATATTTTTTCTTCAAGTGAATTCAAAATGGTCTATACATTGCAATAGCTATTTATCTCTATAGTACATCATTCTCGAGATATGCAGCATTCTTTGTGCAACTCATTATCATAATGGATAGCTCAGAGAGCTTGATAAGGGTGAGGGGAAGGTCTAGAATTTGTTAGCAATGTGGCAAGTGTGCAGTGTAAATAGGCTGCGTGCGCAAGGCCAAACCGTTTTGTTTAGGCAGGTAAGGCGGCATTTTAGAATCCTAATGTTTTGAGTTGTAAGTAAGTGTTGTAAAATGTGTTACTTGTAATGGTATATTTTGTATCTGCTACGTTCCTGCCTAACTCGTACGTTCCCGGCGGTAATTTTCGCAGCTCTGTGTCTTTTAGCCTCATTTTTATTTTTTTCATCCGTAATTTTTTTTTTTTCTTAGTCGATTTTCAAGTGCGGAAACTTCTTAAATGCGACCGAAATGTGCGTGCAACCTCACTCCCAGACGTCCTGGCTGTCTCCCCGTGCTGTGTGTGATGCTTGTTTTTTATATTTTGCTTTTATTTTTCTGTGTTTTTGGTGTTTTTTTATGTACGCGTTTCGGCCATTAACTTCATATTTTTTATTTTTTTAAGTCCCTATTTCCTCATTCCGCGTTATTGTTTTTTTTCTAAGTCCCTTTGGCTCATTGCTGCTGATGTGGGAGCCTTTGCGAGGTCCGCATTTGCGGCCAGAGCAGCGTCCCTCGCTTTGCTAGCTCGCAAAGTGTGATGATGACTCGCAGTTTGACATTAATTATATGTGATTATTTGCAAGTAAACTGTGAGCTCAGCACAGATTGTGCACAGATGCACTCTATGGTCTCTACATGTACATTCACACACTCACCTCAATCCCCATGGTCTCTACATGTACATTCACCCACTCACCTCAATCCCCATGGTCTCTACACGTACATTCACCCACTTACCTCAATCCCTATGGACCCTACACGTATACTCACCCACTTACCTCAATCCCCATGGACCCTACATGTACAGTCACCCACTTATCTCACTCCCTATGGACAATACACGTACATTCACCCATTTACCTCACTCTCTACGGACTCTACACATACATTCACACACTTACCTCAATCCCTATGGACTCTGCACGTACATTCACACACTTACCTCACTCCCTATGGACTCTGCACGTACATTCACCCACTTACCTCACTCCTTATGGACCCTACATGTACACTCACCCACTTACCTCACTCCCTATGGACCTTACACGTACATTCACCCACTTACCTCAATCCCTAGGGACTCTACACGTACACTCACCCACTTACCTCAATCCCTATGGACCCTACATGTACATTCACCCACTCACCTCAATCCCCATTGTCTCTACACGTACATTCACCCACTCACCTCAATCCCCATGGTCTCTACACGTACATTCACCCACTTACCTCAATCCCTATGGACCCTACACGTATACTCACCCACTTACCTCAATCCCTATGGACCCTACACGTATACTCACCCACTTACCTCAATCCCCATGGACCCTACATGTACAGTCACCCACTTATCTCACTCCCTATGGACAATACACGTACATTCACCCATTTACCTCACTCTCTACGGACTCTACACATACATTCACACACTTACCTCAATCCCTATGGACTCTGCACGTACATTCACACACTTACCTCACTCCCTATGGACTCTGCACGTACATTCACCCACTTACCTCACTCCCTATGGACCCTACATGTACACTCACCCACTTACCTCACTCCCTATGGACCCTACCCGTACATTCACCCATTTACCTCACTCCCTACGGACTCTACACATACATTCACACACTTACCTCAATCCCTATGGACTCTTCACGTACATTCACCCACTTACCTCAATCCCTATGGACTCTACACATACATTCACACACTTACCTCACTCCCTACGGACCTAAATGTTCATTTCAATGTAATGTTTTTATGTTAAATTGTATTTTTTTTTCAAAATTATTTTATTTTTATTGTAATTATTTATTTTTAGTAAATTAAGTTTTTATTATTTGCATACATTTTTAGTTAGGTGTTAAGATATTACAGATTTTTACAGGTACCCCCATGGTAGAGGATTAGGGTACTATGGAAGTCCATAGGGACCCCTATGGTAGAGGACTAATTTTAGATACCATGGGAATCTCTGAACACTTAGTACAATTTCGT
This sequence comes from Discoglossus pictus, assembly GCA_027410445.1. NCBI lineage: Eukaryota > Metazoa > Chordata > Amphibia > Anura > Alytidae > Discoglossus > Discoglossus pictus. Next base: position 172,810 of record JAPZIH010000705.1, read on the forward strand.
TATCACTTAATTGATTCAAAATCTCTTTCATATAATCCTCATAACTCATAAGCACTAGGGAACATTTCTTATTTGCTGGTGTAATGACCACAATCTGCCATTTTATTTTCATTAGCACAATTCCTGATAGAAGACTTTGCACACACAGGAAGTTTGTATCTGCACAGTGGGAAAGTGTCAGTAACTACAGTCGGTGCTCTCCGCAGAGCTAATGGGCAGATTGTTAGTTTACAGAAACACCCACCCAATAACAGGCATAAAAAAATGACAGCCTGCAGCAGGCAATAATTGCATGTAGAAGTTGCAATATGTAAAGTTTGTGTTTATACAGTATTTGTTTTTTCTTTTAAATAACACTTTGCAGACTATCAGATTTAGTTAAACAAATGACCATAATTGATGATAATTGGTATGCACCAGATCACACTGCACTCTATATACAGTCAGACATAGTTTGCTTCATTTTCATATGATTACAAAATATGCTGTATGTTCATAAGGAGTTAAATAACTTACACTAAATGAATAGACTAAGCTAAATAATTTTTGACATTTTATTAACTGCAAATTGGTCTCAGTGCAGTTTAATTGATTATAATTACTATAATAGGTATATACTAATTAATTATTTACATATAGAAGAATTTTAAAGCTGTCCGAATTTACTCCTGGTGCTTTTTTTTTTTTTTTCAACAGATGGATCCGAGATCTGGAGTAACATTGGAGAAGACCACATTTGTAACACAGTAGAAAAAACATTTCAATGTTCTGAATGCGGAAAATGTTTCAGTCATGTCTCAGATCTTAATAAACATAAGAGGACTCATACAGGAGAAAAACCTTTTCCATGTTCTGAATGTGGGAAATGTTTCAGTCAGCTCTCAAATCTTAATAAACATAAGATGACTCATACAGGAGAAAAGCCTTTTCCATGTTCTGAATGTGGGAAATGTTTCAGTCAGGTCTCACACCTTAATACACATAAGATTACTCATACAGGAGAAAAGCCTTTTCCATGTTCTGAATGTGGGAAATGTTTCAGTCGGGTCTCAGATCTTAATATACATAAGATGACTCATACAGGAGAAAAGCCTTTTCCATGTTCTGAATGTGGGAAATGTTTCAGTCATCTCTCACACCTTAATACACATAAGAGGAATCATACAGGAGAAAAGCCTTTTCCATGTTCTGAATGTGGGAAATGTTTCAGTCATCTCTCAGCTCTTAATAGCCATAAGAGGACTCATATAGGAGAAAAACCTTTTCCATGTTCTGAATGTGGGAAATGTTTCAGTCAGGTCTCAGATCTTAATATACATAAGAGGACTCATACAGGAGAAAAGCCTTTTCCATGTTCTGAATGTGGGAAATGTTTCAGTCATCTCTCAGATCTTTATAAACATAAGAGGACTCATACAGGAGAAAAACCTTTTCCATGTTCTGAATGTGGGAAATGTTTCAGTCGGTCCTCATATCTCAAGCAACACATGAGAACTCACATAGGATAAACACCATTTGCATGATCTGAAACTCACATGAGAAAATGTTTCAGTAAGATTTGAAATGACACAAGAAAACTCACACTGGATCAAGACCAGTTGTATGTATGGAATGTGGGTAATGGTTTAATATGAGTCCGCCATTACACATCAACATGACACATCATGCAATTCTACTTAAATCATATAAATGTAAGTAATTAAAAACATTAGTAAGCTCATAGAGATCTATGGATATCTGAGTTGTAAATCACATTAATAGAGCAGTAAGTTGTACTAATGTATCAGCTTGTATTATTACAATACATGATATGATGCTGGACTGTGCATTGCTGCTTTTTGCTTGGTTACCAATAACCTTTGATTTAAGGGATCCAGAACGTATGGACTTTGCTCTACACAATCATGCTGAGCACTCATAATACATTTGTGGACCTGTAATCTAAGCTATATATATTTTTTATATAATCTTTATGTTTTTTTTAACCTTAATAGCCCCTTCCATTAATTTTCCTATTTTCTATGTACAGTTGTTTCATCAAACAAAGCAATGAGATTAAAGGGCTTGAAAATAAAAATAAAAACTATGCTTTTAGGTACGGAAAGAATCATAAATGTCAATAAAGATATTTTTTAATTGATTAAGAATTGACTGGGATATTTCTTGATTTAATCATACATCCCCCTCATTTACTGTTCCCTCTAAGCTGTGCGCGCCCACACATACCCTGAGATGAGCACACACAACTAAACATGGAGTGCACACAGATCCCTAGGGGGATATGTAATCTTCGTTTTCCCCATTAACTTTTTCCACAGTAGGAGAAATAGATCTCCATTGACCCTTTTCCTTTTGCCGGTGCTCCCTTTGAGATAGCGCTGGTGGGCGGAGAAACTCGATAGGGCAAATCTGGTGCTGATGTCAGATGTCGACGTCCGACATTAGCTTGCTCTCTCAAAGCATCAGAGTCATTCCCCCCTTCCATGCTGTGTAAACAACATTTCAATGTGTGCACATAACAAATCAAAGAATCACACAGGACAAAAGGAAAAGGGTCAATGGAGATCTATTTCTCCCTGGGTGGAAACAATTAATTGGGAAAACGTTATAAGCACATAACAAAGAAAGGAATCATACATTGCAAAATTAAATGTATATAGGGTCAATGGAGATCTATTTCTTAATGGGTGGAAAAAGGTTTATGGGAAAACTAAAATTAAATATCCACCTGTAGGGAATTAGAAATGAATGTTCTTTCATATGGAATTAGTACGTGATGCCACCAGGCTGGTGGAGATAGAGACTGAGTACTTGGTGGGAACAAAGAACAGAATCTGTGGTTAAATGACTGAAGATATTTAGAATATCTGAAGGAGTTACTATTTAGTAAAATTAGTGCACTTTTATGGTATACTATGGCCTTGATTCAATTGAGCTATCGTTGTTTACAGGAGCCCGTAAACTAATTTGCTGTTCAATTGCGAGCTGCAAACGATCTACGGATTACAGGCTTAAAATCCCTGCGGTTTTAAAAATAGTAACTTGCAACCCATCTAAGCCTTTGATATTTCAAGCTCGCAACAGTTAAAATCGCAAAATCGCTATTCAATTGCTATTTAATTGCTACAGTTCCTCAAGCCCGCAAATATTTTCACATCCATAAATGTCAAATGTAGAAGGAGACACACAGGGGAGGGAAGGGGGAGGAGACACAGGGGAGGGGGGGAAGAGACACAGGGGAGGGAGAGGGGGAACAGACACATGGGAGGGAGAGCTGGGGAAGAGACACAGGGGAGGGAGAGGAGGGGGGAAGAGACACAGGGGAGGGAGAGGGGGGACAGACACATGGGAGGGAGAGCTGGGGAAGAGACACAGGAGGAAAAGAGACACAGGGAGGGATAGGAGGGGGGAAGAGACACAGGGGAGGGGGGGAGAGACACAGGGAAGGGGGGAAGAGACACAGGGGATAGATATATAGACAGACAGAGGGATAGATACAAGTGGATTTTTACAAGTAAAGGCTGGTAAATTGCAGAGTGCCCAGGTGAGAGGGGTGTAGTTTGACTGTTAAACTAGTATAAAAGGTTTATGAGCTGTTTTGGGCCTGTTTACAAGTGGATTTCCCTTACAAGTAAAGGCTGATAAATTGCAGAGTGCACTAATTGTGCACAGGTGAGAGGGGTGTGGCTTGACTGTTAAACTAGTAAAAGGTTTGTGAGCTGTTTTGGGGCCTGTTTACAAGTGGTGTTACCTTACAGGTAAAGGCTGGTAAAATGCAGAGTGCACTAAATGTGTCCAGGTGAGAAGGCAGAAGTTAATATAAACAGGAGAAGGGGCGAACTTGTGAGCTTGTGAACATTTTCAGTGTCAAGTGCAATTCTAGTAAAAGCGTAGGTTTTTAAGAAAAAGGAGGGACTTCAAAGAAAAGGGAGGGCAGATTTATAGTGCAAAGGAGGAAATCTTTATACAAATATATTATTTTATTTTCTTTATTTTTCCCACTGAAATGTTGTAGACAATAATAATAATTATGAGTCAGTCCAGTGGCAACCTTATTCAGTGTACATCCTGTCATATGTATGCAATACTGGAACAGATCATCCAGGGTCCATACCGCTATGAGAGGTGTGAGCATGTGGCCTCTCTGGAAGCTTAAACTGGAGATCTGGAGAGGAGAATTGCAGCACTTAGTGATATTGCTCCACTGGAAAGGGGGTTGGTGCTCACTGAGCACAGTTTAGCTGGGCCTAGCATGGAGGGTGGAGCTGGGGCTAGTGAGGATGTCCAGGGACGTAGCTGGGTTACAGTTAGAAGGGGAATCAGGGGGAACAGGAGGAGGCAGGCCAGTTCTGAGTTGGCAAACACCAACAGATTTCCCAGATTGAGTGAAACTGTTGGGGATGTCCATTCAGGAATGGCAATGCCAGATAGAGCTGTTCCCTCTAACAGCCGGGAGAATCGTTCTACTGTAGACAGGGTGATTTGTCACCCAGATCCCAGCAATCGAACAGTTTGCTGTCTCCCGGGTGCTCGGGTTCGTCATATTGTGGATCGGGTAGACAAAAAATTGTGAGGGGCTGGAAATGAACCGGCGGTCTTGGTACATATTGGTACCAATGACAGAGTTAGTGGAAGATGAAGTGTCCTAAAGAATGATTTCAGAGAACTAGGTAATAAGCGGAAGGCAAGGACCTCCAGGGTAGTATTTTCTGAGATACTACCAGTGCCAGGTGCTAGCCCAGGGAGACAGAAGGAGTTTAGGGAGATTAATGCGTGGCTAAAGATGTGGTGCACTAAGGAGGGGTTTGGGTTTTTAGAGCACTGGGCTGACTTCTCACTTTGGTACAATCTCTATAGCAGGGATGGATTGCACCTTAATGATGAGGGAGCTTTTGTGCTAGGGGATAAGATGGTAGAAAGGCTGGGGGAGTTTTTAAACTAGTAGGTGGGGGGGATAGGGACTAGATATAAGTAATGGGGTAGAAAGTGTAAAGGGTATAAGGGATGAATTAACAACTCATAGGGAAGGAGATGGGGTAGGGGTAGTATAGTCAATAGGGAGGTAGTACTAAGTAACTCAAGTACAATGGCAGGAACTTCGGAACTAAAGACTGATAACATAAGGTGTATGCTTGCTAATGCCAGAAGCTTGCCAGGAAAAATGGGAGAGTTAGAATTATTAGCCATTAATGAAAAATGGGATTTAATTGGCATTACCGAAACGTGGTGGGAGGAATCTCATGACTGGACTGTTAATCTGGATGGTTATAACCTATTTAGGAAAGATAGAGGCAATGGTAAAAAAGGAGGAGGGGTTTGTCTAAATGTTAAGCCTGAATTTAAGCCTATAATCAGAGAAGATATTTATGGTGGACCTAGCGATAAAGTTGAATGTTTGTGGGTAGAGTTAAATAGTGGAGCAGCAATTCCAAAAGAATATTAGTAGGTGTATGCTATAAACCCCCAATTATAGCTGAAAGTGAGGAAATACAGTTATTGTTACAGATTGGAAATGCAGCTAAGCATGGGCAAGTTCTAATAATGGGAGATTTTAATTACCCTGAAATAAACTGGATAAATGAGACCAGCAGTTCAACTAAGGGGAGCAGGCTCTTGAGTACACTCAGGGATCATTATCTGGCCCAGGTTATACAAGAGCCTTCTAGAAATGAGGCCATCTTAGATTTAGTCATCACAAATAGAGATGTCCCGAATAGTTCGCCGGCGGACTGTTCCCGGCGAACATAGCATGTTCGCGTTCGCGGCGAACTGCGAACATATGCGATATTCGACCCGCCCCCTATACTTTATCATTGAGCAAACTTTGATCCTGCGTGTCACAGTCAGCAGACACATTCCAGCCAATCAGAAGCATAAATTCCCTTCTAGAGCCTTCTACCTCATGGACAGCAGCCAATTTGGAATCATAACTAACTTGCAGTCTTACTGAGAGGAGGCTGAGTGTAGGTGATGCTGCATCAATAGGGAAAACCATAGCTAGGCTACTGCACACACCCCGCACACTTATCCCTAACACCACTCACACTAATCCCTAACACCTAACCCTAACACCCCTTACACTTATCCCTAGCACCCCTCACCCAAACCCTAACACCCCTCACACTTATCCCTAACACCCCTCACCCTAACCCTAACACCCCTCACCCTAACACCTAACCCTAACACCCCTCACACTTATCCCTAACACCCCTCACCCTAACCCTAACACCCCTCACACTTATCCCTAACACCCCTCACCCTAACACCTAACCCTAAACACCTCACACTTTTCCCTAACACCCCTCACCCTAACACCCCTCACACTTATCCCTAACACCCCTCACCCTAACCCTAACACCCCTCACACTTATCCCTAACACCTAACCCTAACACCTAACCCTAACACCCCTTACACTTATCACTAGCACCCCTCACCCTAACCCTAACACCCCTCACACTTATCCCTAACACCCCTCACCCTGACCCTAACACCCCTCACACTTATCCCTAACACCCCTCACCCTAACACCTAACCCTAACACCCCTCACACGTATCCCTAACACCCCTAACCCTAACACCCCTCACACTTATCCCTAACACCCCTAACCCTAACACCCCTCACACTTATCCCTAACACCCATCAACCTAACCCTAACACCCCTCACACTTATCCCTAACACCCCTCACCCTAACACCTAACCCTAACACCCCTCACACTTATCCCTAACACCCCTCACCCTAACCCTAGCACCCCTCACACTTATCCCTAACACCCCTCACCCTAACCCTAACACCCCTCACATTTATCCATAACACCCATCAACCTAACACCTAACCCAAACATTCTCACACTTATCCCTAAGACCTAACACCCCTCACACTTATTCCTAACATGCCTCACCCTAACACCCCTTACACTTATCCCAAACACCCCTCACCCTAACACCCCTCACACTTAGCCCTAACACCCCTCACCCTAACACCTAACCCTAACAACCCTCACACTTATCCCTAACACCCCTCACCCTAACCCTAACACCCCTCACACTTATCCCTAACACCCCTCACCCTACCCCTAACACCCATCACACTTATCCCTAACACCCTCACCCTACCCCTAACACCCCTCACACTTATCCCTAACACCCCTCACCCTAACACCTAACCCTAGCACCCCTCACACTTATCCCTAACACCCCTCACCCTAACCCTAACACCCCTCACATTTATCCATAACACCCATCAACCTAACACCTAACCCAAACATTCTCACACTTATCCCTAAGACCTAACACCCCTCACACTTATTCCTAACATGCCTCACCCTAACACCCCTTACACTTATCCCAAACACCCCTCACCCTAACACCCCTCACACTTAGCCCTAACACCCCTCACCCTAACACCTAACCCTAACAACCCTCACACTTATCCCTAACACCCCTCACCCTAACCCTAACACCCCTCACACTTATCCCTAACACCCCTCACCCTACCCCTAACACCCATCACACTTATCCCTAACACCCTCACCCTACCCCTAACACCCCTCACACTTATCCCTAACACCCCTCACCCTAACACCTAACCCTAACACCCCTCACACTTATCCCTAACAACCCTCACCCTAACCCTAACACCCCTCACACATATCCATAACACCCATCAACCTAACACCTAACCCTAACATTCTCACACTTATCCCTAAGCCCTAACACCCATCACACTTATCCCTAACACCCCTCACCCTAACACCCCTCACACTTATCCCTAACACCCCTCACCCTAACACCTAACCCTAACACCCCTCACACTTATCCCTAACAACCCTCACCCTAACCCTAACACCCCTCACACATATCCATAACACCCATCAACCTAACACCTAACCCTAACATTCTCACACTTATCCCTAAGCCCTAACACCCATCACACTTATTCCTAACATGCCTCACCCTAACACCCCTTACACTTATCCCTAACACCCCTCACCCTAACACCCCTCACACTTAGCCCTAACACCCCTCACCCTAACACCTAACCCCCTCACCCTTATCCCTAACACCCCTTACCCTAACACCCCTCACACTTATCCCTGTGTCTCTTCCCCCCCTAATCATCAAGGGAGGGGGGAGGATGATGAGGGAGGGGGGAAAGAGACACAGGGGAGGATGATGAGGGAGGGGGGGGGAGACACAGGGGAGGATGGTGAGGGAAGGGTGAAAGAGACACAGGGGAGAATGATGATGGAGGGGGGAAGAGACACATGGGAGGATGATGAGGGAGGGGGTAAAGAGATACAGGGAAGGATGATGAGGGAGGTGGGAGGATGATGAGGGAGGGGCGATGAGACACAGGGGAGGGTGATGAGGAAGGGGGGAAAGAGACACAGGGGAGGATGATGAGGGAGGGGGGAAAGAGACACAGGAGAGGATGATGATGGAGGGGGGAAGAGACACAGGGGAGGATGATGAGGGAGGGGGTAAAGAGATACAGGGGAGGATGATGAGGGAGGTGGGAGGATGATGAGGGAGGGGGGATGAGACACTGGGGAGGGTGATGAGGAAGGGGGGAAAGAGACACAGGGGAGGATGATGAGGGAGGGGGTAAAGAGATACAGGGGAGGATGATGATGATGGAGGGGGAGGTTAGGTTATTTATGCCCTTTATGGATTAAAACCAGACTCTGCATCAACTATGTAATTTTCCGTGGGAGTTTTGACATGGATCCCCCTCCGGCATGCCACAGTCCCCTTAAAACAACTTTTCCATCACTATTGTGGCTAGAAAGAGTCCCTGTGGGTTTTAAAATCCGCCTGCCCATTGAAGTCTATGGCGGTTCGCCGGGTTCGCCGGTTCGCGAACATTTGCAGCGGTTCGCGTTCGCGGTTCGCGTTCGCGTTCCGCGAACCGAAAATGTTATGTTCGCAACATCACTAATCACAAATAATATTGATATAATATCAAATATTGGAATAGGGCAACCTTTGGGAAACAGTGATCACAACACAGTCTCATTTGAAATCAGATTGAATTAAAAAAACTAAATTTTAAGGGGACAAAAAAAACCTCTTAATTTTAAAAGGGCAGATTTTAATGGTCTAAGGGCAGCAATACAAAGTATAGACTGGGACAGAGAACTGATAGGTAATAACACTAAAAATAAATGGACAACATTTAAATCCTTACTGAATATACATACACATCGGCATATGCCATGTGGGAATAAAAGTAAAAGGAGTAAATCCCATCCAATGTGGCTTAACAATGATTTAAAGATCAAGATAAGGAGTAAAAAGAAGGCATTTAAATTATAAAAACAAGAGGGGACAGAGACTGCTTTACGGGAGTACAAGGAAACCAACAAGGCAGCAAAAGGGCTATTAGACTGGCTAACAAAGAAAATGAAAAATTAGTTGCAAAAGAGAGTAAGACTAACCCTAAAATATTTTTTAAATATATTAATGGGAATAAGGCGAGGAAGGAAGCTATAGGAACATTACAATGTGACACAGTCTGATAATTAGTGACCAGGAAAAGGCAGATGAGCTAAATAGGTTCTTTTCTTCGGTATACACAAGGGAGGTACCAGTGGTAGGGACACAGCAACATAATGGGGCTACACTACCTTTGCCAAACAATTGGTTAACACAGGAAGTAATCCAAAAGAGGTTGGAAAAAATAAATGTTAATAAAGCCCCGGGTCCTGATGGAATACATCCAAGGGTACTGAGGGAACTGGGTTCTGTAATAGCCAAACCATTATATTTAATTTTTCAAGATTCACTCAACACAGGGTCTCTACAAGATGACTGGAGAAAAGCAGATGTGATACCTATATTTAAAAAGAGAGCAAGAGCAAATCCGGGGAATTATAGACCAGTGAGCCTCACTTCTGTAGTGGGGAAGCTTTTAGAAGGGTTAATACGGGATAATATACAAGAATATATCTATATAAACAGGATTATAATTAGGAGTCAACATGGATTTATGAGGGATAGGTCATGTCAAACAAATCTAATTAGTTTATATGAGGAGGTTAGTAGGAACCTGGATCAAGGCAACTCAGTGGATGTAGTATTTTTGGATTTTGCAAAGGCTTTTGATACAGTGCCACATGGGAGACTATTGTGCAAACTAAGAGATACAGGAATTGCAGTAAATATCTGCTCATGGATTGAGAGATGGCTAAAAGACAGGAAGCAAAGGGTTGTTGTAAATGGAACATACCCCGATTGGACTAATGTGGTAAGTGGGGTTCCTCAGGGTTCAGTATTAGGTCCTCTCCTTTTTAACATATTTATTAATGACTTAGAGGTAGGATTGGAGTGTGGTGTCTCCATTTTCGCTGATGACACAAAGTTGTGCAAGGTAATTAAATCAGATAAAGATGTGCTTTCCCTCCAAAGGGATTTACATAAAATTGAGGAATGGGCATCTAAATGGCAGATGAGATTTAATACAAATAAATGTAAAGTTATGCATCTGGGAAGGAAAAATAGCCATGCAATTTATAATCTTAATGGAGCAAATCTAGGTGTATCAGATATTGAAAGGGATTTGGGAGTGATTGGGGACAACCATCTAGGTAACAGTGCTCAAAGCCAAGCAGCAGCTGCAAAGGCAAATAAAATATTAGCATGTATTAAGAAGGGTATAGAAGCAAGGAAAGCAGATATAATTCTTCCACTATACAAATCTCTAGTACGCCCTCATTTGGAATATGGAGTACAATTTTGGGCACCACTTCATAAAAAGGACATTTTAGAGCTGAAAAAGGTACAGAGGAGGGCAACAAAACTAATAAGGGAATGGAGGGGCTAAGTTATGAAGAAAGACTTCTTAATTGTATATACATAATATTGGGTGAACTCTTTTCACAATGCTGCAGAGCTATTGAATTTACAATAGATCTTAATCTCCTTTTATAGTACAGCAGACTCCCAGTTACCCGGCACCCATGGAGATTGGTAGATGCCGGATAAATGTAGTTTCTGGTTGCTTGAGAGTTGCATAATAAAGAGGCCTAGATTAGCTGCACATAGGATGCTCTGCTAAGTATATGTGTCAATGAGTGCTGTTCTAGCAGCAGCAGCTTTCACTCCTCACTTACATACAGGTACATTCGGCTGGAGGGTGCAGTGCTGAACCCGGGGAATGTAATGCCAACAACTGCCCTTGCTCAGACACTCATGCCCGGGGTATGTAACCCTAACACTGCCCTCACTCAGTCACCCATGCCCGGGGAATGTAACTCTAACACTGCACTGGCTCAGTCACTCATGCCCGGGGAATGTAACCCTAACACTGCACTGGCTCAGTCACCCATGCCCGGGGAATGTATCGCCAACACTGCACTGGCTCAGTCACTCATGCCCGGGGAATGTAACCCTAACACTGCACTGACTCATTCACTTATGCCCGGGGAATGTAACCCTAACACTACCCTGGCTCAGTCACTCATGCCCAGGGAATGTAACCCTAACACTGCACTGACTCAGTCACTTATGCCCGGGGAATGTAACCCTAACATTGCCCTGGCTCAGTCATTCATGCCCGGGGTATATAACGCCAACACTGCACTGGCTCAGTCACTCATGCCCGTGGAATGTAATGCCAACACTGCCCTGGCTCAATCACCCATGCTCGGGGAATGTAACCCTAACACTGCCCTGGCTCAGTCACTCATGCCCGTGTAAGGAACCCTAACACTGCACTGGCTCAGTCACCCATGCCCGGGGAATGTATCGCCAACACTGCACTGGCTCAGTCACTCATGCCCAGGGAATGTAACCCTAACACTGAACTGACTCATTCACTTATGCCCGGGGAATGTAACCCTAACACTACCCTGGCTCAGTCACTCATGCCCAGGGAATGTAACCCTAACACTGCACTGACTCAGTCACTTATGCCCGGGGAATGTAACCCTAACATTGCCCTGGCTCAGTCATTCATGCCCGGGGTATGTAACGCCAACACTGCACTGGCTCAGTCACTCATGCCCGGGGTATGTAACGACAACACTCCCCTGACTCAGTCACTCATGCCCAGGGAATGTAACGCTAAGACTGCCCTGGCTCAGTCACTAATGCCCGGGGTATGTAACCCTAACACTGACTCAGTCACTCATGCCTGTCTACGTCCAGATAAAATCAAACTGCAGAGACGTACAGTGGATGAACTCTAGGTGCCTGTAAGCATTTTGTGGCATCATAACCTGGCTCTTTGCATTTATTGAGCCCTGTAAATCTTAATTTGTATTTAAATTACGTGATTACATTTTTTTTCTGGTTGCTTGAGGGTTCAGATTGCTGTAATCATGTCAATAAGAGTGATCTTTTACTTCACTATTAGTGATGTCGCGAACATCAAATTTTCGGTTCGCGAACCGCAAACGCGTATTGCAGCAAATGTTCGCGAACCCGGCGAACCGCCATAGACTTCGAAGGGCAGGCGGATTTAAAAACCCACAGGGACTCTTTCTGGCCACAATAGTGATAGAAAAGTTGTTTTAAGGGGACTAACACCTGGACTGTGGCATGCAGGAGGGGGATCCATGTCAAAACTCCCACGGAAAATTACATAGTTGATGCAGAGTCTGGTTTTAAACCATAAAGGGCATAAATCACCTAACATTCCTAAATTGTTTGGAATAACGTGCTTTAAAACATCAGGTATGATGTTGTATCGATCAGGTATTATAAAGGTTAGGCCTGCTTCACAGTGACAGACCAAACTCCCCGTTTAACGCACCGCAAACAACCGCAAACAGTCCATTTGCACAACCGCAAACTCCACATTTGCACAAGGTTGGATACCAAGCTAACCATGTCCCGTTCCTTGTGCTCACTGATGTCATTGAAGGTCTCTTCCTCCGCCCAGCCACGTACAACACCAAGGGTCCACAAAAGGTGACAACAAGCCCCCTGGGACGCCTGCTGTGTTTGGTCTTCCACCTCCTCAAAAGCCACCTTCCTCCTCTGACTCCTCTTCTTCAGACTCCTCTCTCTGCGTTACCTCTCTCTGCATTATTATAAGGTGTGTTAAGTAGTACTACTCTTATCAGTTTAATACCTATTACATTACCTATCAGGGGATGTGTATAAGGCCTGGATTTTTGGAACCGGGAGATGGAAAAAGATGCTGGGTCGGTCCTCCTACTGTCGCAGGGCCAGGGGGGCGCCCCCTCCTCGGGCTACCTGGTTGATCCTGCCTCAAAGATTAAGCCATGTACGTTTAAGTACACACAGCCGGTACAGTGAAACTGCGAATTTCTCATTTAATCAGTTATAGACTGGTTCCTTTGATCGCTCCATCTGTTACTTTAATAACTGTGGGAATTAGAGAGCTGATACATGCCGACGAGCGCTGACTCCCCGGGATGCATGCATTTATCAGACCATAACAAATCTGGGCCCCTTTGCCCGGCCGCTTTTGTGACTCTAGATAACCTTGGTCCGATCGCACGTACCCGTGACGGCGCCGATACATTCTGATGTCTGCCCTATCAACTTCCGATGGTACTTTCTGCGACTACCAACAAATGCTTTAGGGGATGCCAGCAAATGGGAGATCATATCCATATATGGTGGTCTTGCCCTCTAGCCCTGATATTTTGGAAGCAATTGGCTTCTTTGGCTTCTACAATCTTGCATAAGGATATTTCTCTTTCAATGAAATCCTGCTTACTGGGGATACACATAAAAAACTTATCTCAATCCTAGAACAAGCGATTCCAATTAATGGCTTTAGCATCCAAAATACACATAGCTACGCGGGCCCGGATAGATTTACAAATCTCTATTACCAAACTTTTATAGACTTGTTATTACCCCACTTAACCACACTTTACAATCAAATTTTAGAAGGCTCTCCCATGCCACAAGAACTAAACCACGCAGATATGATATGTTTCCCAAAAAAACGACAAGACCCATTATAACTTAACAATTACTGCCCCATATCACTCCTAAACGGGGATATAAAAATTTTGGCCAAATTAATGGCAAACAGGATTTCGTGATTTCTCCCCTCCATAATCCATAAAGACCAAACAGGGTTTATCCCCCATAGACAAACGGGGGACAATATAAGACGGACATTAAATTTAATCTCATGGTCATCCCAACATCAAATACCCACATGCCTTTTGGTGTTAGATATAGAAAAGGCCTTTGATAGGTTGGAATGGCTTTATTTAAAAGAAGTATTAAAGAAATTTGGGTTTGCAGGCAAATTTATGAACTGGATAGATACATACTACAAATTCCCGTCAGCCAGATTAAAACTCAAATGGAGATCGCTTACAACACTTAAAGATTCAAAGGGGAACCGGACAGGGGTGTCCCCTCTGGCCTCTGTTGTTTGCTCTAGCCATTGAGCCACTAGCACAATATATTAGGGCGAATTAAAGTATACAGGGAATACAAATTGGACTTCACCTTTTCAAATGATTCATTTGGCCTACCTTTATATGTAGTGGTGGCAGTATGATTCTCCCGGCCTAGCTTTATATGTAGTGGTGGCAGTATGATTCATCAGGCCTAGCTTTATATGTAGCTGTGGCAGCATGATTCATCAGGCATAGCTTTATATGTATTTGTGGCAGTATGATTCACCAGGCCTAGCTTTATATGTAGTGGTGGCAGTAGGATTCATCAGGCCTAGCTTTATATGTAGTGGTGGCAGTAGGATTCATCAGGCCTAGCATTATATGTAGTGGTGGCAGTATGATTCATCAGGCCTAGTATTATATGTAGTGGTGGCAGTAGGATTCATCAGGCCTAGCATTATATGTAGTGGTGGCAGTAGGATTCATCATGCATAGCCTTTATATGTATTTGGGGCAGTATGATTCACCAGGCCTAGCTTTATATGTAGTGGTGACAGTTTGATTCATCAGGCCTAGCATTATATGTAGTGGTGGCAGTATGATTAATCTGGCCTAGCTGTATATGTAGTGGTGGCAGTAGGATTCATCTGGCCTAGCTTTATATGTAGTGGTGGCAGTAGGATTCATCAGGCCTAGCATTATATGTAGTGGTGGCAGTATGATTCATCAGGCCTAGTATTATATGTAGTGGTGGCAGTATGATTCACCAGGCCTAGCTTTATATGTAGTGGTGGCAGTAGGATTCATCAGGCCTAGCTTTATATGTAGTGGTGGCAGTAGGATTCATCAGGCCTAGCATTATATGTAGTGGTGGCAGTATGATTCATCAGGCCTAGTATTATATGTAGTGGTGGCAGTAGGATTCATCAGGCCTAGCATTATATGTAGTGGTGGCAGTAGGATTCATCATGCATAGCCTTTATATGTATTTGGGGCAGTATGATTCACCAGGCCTAGCTTTATATGTAGTGGTGACAGTTTGATTCATCAGGCCTAGCATTATATGTAGTGGTGGCAGTTTGATTCATCAGGCCTAGCATTATATGTAGTGGTGGCAGTATGATTAATCTGGCCTAGCTGTATATGTAGTGGTGGCAGTAGGATTCATCTGGCCTAGCTTTATATGTAGTGGTGGCAGTAGGATTCATCAGGCCTAGCATTATATGTAGTGGTGGCAGTATGATTCATCAGGCCTAGCATTATATGTAGTGGGGGCAGTAGGATTCATCAGGCCTAGCATTATATGTAGTGGTGGCAGTAGGATTCATCAGGCATAGCCTTTATATGTATTTGGGGCAGTATGATTCACCAGGCCTAGCTTTATATGTAGTGGTGACAGTATGATTCATCAGGCCTAGCATTATATGTAGTGGTGGCAGTATGATTAATCTGGCCTAGCTGTATATGTAGTGGTGGCAGTAGGATTCATCTGGCCTAGCTTTATATGTATTTGTGGCAGTATGATTCACCAGGCCTAGCTTCATATGTAGTGGTGACAGTATGATTCATCAGGCATAGCTTTATAAGTATTTGTGGCAGTATGATTCACCAGGCCTAGCTTTATATGTAGTGGTGACAGTATGATTCATCAGGCCTAGCTGTATATGTAGTGGTGGCAGTATGATTAATCTGGCCTAGCTGTATATGTAGCTGTGGCAGTATGATTCATCAGGCATAGCTTTATTTGTAGTGGTGGCAGTATTAAAATCTGGCCTAGCTGTATATGTAGTGGTGGCAGTATTATTCATCTGGCCTAGCTTTATATGATTGAAATGGTTGCACTTAGCACAGTATCAGTTGTGACCAAGAGACACACACAGACTAGCGGTCAAGAAAATGAACTTAGATTTAACAAAATATAATGTTGCTTTTTTTAAATGTAGACTGTTGGTACACCACCAGATTGGATTGGTTGCACTGGGCACAGTATCAGTTGTGACCAAGAGACACACACAGACTAGCGGTCAGGCAAATGAACTTAGATTTAACAAAATAAAATTTTGCTTTTTTTAAGTGTAGACTGTTGGTACACCACCAGATTGGATTGGTTGCACTGGGCACAGTATCAGTTGTGACCAAGAGACACACACAGACTAGCGGTCAAGAAAATGAACTTAGATTTAACAAAATAATATGTTGCTTTTTTTAAGTGTAGACTGTTGGTACACCACCAGATTGGATTGGTTGCACTGGGCACAATATCAGTTGTGACCAAGAGACACACACAGACTAGCGGTCAAGAAAATGAACTTAGATTTAACAAAATATAATGTTGCTTTTTTTAAATGTAGACTGTTGGTACACCACCAGATTGGATTGGTTGCACTGGGCACAGTATCAGTTGTGACCAAGAGACACACACAGACTAGCGGTCAGGCAAATGAACTTAGATTTAACAAAATAAAATTTTGCTTTTTTTAAGTGTAGACTGTTGGTACACCACCAGATTGGATTGGTTGCACTGGGCACAGTATCAGTTGTGACCAAGAGACACACACAGACTAGCGGTCAAGAAAATGAACTTAGATTTAACAAAATAATATGTTGCTTTTTTTAAGTGTAGACTGTTGGTACACCATCAGATTGGATTGGTTGCACTGAGCACAGTATCAGTTGTGACCAAGAGATACACACAGACTAGCGGTCAAGAAAATGAACTTAGATTTAACAAAATAAAATGTTGCTTTTTTTAAGTGTAGACTGTTGGTACACCACCAGATTGGATTGGTTGCACTGGGCACAGTATCAGTTGTGACCAAGAGACAAACACAGACTAGCGGTCAAGAAAATGAACTTAGATTTAACAAAATAAAATTGTGCTTTTTTTAAATGTAGCCTGTTAGTACACCACCAGATTGGATTGGTTGCACTGGGCACAGTATCAGTTGTGACCAAGAGACACACACAGACTAGCGATCAGGCAAATGAACTTAGATTTTACAAAATAAAATTTTGCTTTTTTTAAATGTAGCCTGTTGGTACACCACCAGATTGGATTGGTTGCACTGGGCACAGTATCAGTTGTGACCAAGAGACACACACAGACTAGCGGTCAAGAAAATGAACTTAGATTTAACAAAATAATATGTTGCTTTTTTTAAATGTAGACTGTTGGTACACCACCAGATTGGATTGGTTGCACTGGGCACAATATCAGTTGTGACCAAGAGACACACACAGACTAGCGGTCAGGCAAATTAACTTAGATTTAACAAAATAAAATGTTGCTTTTTTAAATGTAGACTGTTGGTACACCACCAGATTGGATTGGTTGCACAGGGCACAGTATCAGTTGTGACCAAGAGATACACACAGACTAGCGGTCAAGAAAATTAACTTAGATTTAACAAAATAAAAGTTTGCTTTTTTTAAGTGTAGACTGTTGGTACACCACCAGATTGGATTGGTTGCACTGGGCATAGTATCAGTTGTGACCAAGAGACACACACAGACTAGCGGTCAAGAAAATGAACTTAGATTTAACAAAATAAAATTTTGCTTTTTTTAAATGTGGGCTGCTGGTACACCACCAGATTGGATTGGTTGCACTGGGCACAGTATCAGTTGTGACCAAGAGACACACACAGACTAGCGGTGAAGAAAATGAACTTAGATTTAACAAAATAAAATTTTGCTTTTTTTAAATGTAGACTGTTGGTACACCACCAGATTGGATTGCTTGCACTGGGCACAGTATCAGTTGTGAGCCTGAGACACACACAGACTAGCGGTCAGGCAAATGAACTTAGATTACACAAAATAAAATGTTGCTTTTTTTAAATGTAGACTGCTGATACACCACGAGATTGGTGGCACTGGCCAGAGTAAAAGCAATGAGCGTGACACACACACTGGCTAGTTGACAGACAGGCAAATTAACTTAGATTAAACAGAATTAAAAAAAAAACGATGTTATAGTCCTAAAAGGGCTTTTTGGGGTGCTGTCCTTGCAGCAGAGATCAAGAGTCCTTCAGAACTGTATTGCACACTTTGTACAGTAGCCTAGCTATGGTTTTCCCTATTGATTCACTATCACCTGCACTCTAGCTCCTCTCTGTAAGACTGCAAGTTAGTTATGGCAGGGTATGATGCTGGTTGGCTGGAATGTGTCTGCTGAGTGTGAGGTGCAGGGTCAAAGTTTGCTCAATGATAAAGAATAGGGGGCGGATTGAACATCGCATATGTTCTCCGTTTGGCGCGAACGCGAACATGTGATGATCGCCGGGAACAGTTCGCGGGCAAACTGTTCGGGACATCTCTAATCCTTTTTTTTTTTTATATTAGTTATTAATGTTCTTATTTTGTAGTAATTCCTCACCTTCCCGGATATTCCCAGGACTCTCCTCCTCCTTCACCTGCTGCTGATCTCTTATATTCAGATCTTCTTGTTTAACCTTGGAGACAACTGGAGGCTTCACATCTAAAGGTCCTACAGAGAGAGATAAAAAGATTATAGACCTTCACCATTGTAATTATTTACTATCAATCTAGTTTTTGTGTCTTAAAAACAATTTAATTCCTTTAGTTGAAAAACCGACAAAGTCAGAAACAGCCAAATGTTATATCTTTGTATGGACAGAAGACCAGATATAGTGTCATTGGGTATAAAATCACCTTTATCATGAGGTGCTTGTGAATAAATACAACTGGTTTAAGGATCTGTGTACAAGGAAATCATCTGATGACTTTACAAGTCAGTAACAAACGATAAATATACACCTCAGTAAACACTGAAGTAAGTGATAATTGTCCATAAAAAATAAAGAAAACTAATAAGAGTTTTCACCCCCACTGAGAGGGCTTAGCACTAAATTACCATATATACTTGAGTATAAGCTAAGTTTTTCAGCCTTTTTTTTTAAAGCTGAAAAGGGCCCCCTCGACTTATACTCGAGTCTATAACTGTCTCTTTCCCCCCTCTCCCATGTCTCTTTCCCCCCTCTCCTGAGTCTCTTTCCCCTTCTCCCGTGTCTCTTTCCCCCCTCTTCCTCTCCCGTGTTTCTCCCCCCCAACCCTCCTCCTCAACCCCAACCATCCTCCTCAACTTCCCTCCTCAACCTCAACCCCCTCCTCTTCCTCCCTCCTCAACCACCCTCCTCACTTTACCCCTCTCTAAATTACCTCCCCCTTTCCCTTTCCCCTCACTTACCTTCCATCAGCAGCTGCTCCTCCGCTCCTCCGGGCATCTTCCGGCTCCATTGGGACCCGGCATATGCTAATGACGTGACGTCATATGTGCGTCAGGTCATTAGCATTGGCCGGGTCCCGACGCAGCCAGAAGACGCACAGAGGAGCGGAGCAGGTGCTGATGGAAGGTAAGTGACGGGGAGTGGGAGGATGATGGGGGGGGGAGGATGATGAGGGAGGGGGAAGGATGATGAGAGGGTGAAAGAGACACAGGGAGGATGATGAGGGAGGCGGGAGGGTAATGAGGAAGGGGGAGAGAAACACAGGGGGTGATGAGGGAGGGGAGAAAGAGACACAGGGGAGGATGATGAGGGAGGGGAAAAAGAAACAAAGGGGAGCATGGTGAAGGAGGGAGGAAGATGATGATGTAGGGGGGAAGAGACACAGGGGAGGATGATGAGGGAGGGGGGATGATAATGGAGGGGGAAAAGAGACACAGGGGAGGATAAGGGGGGGGTGATGAGGGAGGGGGAAAGAGACACAGTTGAGGATGATGAGGCAGGGGGAAAGAGACACAGGGGAGGATGATGAGGGAGGGGGGAAAGAGACACAGGGGAGGATGATGAGGGAGGGGGGAAAGATACACAGGGGAGGACGATTAGGGAAGGGGGAAAGAGGCACAGGGGAGGATGATGAGGGAGGGGGGAAAGAGACACAGGGGAGAATGATGAGGGAGGGGGGAAAGAGACACAGGGGAGTATGATGAGTGAGGGGGAAAGAGACACATGGGAGGATGATGAGGGAGGGGGTAAAAAGACACATGGGAGGATGATGAGGGAGTGAGGAAAGAGACACAGGGGAGGGTGATTAGGGAGGGGGGAAAGAGACACAGGGGTGGATGATTAGGGTGGGGTGAGAGAGACACAGGGGAGGGTGATGAGCGAGGGGAAAGGAGACACAGGGGAGGGTGATGAGGGAGGGGGGAACGAGACACAGGGGAGGATGATGAGGGAGGGGTGAAAGAGACACAGGGGAGGATGATGATGGAGGAGGGAAAGAAACACAAGGGAGGGTGATGAGGGAGGGGGGAAAGAGACACAGGGGAGAATAATGTGGGAGGGGGGAAAAAGACACAGAGGAAGATGATGAGGGAGGGCGAAAGAGACACGGGGTAGGGTGAAGAGGGAGGGGGGAAAGAGACACATGGGAGGATGATGAGGGAGGGAGGAAAGAGACACAGGGGAGGGTGATGAGGGAGGGGGGAAGAGATACAGGGGAGGGTGATGAGGAAGAGGGGAAGAGACACTGAGTAGGATGATAAGGGAGGGGGAAAGAAACACAGGGGAGGATGATGTGGGAGAAGGGAAAGAGACACCGTAGAGGATGATAAGGGAGGGGGGAAAGAGACACAGGGGAGGATGATGAGGGAGGAGGGAGGATGACGAGGGAGGGGGAAGAGACAAAGGGGAGGATGATTAGGGAGGGGGGAAAGAGACACAGGGGAGTATGATGAGGGAGGGGGGAAAGAGACACATGGGAGGATGATGAGGGAGGGGGGAAAGAGACACAGGGGAGGATGATGAGGGAGGGGGGAAAGATACATGAGGAGGGTGATTAGGGAGGGGGGGCAGAGACACAGGGGAGGATCATGAGGGAGGGGGTAAAGAGACACAGGGGAGGATGATGAGGTAGGGGGAAAGAGACACAGGGGAGGGTGATGAGGGAGGGGGAAAGAGACACAGGGGAAGATGATGAGGGAGGGGGAAAGAGACACAGGGGAGGATGATGAGGGAGGGGGGAGAATGATGATGGAGGGGGAAGAGACACAGGGGAGGATGATGAGGGAGGGGGAGTATTATGTTGGGGGAAGAGACACAGGGAGGATGATGAGAGAGGGGGGAGGATGATGAGGGAGGTGGGAAAGAGACACAGGGGGGGATGATGAAATGACCCTCTGCTACAATGTGAAGTAGTAAGTGTACAGCCTGTCTAACAGTGTAAATTTGCTGTCCCCTCAAAATACCCCCACACACCGCCATTAATGTCTAAACCATTGGTAACAAAAGTGAGTACACCCCTAAGTGGAAATGTCCAATTAGGGCCCAAAGTGTCAATATTTTGTGTGGCCACCATTATTTTCCAGCACTGCCTTAAACCTCATGGCATGGAGTTCACCAAAGCTTCACAAGTTGCCACTGGAGTCCTCTTCCACTCCTCCATGATGATATCACGGATCTGGTGAATGTTAGAGACCATGCACTCCCCCACCTTCCTTTTGAGGATGCTCCACGGATGCTCAATAGGGTTTAGGTCTGGAGACAGGCTTGGCCAGTCCATCACTTTTACCTTCAGCAAGGAAGTGGTCATCTTGGAGGTGTGTTTCAGGTCATTATCATGTTGGAATACTGCCCTGTGGCCCAGCCTCTGAAGGGAGGGGATCATGCTCTGCTTCAGTAAGTCACAGTATATGTTGGCATTCATGGTTTCCTCAATGAACTGTAGCTCCTCAGTGTGGGCAGCACTTATGCAGGCCAGGACCATTACATTCCCACCACTAAAAGTATACATCTAAATGGAGAAAAGGTAGTTGAAATAATCCCTAAATGACAGATAAACGGATAAGGCACAAAGAGCACAAAAACACTGATATTAGATGAAACCTTAAGTTTGAACGTAAACAGCGATGCAGAGAGAGTGGAGGCAGCATCTGACATCTTTAGGTAAATGTATATAGGGGGAATCAACACAACATATTATAGAAAACATATATACACATATAGACATATGTGTATTTATGTTTGGTCTGGGCCTGCATGAGTGCTGCCGGCACTGGGGAGCTACAGTTCATTGAGGGAACCATGAATGCCAACATGTACTGTGACATACTGAAGCAGAGCATGATCCCCTCCCTTCGGAGACTGGGCCGCAGGGCAGAATTCCAACATGATAACGCCCACCCAAACACACCTCCAAGACGACCACTGCCTTGCTAAAGAAGCTGAAGGTAAAGGTGATGGACTGGCCAAGCAGGTCTCCAGATTTAAACCCTCTTGAGTATCTGTAACGGAGTTGGAACACAAATCCAATATCTCCGCTGGTATACGGTAAAATATCCAAGAAGCACTACAGTTTCACCATCCCCGACCTCCCATATTGGACGACACGCAATAGGGAGTCACATGAATACTGACTTTATTTTATTATGTGCAGAAATATTTATACACATCTCTTCCCACAGGCAATCCACATCCCCCATAGTTGGCCACACAATACACATAGAGGGACAATAGGTGAGTCACACCTCCCTGAGGCTACCTGGCAACTTTGAGACAATCAGAAAATGATTAGATCAGCCTTCTTTGTTCTTATGTCTGAGAATGAAAACACTTTATACAATAGACTTCCTTATCTGTAACAGGATTATCTCCCATGCCCAGGTCTGCAATAGTCTGGGCTAATATTCTGCAGAGCATAAACCAACATACATATAGTATAATAGTAGGATCATATTTTAACCATAATAATCATAAAACAGGGTAAAACAGTGATGGGTTCCGTTACGCACCTCCCCCGTGACCATAAGCCGGCATACACGGTCTGATCCCAACGGATCGGCCTGGGGATGTCCGGACAAAATTATTTGTTGGTCAATTCTCTAGTTTGACAACCCATCAGCATTACTGCAATTCACATTTACTCACATTTCACATATCCCCAGATAGCTGGGATCTGAGCGCACAAAACTACCGAATAGCGCTCAGATCCTCTTCACACAGTTCAATTGCCATGTAGCTAAAGTCTTTCCCATAGTCTTTCATTATATGAATGGGCTCCATGGCATAGCTATCTGTGGTATCATGGTTCACACAGGGCAAGTACCGAATTACCCCCTTGTATGTAAAGGGCCAGAATGAGTGACATACACTCTGGTATGGCCGAATACTGGTTTTAAAGGGCAATATGTACCAGGGCCATAGTCGCAGGGCAGGAGGCTGGCAAACAGTCCTCTCCAAGCCAAAGTGGCGAAGGGCACTTCGTCACACATCTCCCCTTTGGGGGGAAGTCTAACCAGGCACCTGGATATTTCGCTGTGGTGATGGGGCAATACGCTGAGGGGACTTGAGGGGCAGAGGCCAGCGGCACTCTGCCCTGATGCCAGCTCTTCTGCTGGTATAACCTGCAGGACATCCTGCTCTGTACAAGGGACAAAGGGAGGGCAGAGGCCGACTGCACTCTGCCCCACTGTCAGCTCTTCTGCTGGGGTACTTGGGACATATTCCGGCTCAGTAGCCAGGGAAAGGTGGGGGTCAGTGGGGGTTAACATTTCCTCTGTTAACCCTGGGGCCACATTATGAGTTAGCTGGGGAGGGGAATTTGTACTTACCCCCTCTTCCGGTTGTCCCAGTGAGAGTAGTTGGGGATCTGGACAGGCTGTCCGGCATCCCGGTAGGTCAGGCACATCTGCGTCGTCTGGGAGATTGGGGTCTCCCCATGTTAGGGTAAGCTGTCGCTGGGGGGAGAGGGCGACCCCTTCAGCTCCCTGGGGTTCACACTGCAGCTGGGGGGAAGGATGCCACCTTCAGCCCCCTGGGCTACACACTGCCGCTGGGGAGGAAGGACGACACCTTCAGCTCCCTGGGGTACACACTGCCGCTGGGGAGGAAAGACGGCCCCTGCTGCTCCCTGGGGTACACACTGCCGCTGTGGGGGAAGGACGACACCTTCGGCCTCCTGGGGTACACACTGCCGCTGGGGAGGAAGGACGGCACCTTCTGCTCCCCGGGGTACACACTGTCGCTGGGGAGGAAGGACGGCCCCTTCTGCTCCCTGGGGTACACACTGCCACTGGGGGGGAAGGACGCCACCTTCGGCCCCCTGGGGTACACACTGCCGCTGGGGAGGAAGGACGGCACCTTCTGCTCCCTGGGGTACACACTGTCACTGGGGAGGAAGGACGACACCTTCAGCTCCCTGGGGTACACACTGCCGCTGGGGAGGAAGGACGACACCTTCAGCTCCCTGGGGTACACACTGCCGCTGGGGAGGAAGGACGACACCTTCAGCTCCCTGGGGTACACACTGTCGCTGGGGAGGAAGGACGGCACCTTCTGCTCCCTGGGGTACACACTGCCGCTGGGGGGGAAGGACAACACCTTCGGCCCCCTGGGGTACACACTGCTGCTGGGGAGGAAGGACGACACCTTCAGCTCCCTGGGGTACACACTGTCGCTGGGTAGGAAGGACGACACCTTCAGCTCCCTGGGGTACACACTGTCGCTGGGGGGGAAGGACGACACCTTCGGCCCCCTGGGGTACACACTGCCGCTGGGGAGGAAGGACGGCACCTTCTGCTCCCTGGGGTACACACTGCCGCTGGGGAGGAAGGACGGCCCCTTCTGCTCCCTGGGGTACACACTACCACTGGGGGGGAAGGACGACAAGTTCGTCCCCGTGGGGTACACACTGCCGCTGGGGAGGAAGGACGGCACCTTCTGCTCCCTGGGGTACACACTGTCACTGGGGAGGAAGGACGACACCTTCAGCTCCCTGGGGTACACACTGCCGCTGGGGAGGAAGGACGACACCTTCAGCTCCCTGGGGTACACACTGCCGCTGGGGAGGAAGGACGACACCTTCAGCTCCCTGGGGTACACACTGTCGCTGGGGAGGAAGGACGGCACCTTCTGCTCCCTGGGGTACACACTGCCGCTGGGGGGGAAGGACGACACCTTCGGCCCCCTGGGGTACACACTGCTGCTGGGGAGGAAGGACGACACCTTCAGCTCCCTGGGGTACACACTGTCGCTGGGTAGGAAGGACGACACCTTCTGCTCCCTGGGGTACACACTGTCGCTGGGGAGGAAGGACGACACCTTCGGCCCCCTGGGGTAGACACTGCCGCTGGGGAGGAAGGACGGCACCTTCTGCTCCCTGGGGTACACACTGCCGCTGGGGAGGAAGGACGGCCCCTTCTGCTCCCTGGGGTACACACTACCACTGGGGGGGAAGGACGACAAGTTCGTCCCCGTGGGGTACACACTGCCGCTGGGGAGGAAGGACGGCACCTTCTGCTCCCTGGGGTACACACTGTCGCTGGGGAGGAAGGACGACACCTTCAGCTCCCTGGGGTACACACTGCCGCTGGGGAGGAAGGACGACACCTTCAGCTCCCTGGGGTACACACTGTCTCTGGGGAGGAAGGACGGCACCTTCTGCTCCCTGGGGTACACACTGTCGCTGGGGAGGAAGGACGACACCTTCAGCTCCCTGGGGTACACACTGCCACTGGTTAGGAAGGATGACACCTTCAGCTCCCTGGGGTATACACTGTCGCTGGGGAGGAAGGACGGCACCTTCTGCTCCCTGGGGTACACACTGCCGCTGGGGGGGAAGGACGACACCTTCGGCCCCCTGGGGTACACACTGCTGCTGGGGAGGAAGGACGACACCTTCAGCTCCCTGGGGTACACACTGTCGCTGGGTAGGAAGGACGACACCTTCAGCTCCCTGGGGTACACACTGCCGCTGGGGGGGAAGGACGACACCTTCGGCCCCCTGGGGTACACACTGCCGCTGGGGGGGGGAATTAGTTGGAGTATTCCACGTGGAGCGGTTTCTGTTTCTGGGACAGTCTCGCTGCATGTGGCCCTGCTGGTTACACGTGTGGCACCTGATGTACCGTGGAGGGGTTTGGTAGTTCCCACCACCCAGACGCAGTGCTGGGGCGGGGTTAATGGTGGGAGGTGGGTTAGCAGCTCCCAAGATGGACCGCTCCCGTGCCCGCTGCTTTTCCATTATGTATTTGTGGACATCTGTCATTAACCATTCCAAGATTTTTATGGGAAGCGTACCTGGGAAAAAGGCCAGTCTGCTTTGGAGTTCTCTTCCAAACTCAGTCTGTGGGGCAATAAGAGGTACTCTAACCATAAGTTCCTTTCTGTCTGCATCCCTGTAGTCCGCGGCCGCCTCCTCCTCCTGATCATGGAACGCTGTCCGAAAACTAGCCGGTTCCATCCTGCTGTAGCCAGGGGCGCTGTACGGATACTAGCGTTGCCCTCAATTTGTACTCCACGTAATGTTGTCTCCTGTAGCTGTCCTTCTGACCGTGGGAACAATTCCGCCACTTGCCACCAAATGTAACGGAGTTGGAACACGAATCCAATATCTCCACTGGTATACGGTAAAATATCCAAGAAGCACTACAGTTTCACCATCCCCGACCTCCCATATTGGACGACACACAATAGGGAGTCACATGAATACTGACTTTATTTTGTTATGTGCAGAAATATTTATACACATCTCTTCCCACAGGCAATCCACATCCCCCATAGTTGGCCACACAATACACATAGAGGGACAATAGGTGAGTCACACCTCCCTGAGGCTACCTGGCAGCTTTGAGACAATTAGACAATGATTAGATCAGCCTTCTTTGTTCTTATGACTGAGAATGAAAACACTTTATACAATAGACTTCCTTATCTGTAACAGGATTATCAACCATGCCCAGGTCTGCAATAGTCTGGGCTAATATTCTGCAGAGCATAAACCAACATACATATAGTATAATAGTAGGATCATATTTTAACCATAATAATCATAAAACAGGGTAAAACAGTGATGGGTTCCGTTACAGTATCTGTGGGGCATCCTCAAACGGAAGGTGGGGGAGTGCAAGGTCTCTAACATCCACCAGCTCTGTGATGTTATGGAGGAGTGGAAGAGGACTCCAGTGGCAACCTGTGAAGCTCTGGTGAACTCCATGCCCATAGGGGTTAAGGCAGTGCTGGAAAATAATGGTGGCCACACAAAATATTGACACTTTGGGCCTAATTTAGACATTTCCCATTAGGAGTGTACTCACTTTTGTTGCCAATGGTTTAGACATTAATGGCGGTGTGTTGATTATTTTGAGCGGACAGCAAATTTACACTGTAATACACCATAAGATTATATATAGTCAAGCCCATCACCCCCCAAACCCTTCCCCCAGAACCCCTTGATATTTTTCCCTTCCGTGCTCGACTTCACCAAATTCCTTGCCCTGGCAAAGAACAAGAAGTAGGATGTGGGTACGCAGACGGTGCAGGGGTTTAGTGCGCAAAGGGCCATGTCTTTACTACTCAACTTCCCAAAATGATTGAATTAAATATAATATATATCATAAAAACTAATAATATAAGAAAAACATATTATACCAACTCACACCACGTGTAGTAACACCATATTTACTCCATAATAATGAATTTATAGCTATAAAACAGTGAGTAACTGCCTCTTGAACGATGATTCAAAATAAAACATGTACAGTCCTGAATCTCATCAGTGAGTGTCATGGGGCTGGGTTGTTACCCCCATACATCTCTTATTCCCCCATGAAGAATAGAAAACTAGAAGAGAACAAACAGAAACAGATGCTAAATCCATCATGTTGTTGTTTGGTTGTTCAGTCATGTCCAACTGATGTGAGGTCACATCATGGAGCGAGGACAGATGGTAGAATCAGCATATAAGGGGGTAATAGAGACCGAGCTGGTGGGAGGAACTGGGAGGATGTAAGAAAGGTCCTTCTAGTTGTTTCAGGGATTACTTGGGACTAGGACCAAGAAGATAGTAAATAATTCACTCAGATAGATAGTAAATCCCTCACTTATATTAGATAGTAAATCCCTCACTCACATTAGATAGTAAATCCCTCACTTATATTAGATAGTAAATCCCTCACTCATATTAGATAGTAAATCTCTCACTTATGTTAGATAGTAAATCCCTCACTCATATTAGATAGTAAATCCCTCACTTATATTAGATAGTAAATCCCTCACTCATATTAGATAGTAAATCCCTCACTTATGTTAGATAGTAAATCCCTCACTTATATTAGATATTAAATCCCTCACTCATATTAGATAGTAAATCCCTCACTTATGTTAGATAGTAAATCCCTCACTCATATTAGATAGTAAATCCCTCACTTAAGTTAGATAGTAAATCCCTCACTCATATTAGATAGTAAATCCCTCACTTATGTTAGATAGTAAATCCCTCACTCATATTAGATAGTAAATCCCTCACTTATGTTAGATAGTAAATCCCACACTCATATCAGATAGTAAATCCTTATCTCATATTAGATAGTAAATCCCTCACTTATATTAGATAGTAAATCCCTCACTCATATTAGATAGTAAATTCCTCACTTATGTTAGATAGTAAATCCCTCACTCAATTAGATAATAAATCCCTCACTCACATTAGATAGTAAATCCCTCACTCATATTAGATAATAAATCCCTCACTCATATTAGATAGTAAATCCCTCAATTATATTAGATAATAAATCCCTCACTCATATTAGATAGTAAATCCCTCACTCATATTAGATAGTAAATCCCTCACTCATATTAGATAGTAAATCCCTCACTTATGTTAGATAGTAAATCCCTCACTTATATTAGATAGTAAATCCCTCACTCATATTAGATAGTAAATCCCTCACTTATGTTAGATAGTAAATCCCTCACTCATATTAGATAGTAAATCCCTCACTCACATTAGATAGTAAATCTCTCTTTTATTAGATAGTATATCAATTACTCAACGCTGTTTACAATGTATGTGTTATTATGGTTAGAACAAATTGTTTGTCGCTATTTGTACTCATAAATGTATTTTTTTAAAGTTAGCGCTTGTGTCCGGTGTATTTGTTGTTCATAAATATATTTTAAAAATATGTAGCACCGTTTACTGTATATTTACAAGTCTAGATGCTATTTTTAAAGATTATTTTTACAGTTATGTCCTTTTGTATGTTTGTTAAAAAGTTATATATTTGATTTAAAAAAAATAAATAATAATAATATGTCTATATAATTTTAGCGATAATTTCTTTATGATCTGTTATTATTTTTTTTTTAAACAAACACAGCATTTATATTTTAAATTACCGTTAAATACACCATTATCTTTTTTAGCCGACAGCTATCCAGGAATATATTGATGAGTTTATGATTCGGCAACAACAAGAGCGCACAACACAGCAGAGGATGTATTTTGTATGTAAGAGCGCTTGATTATTATATTGGCAGTTTTTAGATCTCCTGGAGCTTTTTTCTCTTCTCCTGTCATATTGAGTATAGAGATTGATTTACCTCTCTTTCTTTTTGCATATAGTTTCTCAATTTCTCTTGTTGTTTGGTCCAGGAAAACATGGACATTGCCATCATTTTTTATCTCAGGAGTAAATAGACTTTGATTCTTATATTCCTTTTTTAACCAGACATTTCTTATTGCTTCTTCATCCAAGGAATCATAGAGTATGTGTATGCTAAAAATGTCTATTGTGCAACATTTTGCAAGGAGAGTAAGTCAGGTGATAATCAGTGTTATTGTGTCTTAAGCTCACTAGCATACATTGCTTGAAATTGGAAATTACATAATAAAGAGGCCTAGATTAGCTGTACATAGGATGCTCCGCTAAGTATATGTGTCAGTGAGTGCTGTTCTAGCAGCAGCAGCTTTCACTCCTCACTTACTCACAGGTACATTCGGCTGGAGGGTGCAGTGCTGAACCCGGGGAATGTAATGCCAACACTGCCCTGACTCAGTCACTCATGCCCGGGGAATGTAACGCCAACACTGCCCTGGCTCAGTCACTCATGTCGGGGAATGTAACCCTAACACTGCCCTGGCTCAGTCACTCATGCCCCGGGAATGTAACCCTAACACTGGCCTGGCTCAGTCACTCATGCCCCGGGAATGTAACCCTAACACTGACCTGACTCAGTCACCCATGCCCGGGGAATGTAACACTAACACTGGCCTGGCTCAGTCACTCATGCCCCGGGAATGTAACCCTAACACTGCCCTGACTCAGTCACCCATGCCCGGGGAATGTATCCCTAACACTGCCCTGAGTCAGACACTCATGCCCCGGGAATGTAACCCTAACACTGCACTGGCTCAGTCACTTACGCCCGGGGGTATGTAACCCTAACACTGCCCTGGCTCAGTCACTTATGCCCGTCTACTTCCAGATAAAATCAAATTGCAGAGACGTACAGGGGATGAAATCTAGGTGCCTGTAAGCATTTTGTGGCATCATAACCTGGCTCCTGGCATTTGTTGAGCCCTGTAAATCTTAATTTGTATTTAAAGTACATGATTCTATTTTTTCTGGTTGCTGGAGGGTTCGGATTGCTGTAATCATGTCAATAAGAGTGATCTTTTACTTCACTATCACTCTGTTCCTTTTGATAGGATTGAGTTGTGAATTAGGGTGGGAGTAATTATACAGTAATGGCTTTTATACTGTATTCATTTTAAGTGTTTTAATGATGATAGCTGTGGCGGGTATTAGTCCATATATCAGAGCATACTTAAACATAACTTACATAGGGCCTTATTCAATTGAAATTTGCTACAATTACAGAGCGATTTAATTGAACAAGCCCGCAACTTACAGGCCGAAAGCCTAACCCTTAAACCATGCAATCATGAGTATCATTTCAGATCGTGAACATGATCAATTAAGCAAGGCCGTAACTACTGATTTAGAAACAGCCAATAGAAAATGAGACCGACATCATGACATCAGTAAAAGATGGAGGTTACATGTCAATCAATTAGCATTTAGGAGCCCGATATGTGATCAGACTCGCAATCCTGCAATGTACACAATAATAAAATGAATGAAGGAAATGTTCTAGTCCATGTGGGTGGCCTGATATGTATTAACTCATTGATTCCTAAAATTGATATACAACCGAAATTACACATAAAAAAATAATTTTTGATGCAGATTTACGAGCTTGAGGCTGTTGTGCAATTAATTCTAATGTATTTCATCACTTTCCCTGTATTCTAAAGTGTAGCATTGATTTTTTATTTGCATTTACAGTGCTACGAACAGGGGTTAAACCCCCTTGTGTGTCCTATCAGGTACCTGTTGGATTTCCTTCTACATTTGACATTTACGGGTGTGAAAATATTTGCGGGCTTGAGGAACTGTAGCCAATGAATAGCGATTTTGCGATTGTAACTGTTGCGAGCTTGAAAGATCAAAGGCTTAGATGGGTTGTAAGTTACTATTTTTACAACCACAGGGATTTTCAGCCTGTAACCCGTAGATCGTTTGCAGCTCGCAAAAAGACGCCAATTGAACAGCAAATTAGTTTACGGGCTCCTGTAAACAACGACAGCTCAATTGAATCAAGGCCATAGTATACCATAAAAGTGCATTATTTTTACTAAATAGTAACTCCTTCAGATATTCTAATTATCTTCAGTCATTTAACCACAGGTTCTATTCTTTGTTCCCACCAAGTACTCAGTCTCTATCTCCACCAGCCTGGTGGCATCACGTACTAATTCTATATGAAAGAACATTCATTTCTAATTCCCTACAGGTGGATATTTATTTTTAGTTTTCCCATGAACCTTTTTCCACCCATTAAGAAATAGATCTCCATTGACCCCTATATACATTTCATTTTGCAATGTATGATTCCTTTCTTTGTTATGTGCTTATAACGTTTTCCCAATTAATTGTTTCCACCCAGGGAGAAATAGATCTCCATTGACCCTTTTCCTTTTGTCCTGTGTGATTATTTGATTTGTTATGTGCACACATTGAAATGTTGTTTACACAGCATGGAAGGGTGAATGACTCTGATGCTTTGAGAGAGCAAGCTAATATCGGACGTCGACATCTGACATCAGCACCAGATTTGCCCTATCGAGTTTCTCCGCCCACCAGCGCTATCTCAAAGGGAGCACCGGCAAAAGGAAAAGGGTCAATGGAGATCTATTTCTCCTAGTGTGGAAAAAGTTAATTGGGAAAACTAAGATTACATATCCCCCTAGGGATCTGTGAGCACTCCATATTTAGTTGTGTGCGCTCATCTCAGGGTATGTGTGCGCGCGCACAGCTTAGAGGGAACAGTAAATGAGGGGGATGTATGATTAAATCAAGAAATATCCCAGTCAATTCTTATTCAATTAAAAAATAACTTTTTTGACATTTATGAGTCATTCCGTACCTAAAAGCATAGTTTTTTTTATTTTCAAGCTCTTTAAACTCATTGCTTTGTTTGATGCAACAAATGTACATAGAAAAAAAGGAAAATTCATGGAAGGGGATATTAAGGTTAAAAAAAATATAAAGATTATATAAAATATATATATAGCTTAGTTTACAGGTCCACAAATGTATTATGAGTGCTCAGCATGATGGTGTAGAGCAAAGTCTATACGTTCTGGATCCCTTAAATCGAAAGGTTATTGGTAACCAAGCAGACAGCAGCAATGCACAGTCCAGCATCATATCATGTATTGTAATAATACAAGCTGATACATTAGTACAACTTACTGCTCTATTAACGTGATTTACAACTCAGATATCCATAGATCTTTATGAGCTTGCTAATGTTTTTAATTACTTACATTTATATGAGTGAAGTAGAATTGCATGATGTGTCATGTTGATGTGTAATGGCAGACTCATATTAAATCCTTACCCACATCCCATACATACAACTTGTCTTTATCCTGTGTGAGTTTCTTGTGTCATTTCAAATCTTACTGAAACATTTTCTCATGTGAGTTTCAGATCATGCAAATGGTGTTTATCCTGTGTGAGTTCTCATGTGTCGCTTGAGATATGAGGCCTGACTGAAACATTTCCCACATTCAGAACATGGAAAAGGCTTTTCTCCTGTATGAGTCCTCTTATGTTTATTAAGAGCTGAGAGATGGCTGAAACATTTCCCACATTCAGAACAGGGAAAAGGCTTTTCTACTGTATGAGTCCTCTTATGTTTATTAAGATCTGAGACATGACTGAAACATTTCCCACATTCAGAACATGGAAAAGGTTTTTCTCCTGTATGAGTCATCTTATGTTTATTAAGAGCTGAGAGATGACTGAAACATTTCCCACATTCAGAACATGGAAAAGGCTTTTCTCCTGTATGAGTCCCCTTATGTTTATTAAGATCTGAGACATGACTGAAACATTTCCCACATTCAGAACATGGAAAAGGTTTTTCTCCTGTATGAGTCATCTTATGTTTATTAAGAGCTGAGAGATGACTGAAACATTTCCCACATTCAGAACATGGAAAAGGCTTTTCTCCTGTATGAGTCATCTTATGTTTATTAAGGTGTGAAACATGACTGAAACATTTCCCACATTCAGAACATGAAAAAGGCTTTTGTCCTGTATGAGTCCTCTTATGGCTATTAAGATTTGAGGACCGACTGAAACATTTCCCACATTCAGAACATGGAAAAGGCTTTTCTCCTGTATGAGTCCCCTTATGTTTATTAAGATCTGAGACATGACTGAAACATTTCCCACATTCAGAACATGGAAAAGGTTTTTCTCCTGTATGAGTCATCTTATGTTTATTAAGAGCTGAGAGATGACTGAAACATTTCCCACAATCAACACATGGAAAAGGCTTTTCTCCAGTATGAGTCATCTTATGTCTATTAAGAGCTGAGAGATGACTGAAACATTTCCCACATTCAGAACATGAAAAAGGCTTTTCTCCTGTATGAGTCATCTTATGTTTATTAAGGTGTGAAATATGACTGAAACATTTCCCACATTCAGAACATGAAAAAGGCTTTTGTCCTGTATGAGTCCTCTTATGGCTATTAAGATTTGAGGACCGACTGAAACATTTCCCACATTCAGAACATGGAAAAGGCTTTTCTCCTGTATGAGTCATCTTATGTATATTAAGAGCTGAGAGATGACTGAAACATTTCCCACATTCAGAACATGGAAAAGGCTTTTCTCCTGTATGAGTCATCTTATGTCTATTAAGATCTGAGAGCTGACTGAAACATTTCCCACATTCAGAACATGGAAAAGGCTTTTCTCCTGTATGAGTCATCTTATGGATATTAAGAGCTGAGAGATGACTGAAACATTTCCCACATTCAGAACATGGAAAAGGCTTTTCTCCTGTATGAGTCATCTTATGTTCATTAAGGTGTGAGACCCGACTGAAACATTTCCCACATTCAGAACATGGAAAAGGCTTTTCTCCAGTATGAGTCATCTGATGGATATTAAGAGCTAAGAGGTGACTGAAACATTTCCCACAATCAGAACATGAAAAAGGCTTTTCTCCTGTATGAGTCATCTTATGTTTATTAAGGTGTGAGACCTGACTGAAACATTTCTCACATTCAGAACATGAAAAAGGCTTTTCTCCTGTATGAGTCCTCTTATGGCTATTAAGATTTGAGGACCGACTTAAACATTTCCCACATTCAGAACATGGAAAAGGCTTTTCTCCTGTATGAGTCATCTTATGTCTATTAAGAGCTGAGAGATGACGGAAACATTTCCCACATTCAGAACATGGAAAAGGCTTTTCTCCTGTATGAGTCATCTTATGTCTATTAAGATCTGAGGGCTGACTGAAACATTTCCCACATTCAGAACATGGAAAAGGCTTTTCTCCTGTATGAGTCATCTTATGGATATTAAGAGCTGAGAGATGACTGAAACATTTCCCACATTCAGAACATGGAAAAGGCTTTTCTCCTGTATGAGTCATCTTATGTTCATTAAGGTGTGAGACCCGACTGAAACATTTCCCACATTCAGAACATGAAAAAGGTTTTTCTCCTGTATGAGTCCTCTTATGTATATTAAGAGCTGAGAGGTGACTGAAACATTTCCCACATTCAGAACATGAAAAAGGCTTTTCTCCTGTATGAGTCATCTTATGTTTATTAAGGTGTGAGACATGACTGAAACATTTCCCACATTCAGAACATGAAAAAGGCTTTTCTCCTGTATGAGTCCTCTTATGGCTATTAAGATTTGAGGACCGACTGAAACATTTCCCACATTCAGAACATGGAAAAGGCTTTTCTCCTGTATGAGTCATCTTATGTGTATTAACAGCTGAGAGATGACTGAAACATTTCCCACATTCAGAACATGGAAAAGGCTTTTCTCCTGTATGAGTCATCTTATGTCTATTAAGATCTGACTGAAACATTTCCCACATTCAGAACATGGAAAAGGCTTTTCTCCAGTATGAGTCATCTTATGGATATTAAGAGCTGAGAGATGACTGAAACATTTCGCACATTCAGAACATGGAAATGGCTTTTCTCCTGTATGAGTCATCTTATGTATATTAAGAGCTGAGAGATGACTGAAACATTTCCCACATTCAGAACATGGAAAAGGCTTTTCTCCTGTATGAGTCATCTTATGTTTATTAAGGTGCGAGACCCGACTGAAACATTTCCCACATTCAGAACATGGAAAAGGCTTTTCTCCTGTATGAGTCCTCTTATGTACCTTAAGATCTGAGAGCTGGCTGAAACATTTGCCACATTCGGAACATGGAAAAGGCTTTTCTCCTGTATGAGTCCTCTTATGTGTATTAAGATCTGAGAGCTGACTGAAACATTTCCCACATTCAGAACATGGAAATAGTTGTTCTACTGTGTTACAAATGTGGTCTTCTCCAATGTTATTTCAAATCTTGGATCCACCTGTTGGAAAAAAAAAAAAAAAAAAGCACCAGGAGTAAATTCTGACAGCTTTAACATTCTTCTATATGGAAATAATTAGTTAGTATATATCTATTATAGTAATTTGCAGTTAATAAAAAGTCAAATCATACAAAAACAAAGCAAAATATGTCTGAATGTACAGTATATAGAGTGCAGTGTGATCCGGTGCATACCAATTATCATCAATTATGGTCTTTTGTTTAACTATATCTGATAGTCTGCAAAGTGTTATTTAAAAGAAAAAACAAATACTGTATAAACACAAACTTTACATATTGCAACTTCTACATGCAATTATTGCCTGCTGCAGGCTTTTATTTTTTATGCCTGTTACTGGGTGGGTGTTTCTGTAAACTAACAATCTGCCCATTAGCTCTGCGGAGAGCACCGACTGTAGTTACTGACACTTTCCCACTGTGCAGATACAAACTTCCTGTGTGTGCAAAGTCTTCTATCAGGAATTGTGCTAATGAAAATAAAATGACAGATTGGGGTCATTACACCAGCAAATAAGAAATGTTCCCTAGTGTTTATGATTTATGAGGATTATATTAAAGAGATTTTGAATCAATTAAGTGATAAATATATCTACATAAAGTTGAATAATGACATCACAGTGGAGTATTAAGCATGCCGATACAAATACTCTTCTATATGCTCTTCTATATGCTTAATCTTTTCATCCCTTATCATTGAAAAAGGATGGCCTTACCCAGATGCTGAGAGTGTGGAGATTAAATAGTAATAGGAATAAAATAGTAGATGCTGTTGATAAAATGGGCACTACGTTTTCTGAGGTTATATTAGTAAAGAAATTGTACTAAGTGTTCAGAGGGCACTTGGAATGCCCCACCGACCATCCTCAATAGGGATCCCCATGGTATCTAAAATTACTCCTCTACCATAGGGGTCCCTATGGACTTCCATAGTACCCTAATCCTCTACCATGGGGGTACCTGTAAAAATCCATAATATCTTAACACCTAACTAAAAATGTATGTAAATAATAAAAATGTAATTTACTAAAAATAAATAATTTCAATAAAAATAAAATAAATTAAAAAAAAAAAATTGGGGGCCAAATATGGGGGATGTGTATTGCCTGTGGAAAGAGATGTGTATATATATTTCTGCATAACAAAATAAACACAGTATTCTTTGACTCCCAATTGAGTGTTGTCCAATATGGGTGGATGGGGCTTGTGAGACGGTGCAGTGCTTCTTGGATATTTTACTGTATACCAGCGGAGATATTGGACTTTGTGTTCCAACTCCGTTACAAGTATATTCATTTATTAATTCATATTACTTTATTAACTCACTGTACACTGTACTTATATATCTGTCTTTGCGATAAGCGCCAAAAGCTGATCGTTGCAAAGCCGGACAATTGAAGTACACAAGGAGATAGGCTCACAATGAGCGCTGAAGGCGCTCAGCGCGGGGCTCCTAATGAGCGCCGAAGGTCCGCAGAGGAGCAAAAGCTTTATATTGTGTGGCAAACAGCATTGCCATGGCTTAAAATTTTATTGCTACGTCACTTTTGATGAGCAAGTCGCTACACTTGGGGCTTGTGATATTTATACAGATTTGTATTACATATTACTTATAATATATATCTATAATATTCCTGTATCACTAATTCAGAGCATGGACACAAATACATTATTATTATTATTATTATTATAAATAAATGCTTGAATCTTTATGATTCCTTAACTATATATTGAACTATGAACTTGCCCTTTGGGATGTGGTTATTTATAAAGGGATGTGATTATGTATAAATGCCTAATGATATATGTCCTATGTGTGTTATACTGAATATACAAAAAAAAAAAAAAACAAGTCAGAGGTGCTCATCAGAGAAGGAATTAACCTTAATAGGTTATTTCTATGGCCATGATAAGCCACTCTGAAAGCACCTCTTTTAGCTCATTTGTGCCCTTCCCAGGGAGAAATATCCTGAAGTATATCAGTCTGGTCTCACTCAAAAGAGTGACCCAGCCCCGAAATACCAGGCAATTCTATCCTGAACAGGAGAAACAGCAAACCTCCAGACGCGTTTCTGCCTTTATGGGCCTCGTCAGTGAGGTGCAGCTGAACTCCCTAAGGCACAGTGAGCAAGGGGTCCATGTCTGGAGTCCACTATTACCCTTAGGGAGACTAAACTCTAAGGGTAATTTGCATAAACAAAAAAAAACGAAGTCAGAGGTGTTCATCAGAGATTATTTTGTATTACATCCTTACCATTCCAAGGACTCTCCTCCTCCTTCACCTGCTGCTGATCTCTTATATTCAGATCTTCTTGTTCAACCTTGGAGACAACTGGAGGCTTCACATCTATAGGTCCTACAGATAGAGATAAACAGATTATAGACATTCACCATTGTAATTATTTACTATTAATCTAGTGTTTTTGTCTTAAAAACTATTTAATTCACCTTTATCATGAGTTGTGATGTTTGTAACACTTTTTGGGTTGTAGATGAAGGAGAAATACACCTCAATAAAGACTGAAGTAAGTGATAATTTGTTCATAAGATATTACTCACCTTCACTGATATTTAAAGGAATTTCCTCCTCTTTAATCTCCCGGGGTCTCCTCATATTTGTCTCTTCTTCTTGGTCAGACTCTGAGAGAATTGATGGTGTCACTTTATCACTGTCTTTACAAATAAACATGAGATGGTCACACACTGGGATTTGTTACATGTCTTTAAGGTCTGTACAAATAAACATGAGACGGTCACACGCTGGGATTTGTTACATGTCTTTATGGTCTGTACAAATATACATGAGATGGTCACACGCTGGGATTTGTTACACGTCTTTATGGTCTGTACAAATAAACATGAGACGGTCACACACTGGGATTTGTTACATGTCTTTAAGGCCTGTACAAATAAACATGAGACGGTCACACACTGGGATTTGTTACACTACCCCACACAACTTGAGCATCATACCTACAACCCGCGGAACTACACATCAACATAAAACACAAATACACAATTCACACTGGGGGACCCGTAGCACTTTGAAAAAAATTGCCTCTAAAAAATTACGTCCCGTAACACTTACAAAAGGAAACCGCCACTTAGGGGGGAAAAAAATACGAGCTGCAAAAAATGCGAACTTAACAGCCGAACCACGCACAGCGAAAAACACACAAAATACAAAAAGAAAACACAGATAGATAGATAGACAGCCTCTCTCCCATCACTCTGCATTATATATATAGTATAATATCATTATATCCGGTATTTCTTCCTGTCTTTATCCCACTCGCACCTGATAACCAGTCAAAGATAGACATATAGACAGATAGATAGACAGAAAGACAGATGGATAGACAGATAGATATATAGATAGATAGACCTTATGCAACCACATTATTTTTCTTCCCTCCACCTAAAAGATTTCAGTTTTCTTTTTTAATTGTGTGTACAGTTTATAGGTCACATTAGGTGGAAAAAGTTCTGAAATTATTTATCTTTGTCTCATTTTTTTACAGCACAGAAACATGACATTTTAACAGGAGTGTGCAGACTTTTTATATCCACTGTAGATAGAGATAAATAGATAGATAGAGATCGATATATAGACAGACAGACAGACAGAGGGATAGATAGAAAGAGAGATAGATAGAGATAGACAGACAAATAAAGAGATAGGGAGATAGAGGGATAGATAGATAGACAGATACAGATAGATAGACAGCCCCTCTCCCATCACTCTGTATTATATATATAGTATAATATCATTATATCCGGTATCTGTTCTATCTTTATCCCACTCGCACCTGATAACCAGTCACAGATAGATAGATAGATAGACATATAGATAGACAGACAGAAAGATATATAGATATATAGACATATAGATAGATAGAGAGATAGATATATATATAGACAGATAGACAGAGTGATAGACAGACAGCCCCACTCTCATCACTCTGTATTATATATATAGTATAATATCATTATATCCGGTATCACTTCCGGTCTTTATCCCACTCGCACCTGATAACCAGTCACAGACACAAATCACTTCCTGTATTATCTCCTGATCAGTAATTGGAACATTAATCCCTTTATTTACCTGCTCAGAGCTCGGACACACACCCGGATCCGCTCTAGGCCGCAAGCGCTAATAAAACCGGAAGTGGGTGTACCGGAAGTCCCTTCACTAAATTTCATATCCCAGAATGCTCAGCAGCACCAGCAGGAGCCTCTCGGCACATTAGGGGGTGGGTTTCTTACGTGTGGTTTCCATGGTGACGCTGTACATACATATATATAAATATATATAAATCTGTCTCTCACTCTGCACATACAACTGTAAAGATAGGACTGATTTTTTACTGTATTTATCTGCCGAGCAACTAATGATGTCACCGCTTGTGCAATTATTTGATTGGCCAGGCCGTTTCTCATGGTATTGCAGGCCTGTAATGTGTGTGTTACAGTCACTGTGTGAGAGCTCTATGTGGAGCTGCACAGACCTGGGGATACAAGTGATATCTTGGAGGGAGGGAGTTTATGTGTCACATTTAGTGTTTATATGTATATGTTGTGGTACGGAGGATTATCTCTGAGGACCTGGACTTTTATATGAACTCAATATACTCTAGATGGCTTCTTATTTACACCAGACAGACAGGTGTTTATCTGTCTTTATATTTAGTGTTTATATATTTAAAGTTTATATTCTAGGTGGCTTCTTACTTATTTACCACATACATATATATCATTATCTTCATTAGATCAATATGTTGTTACCAGTGGCGGCTGGTGAACTTTCAAGTTGGGGGGGGGGGGGCCTCCAGGGAAAACATTGGCTCCTCCCCTTACACAAACCACACCCCTTTTAACTCCTCCCCTTGATGTCATAATGACCTTTACATGCCCCGCCTAATGACTTTATACTTGCTCCGCCCATTGAAATACATGATCAGCACTGCAGCAATGTCCTGAAGCAAAGTAACAATGTGTTAAATTCATTGGTATACAATATAGATTGGAAAAAAATCATGTGACAAGACTACAGCAATATCAAAATTGTATCTATACGCATTGACAGAACAATTAGTTGGCTCTTCTTCTCTAGGTGTTCATGTTCAGTAAGTTGACCAACGAGTCCAAACAAATCTGCTGGCACAGAGGGTTTGCATCTGGGGGTGATATAAATCAAGCAAATCAATCAGACCATTCAAGACCCAAACCATACCTTAAAAACCTTAAAAGACCAAGTGGGACCATATAGGCCCCAACCGTACCTTAAAAACATACACTACACCAATCAGGACTGTATAGGCCCAAACCATACCTCAAAAACCTTAAAAGACCAATCAGGACCATATAGGCCCAAACCATACCTTAAAGACCTTAAAAGGCCAATCAGGACCATATAGGCCCAAACCTTACCTTAAAAACCTTAAATGACGAATTAGGACCATATAAGCCCAAACCGTACCTTAAAAACCTTAAAGGACCAATCAGGACCTTATAGGCCCAAACCATACCTTAAAAACCTTAAAAGACCAATCAGGACCATATAGGCCCAAACCGTACCTTAAAAACACACACTACACCAATCAGGACTGTATAGGCCCAAACCGTACCTCAAAAACCTTAAAAGACCAAGTGTGACCATATAGGCCCAAACCGTACCTTAAAAACCTTAAATGATCAATCAGGACCATATAGGCCCAAACCGTACCTTGAAAATATACATATATATATATATAAATACATATACATACACATATACAGTATATATATATTTATTTATCCATCCAAATCATATACACACCTGGGCCACACACTACACATGGATATATATACACACCTGAGCCACACACTACACATGGATATATACACACCTGAGCCACGCACTACACATGGATATATATATATACACACCTGAGCCATACACTACACATGGATATATATATATATACACACCTGGGCCACACACTACACATGGATATATATATATACACACCTGAGCCATACACTACACATGGGTATATATACACACCTGAGCAACACACTACACATGGATATATATACACACCTGAGCCACACACTATACATGGATATATATAAACACCTGGGCCACACACTACACATGGATATATATACACACCTGAGCCACACACTACACATGGATATATATATACACACCTGAGCCACACACAACACATGGATATATATACACACCTGGGCCACACACTACACATGGATATATATACACACCTGGGCCACACACTGCACATGGATATATATACACACCTGGGCCACACACTACACATGGATATATATACACACCTGAGCCACACACTACACATGGATATATATACACACCTGAGCCACACACTACACATGGGTATATATACACACCTGAGCCACACACTACACATGGATATATATACACACCTGAGCCACACACTACACATGGATATATATACACACCTGGGCCACACACTACACATGGATATATATACACACCTGAGCCACACACTACACATGGATATATATACACACCTGAGCCATCCACTACACATGGATAAATACACACACCTGGCAACACACTGCACATGAATATATATACACACCTGAGCCATCCACTACACATGGATATATATACACACCTGAGCCATCCACTACACATGGATATATATACACACCTGAGCCACACACTGCACATGGATATATATATATATATACACACCTGGGCCACACACTACACATGGATATATATACACACATGGGCCACACACTACACATGGATATATATACACACCTGAGCCACACACTACAAATGGATATATATACACACCTGAGCCACACACTACACATGGATATATATACACACCTGGGCACACACTACACATGGATATATATACACACATGGGCCACACACTACACATGGATATATATACACACCTGAGCCACACACTACAAATGGATATATATACACACCTGAGCCACACACTGCACATGGATATATATACACACCTGAGCCACACACTACACATGGATATATATATACACACCTGGGCACACACTACACATATTTATATATATATATATATATATATATATATATACACACCTGGGCCACACACTACACATGGATATATATACACAC
Organism: Discoglossus pictus; assembly: GCA_027410445.1. Classification (NCBI taxonomy): domain Eukaryota; kingdom Metazoa; phylum Chordata; class Amphibia; order Anura; family Alytidae; genus Discoglossus; species Discoglossus pictus. The sequence goes on from JAPZIH010000705.1 coordinate 216,045, forward strand.
CTGGGCCACACAATACACATGGATATATATATATATATATATATATATATATACACCTGGGTCACACACTACACATGGATATATACAGTATATACACACCTGAGCCACACACTACACATGGATATAGATACACACCCAAGCCACACACTACACATGGATATATATACACACCTGAGGCACACACAACACATGGATATATATACCCACCTGGGCCACACACTACACATGGAAATATATACACACCTGGGCCACACACTACACATGGATATATATACACACCTGGGCCACACACTACACATGGATATATATACACACCTGAGCCACACACTACACATGGATATATATACACACCTGAGCCACACAATACAAATGGATATATATATATACACCTGAGCCACACACTGCACATGGATATATATACACACCTTGGCCACACACTACACATGGATATATATACACACCTGGGCCACACACTACACATGGATATATATACACACCTGAGGCACACACAACACATGGATATATATACACACCTGAGGCACACACAACACATGGATATATATACACACCTGGGCCACACACTACACATGGATATATATACACACCTGGGCCACACACTACACATGGATATATATACACATCTGAGGCACACACAACACATGGATATATATACACACCTGGGCCACACACTACACATGGATATATATACACACCTGAGCCACACAATACAAATGGATATATATATACACCTGAGCCACACACTGCACATGGATATATATACACACCTGAACCACACACTGCACATGGATATATATACACACCTGAGCCACACACTACACATGGATATATATACACACCTGGGCCACACACTACACATGGATATATATATACACACCTGAGCCACACACTACACATGGATATATATATACACACCGGAGCCACACACTACACATGGATATATATATACACACCTGAGCCACACACTACACATGGGTATATATACACACCTGGGCCACACACTACACATGGATATATATACACACCTGAGCCATCCACTACACATGGATATATATACACACCTGGCAACACACTGCACATGAATATATATACACACCTGAGCCATACACTACACATGGATATATATACACACCTGAGCCACACACTGCACATGGATATATATATATACACCTGGGCCACACACTACACATGGATATATATACACACCTGGGCCACACACTGCACATGAATATATATACACACCTGAGCCATCCACTACACATGGATATATATACACACCTGAGCCACACACTGCACATGGATATATATATATATATATATACACACCTGGGCCACACACTACACATGGATATATATACACACATGGGCCACACACTACACATGGATATATATACACACCTGAGCCACACACTACACATGGATATATATACACACCTGGGCACACACTACACATGGATATATATACACACCTGGGCCACACACTACACATGGATATATATACACACCTGAGCCACACACTACAAATGGATATATATACACACCTGAGCCACACACTGCACATGGATATATATACACACCTGAGCCACACACTACACATGGATATATATATACACACCTGGGCCACACACTACACATGGATATATATACACACCTGAGCCATCCACTACACATGGATATATATACACACCTGAGCCACACACTGCACATGGATATATATATACACCTGGGCCACACACTACACATGGATATATATACACACCTGGCAACACACTGCACATGAATATATATACACACCTGAGCCATCCACTACACATGGATATATATACACACCTGAGCCACACACTGCACATGGATATATATATATATATACACACCTGGGCCACACACTACACATGGATATATATACACACCTGGGCCACACACTACACATGGATATATATACACATCTGAGGCACACACAACACATGGATATATATACACACCTGGGCCACACACTACACATGGATATATATACACACCTGAGCCACACAATACAAATGGATATATATATACACACCTGAGCCACACACTACACATGGATATATATACACACCTGGGCCACACACTACACATGGATATATATACACACCTGAGCCACACACTACACATGGATATATATATACACACCGGAGCCACACACTACACATGGATATATATATACACACCTGAGCCACACACTACACATGGGTATATATACACACCTGAGCCACACACTACACATGGATATATATACACACCTGGGCCACACACTACACATGGATATATATATACACCTGAGCCATCCACTACACATGGATATATATACACACCTGGCAACACACTGCACATGAATATATATACACATTTGAGCCATCCACTACACATGGATATATATACACACCTGAGCCACACACTGCACATGGATATATATATACACCTGGGCCACACACTACACATGGATATATATACACACCTGGGCCACACACTGCACATGAATATATATACACACCTGAGCCATCCACTACACATGGATATATATACACACCTGAGCCACACACTGCACATGGATACATATATATATATATACACACCTGGGCCACACACTACACATGGATATATATACACACATGGGCCACACACTACACATGGATATATATACACACCTGAGCGACACACTACACATGGATATATATACACACCTGGGCACACACTACACATGGATATATATACACACCTGAGCCACACACTGCACATGGATATATATATATATATACACACCTGGGCCACACACTACACATGGATATATATACACACCTGGGCCACACACTACACATGGATATATATACACATCTGAGGCACACACAACACATGGATATATATACACACCTGGGCCACACACTACACATGGATATATATACACACCTGAGCCACACAATACAAATGGATATATATATATACACCTGAGCCACACACTGCACATGGATATATATACACACCTGAACCACACACTGCACATGGATATATATACACACCTGAGCCACACACTACACATGGATATATATACACACCTGGGCCACACACTACACATGGATATATATACACACCTGAGCCACACACTACACATGGATATATATACACACCTGGGCCACACACTACACATGGATATATATACACACCTGAGCCACACACTACACATGGATATATATACACACCTGAGCCACACACTACACATGGGTATATATACACACCTGAGCCACACACTACACATGGATATATATACACACCTGAGCCACACACTACACATGGATATATATACACACCTGGGCCACACACTACACATGGATATATATACACACCTGAGCCACACACTACACATGGATATATATACACACCTGAGCCATCCACTACACATGGATAAATATACACACCTGGCAACACACTGCACATGAATATATATACACACCTGAGCCATCCACTACACATGGATATATATACACACCTGAGCCATCCACTACACATGGATATATATACACACCTGAGCCACACACTGCACATGGATATATATATATATATACACACCTGGGCCACACACTACACATGGATATATATACACACATGGGCCACACACTACACATGGATATATATACACACCTGAGCCACACACTACAAATGGATATATATACACACCTGAGCCACACACTACACATGGATATATATATACACACCTGGGCACACACTACACATGGATATATATACACACATGGGCCACACACTACACATGGATATATATATACACACCTGAGCCACACACTACAAATGGATATATATACACACCTGAGCCACACACTGCACATGGATATATATACACACCTGAGCCACACACTACACATGGATATATATATATACACACCTGGGCACACACTACACATGGATATATATACACACCTGGGCCACACACAATACATGGATATATATACACACCTGGGCCACACACTACACATGGATATATATACACACCTGAGGCACACAAAACACATATTTATATATATATATATATATATATATATATATATATACACACCTGGGCCACACACTACACATGGATATATATACACACCTGGGCCACACAATACACATGGATATATATATATATATATATATATATATATATATACACCTGGGTCACACACTACACATGGATATATACAGTATATACACACCTGAGCCACACACTACACATGGATATATATACACACCCAAGCCACACACTACACATGGATATATATACACACCTGAGGCACACACAACACATGGATATATATACCCACCTGGGCCACACACTACACATGGAAATATATACACACCTGGGCCACACACTACACATGGATATATATACACACCTGGGCCACACACTAACAATGGATATATATACACACCTGAGCCACACACTACACATGGATATATATACACACCTGAGCCACACAATACAAATGGATATATATATATACACCTGAGCCACACACTGCACATGGATATATATATACACACCTTGGCCACACACTACACATGGATATATATACACACCTGGGCCACACACTACACATGGATATATATACACACCTGAGGCACACACAACACATGGATATATATACACACCTGAGGCACACACAACACATGGATATATATACACACCTGGGCCACACACTACACATGGATATATATACACACCTGGGCCACACACTACACATGGATATATATACACATCTGAGGCACACACAACACATGGATATATATACACACCTGGGCCACACACTACACATGGATATATATACACACCTGAGCCACACAATACAAATGGATATATATATACACCTGAGCCACACACTGCACATGGATATATATACACACCTGAACCACACACTGCACATGGATATATATACACACCTGAGCCACACACTACACATGGATATATATACACACCTGGGCCACACACTACACATGGATATATATACACACCTGAGCCACACACTACACATGGATATATATATACACACCAGAGCCACACACTACACATGGATATATATATACACACCTGAGCCACACACTACACATGGGTATATATACACACCTGGGCCACACACTACACATGGATATATATACACACCTGAGCCATCCACTACACATGGATATATATACACACCTGGCAACACACTGCACATGAATATATATACACACCTGAGCCATACACTACACATGGATATATATACACACCTGAGCCACACACTGCACATGGATATATATATATACACCTGGGCCACACACTACACATGGATATATATACACACCTGGGCCACACACTGCACATGAATATATATACACACCTGAGCCATCCACTACACATGGATATATATACACACCTGAGCCACACACTGCACATGGATATATATATATATATATATACACACCTGGGCCACACACTACACATGGATATATATACACACATGGGCCACACACTACACATGGATATATATACACACCTGAGCCACACACTACACATGGATATATATACACACCTGGGCACACACTACACATGGATATATATACACACCTGGGCCACACACTACACATGGATATATATACACACCTGAGCCACACCCTACAAATGGATATATATACACACCTGAGCCACACACTGCACATGGATATATATACACACCTGAGCCACACACTACACATGGATATATATATACACACCTGGGCCACACACTACACATGGATATATATACACACCTGAGCCATCCACTACACATGGATATATATATACACACCTGAGCCACACACTGCACATGGATATATATATACACCTGGGCCACACACTACACATGGATATATATACACACCTGGCAACACACTGCACATGAATATATATACACACCTGAGCCATCCACTACACATGGATATATATACACACCTGAGCCACACACTACACATGGATATATATATACACACCTGGGCCACACACTACACATGGATATATATACACACCTGGGCCACACACTACACATGGATATATATACACATCTGAGGCACACACAACACATGGATATATATACACACCTGGGCCACACACTACACATGGATATATATACACACCTGAGCCACACAATACAAATGGATATATATATATACACCTGAGCCACACACTGCACATGGATATATATACACACCTGAACCACACACTGCACATGGATATATATACACACCTGAGCCACACACTACACATGGATATATATACACACCTGGGCCACACACTACACATGGATATATATACACACCTGAGCCACACACTACACATGGATATATATATACACACCGGAGCCACACACTACACATGGATATATATATACACACCTGAGCCACACACTACACATGGGTATATATACACACCTGAGCCACACACTACACATGGATATATATACACACCTGGGCCACACACTACACATGGATATATATATACACCTGAGCCATCCACTACACATGGATATATATACACACCTGGCAACACACTGCACATGAATATATATACACATTTGAGCCATCCACTACACATGGATATATATACACACCTGAGCCACACACTGCACATGGATATATATATACACCTGAGCCACACACTACACATGGATATATATAAA